>JAMZAV010000454.1:1072500-1455465 GCA_024449915.1 Sweltsa coloradensis
GCGCGGCAGTTCCTATTGAAGGCGCGGCAATCCGCGATTCAAATGCTAGATCGTAAAAGAAGCGCGGTCGCACGATAAGTTATCTGCGAGTGTCAATTTGCCAACTCGCAAGCAACAAATTTTCACTCACAAATTGCGAGCTTGCGGGGGGGATTGTCGAGGGTTGCGTTGGGCGCGGTTAATCGCCCTGCTTTTTCTACTTTTGGCAAAACTCCTTTTCGGTTGAAAATCCTTTATTTTTAAAAAAAAGAAACGTTTAAGGTTTTGTATTATTTTTTTTTTCACGTCAAATTGTGTATTTTGGAGTAGGCCTAGGAAAGGTAGGCCTATTTTAGAAATTTTGATTTTATTTTGTTTCCATCCAGCGTAGGCCTACTATTTGTAAAATGAAGGGAGGAGGGGAAACCCGGTAGGCCTACCCAGGGCTCAAAATTACGGTCGCCAACTCGCCATTGGCGAGTTCAAATTCACAGATGGCGAGCTCATTTTAAGGAATGTGTTTTTTTTTTTTTTAAGTGTAGGCCTAGGCTTATGCCTTTTAAAACAAACTTACCATTAACGACTTGCAGTTCAGTTAGTAGGCTTATTGTTTGTTACCCACTCACTAATTTTAGTAGCTAGGCCAAAGTGATAGTAGGCTACCGGTACTGAAGATGAGCATATGCCGACTTTGGATATGCCTAAGCGTAGGCCTACCCCATTATTAACTTAATATGTAGGGCAACTAGGCACCTACTGTGATGTTGCTCAAAGTGTGTAGAATTTCATCAAAATGACTGTTATGCAGAAAATTTTCTGGGGGGAAAGCCCCCCGGACCCCCCACTTGACGGGGGAAGCCCCCCCGAACCCCCCGTCGTTTAAACCTTCGAAGTCCCTATGACAATTTGGTTTTTCTTTCGGCTAGTGCCCATTTCATTGAAATTTTGAGCCCTGGGCCTACCGGAACGTAGCCTACGGTACCGGTAGGCCTACTCATTTTGAAAAGTTCCTATCAAAGGACGGTGCAACTTTGACAGTCATAGATAGGTTCCTCACACTAACCCAGACTGTCGAGCAGACGTCGAAGAGAACGAAGCCGTTACACTAGCTCTCGAACCCTCCATCTCCTCTATCCAGCGGCAGTGTTGGGTCAGTTCTTTTTTAAAATGAACTTTTTAAAAGTTCAGTTCACAGCTCAAATAATGAACTTTTAAAAAGATCAAGTTCTTTTAAAACCTAACATTTTGAAAAGTTCAAGGTTGTCTAAAATATGAACTAGAAGTTCTTTTGTAAAAAAAATCACTATTTTATAAAGGCTGGCGTAAAATGAAGAAAAACATTGGGGTGTTCGAGTAGGGGGGTGGGGGGGTACCAATTTACTCGCGAGTTAGAGTCGGACGAAAGTGTTGAGCTGTCTTTGATCGTGTTGATGATTTGTACTACATTCTCGTCGACCAGCTTGTAAAATTCAGGCAGATACTTAGCATTTTAGGCTTGCAAGATTTTTTTTCCGAATTAGTTGGCGTACATCGTTTTAACTTCGTGAATCGTGCCGTTCGTGCGTGATTTTGTCAAAATCAGCTGAACGTGCGTCAACGTAGGCCTACGATAAACAATGTTTTGTAATTGTTTTTAAGCATCGACGGCGGCGAGTCGGGTAAAACTACAGTATAGGGTACCCCGCTTCGCGCGCAAATTTTTCAACGAATACTGCCAACCGCGTAACAACAAGTATCGCCAACCAACTTATTACTGATGAAAAACACTGAAAAATACTGCACCTACAACACCTTTAACGTCGCTATTTTAAATATAAAGGAGTTTCAACGCTAAATAAAGGTTAAAATACTGCACCTACAACACCTTTAACGTCGCTATTTTAAATATAAAGGAGTTTCAACGCCGTAGTTACTATCGCATTGTGTAAGTTGGCTGCAGTGGTGATGCGCGCGCACGTCGGTTTGAACCGGGGTAGGCCTACCTTATACTGTAGTATTACCGTGAGTCGACGGCTACTCGGCGCACGGAAAGAACTTACAAATGAACTTTCTAAAACTGAAAAGTTCGTTCTCGGAATGAACTTTTAAAAGTTCAAGTTCATTCATTTAAAAAAAGAGCAAGTTTTCTGAAATTTTCACAAAAAAAGAACGCGTTCTTTTCAAAAGTTCCTTCCCCAACACTGTGACAGCGGTATACGTGAGTTTCAGGGCAGAGCGGTCACCCAATCTACCCGATTCTGCTTAACTTCGGTGTTTGAGTGGGAACCGGTTAAACGACCTCGGCTAAACTGCTGATTTCGTACGTCGAACGTATCAATACCGGTATACACGGGGAATAGGCCCCTAGTATAGCACTACGTAAACCACAGCTCTCAATCCGAATTGACTCAAGTCGGTTCGAGTTCAATTCGGTTTGAGTCTCTTGATATACACATTCGATTCGCATTGAGTCAATCCACTTTCAAAAGTGGACTGACATGAGTAAATTGCTTGATATACAGTTCAATACGCATTCATACGGATTCAAAACTGCCTTAGAGATATAGATTTCGGTGAATACCATTATTAGGCAGGCGGTGTTTATTACATGTTTACAATAAAATGGCGTCTTGGAGGCTTTAATGAAGACATAAGGCTTTATATTACGTAGCTATAGGTAGAGATACAAGTACATAGTATTTTCAAGTGTTATTCATAGAATCTTGTAGCATCTATTTAAACTGCCACAACAACAACTTCAATTCGAATCGAAATAGGATTGAGGAAGTCGTTTCGAATGTCCGTGATATACACTTCAAGTCAAACCGAATTGAACTCAAACCGAATTCAGTCAATTCGGATTGAGGGCTGTGATAGGCCTATACGTAGTGTAGGCCTACCGTAGGGCCTATGTTGAGAATATTGCTGGCCCATGCGGGACAATAGTGTCCCACATGGTTTATTGACGGGACGCGGGACATAACATTGAATATCGGGACTGTCCTGCCGAGGGCGGGACGTACCCTAACATAAATGAGGATCCAACGTACGAATATACAATCGGTTTTATTTATGAGCCCCCTAACCAAAGAAGTTCCAGCATGGCTGGGCCAAGCCGCTACGCTAGGCCTAGTGCGTAAGAGGATCAGCTGACCATGGTTGCTAGGCCTAGGGCACTTCTTTACCTGGGGGGTCCAACTTTTCAACAACGATTTTTTGCAACGTTTTCAAAAAAATACTCTACTACCAAACTTTAACGTTGCTATTTAAATATGAAGTACTTTAAAACGACAAAGGACTTTCGTTTAAAATAGCGACGTTAAAGGTTTTGAAGTTTTTTTTTTTAATTTAACAGCAAAAAATCGTTGTTGAAAAGTTGGACCCCCCCCCAGGTAAGAAGTGCAGGCCTAGGCCTAGCCTTACTACTAGGCCTAGGCCTAGCATAGGCCTAGGCCCTAGCAAAGGCCGCCTAGGCCCAGGGCTAGGCCTACGCCCCAGCGTTAAGCTGGTCAATATTGTAAGTAGGCCCTAGGCCTAGGCCTAGCTAGTACTTACGCGGGGGTAGACAATGCCCTTTTTTTAAAGAGCTCACGCTCTCTCAACAACGCTGGATCCATTCTTAAATACGGTCTACAATAGGCCTAGGCCTGTTTTTAGTAACATAAACCACTAGGCTTTCAGAATTTTATTGCACAGAACTTGATCGCGGGGCTGGCCGGGGAGACGCTATGAGCCAAGGTGCCAAGTTGGTGCCAAGCAAAGCGTTCTGCGTTATCTCTACCGGTTGCTACGTAGGCAGCCTATTTCCTCCAAAGGTTTTATAAGAAAGATATCCACAACCATATATGATATTTCTAGCTTCTTTGAAATCGCATTCGAATGAAGAAATGGCGCGAGATGAGCGAAGCGAAGACTTCAATCCCTGCCCCCAAAAAAATTAGCTCGGGTGTTTTTTAAATTTTGTTTTGTTTGTTTGTTTGGTTGGTTTGGTTGGTTTTTTTTTGGTCTATTTTGTTCGCTCTCAACCGAGCAAATGGCAGATCTTGATGAAAATTGGAGGGGACCATCAAAATCTCTGAAATTAGTTTGGGTACAATGGACAAAAATTTTCTCATAAATATCGTACTTTTACGATTTTTTTTATTTTAATGCGATATGTTCGTGATAATTTGCCGATTCTGACCAAACGGATGCGGCTACAACGTTCAAATTTGCTTTTGAAAGTTTTTTGAGATCAATAACAAGTAACAAAACAATCGCCTACAATGCATTCAAAAAGCACTTGCAAAAGTAAAGAGATCCTACGCAAACTAAAAACTTCCGAAAAGCGTTGCGAAACGGCCTAGTGTACAAACTAGAAGTCTCTATCGCGTTGATGGATGAGCTTTTTTGGACTTTTTTCTGTCCAATGATTACGTTTTTTAAAGGGGGATCTCAAAAATTTTTTCTATAGTTTACTTGATATTACTTGTTGGATGAGCGTAGCGAGCGAAGCGAAGATTCCCATTTCACTACACTGGAAAAAAAATTCGGAATGTTTTTTTTGAATTTTTGTCTGTTTTGTTAGTACTTTTCCCGGGCCTAAACCGATACTCAATTGGGATGAATTTCTAGAGGCCTTCGAAATCTCTGAACTTAAACTGCCACGTTTTTTGAGCGCAATCAAAAAAATTAAAAAAAAATCTTCGACTTATAACACCAACATGCTTTATCCGATTGTCATGATTTTTTCACAAAACCCTTTAAATTTTTACTAGGAAAACGCTAAAGCCCCGTCGCGTTGATGGATGAACGTTTTTGTAAGTTTTAAGTTTGCGTGGGATCTTCTTTACTTATCAAGTGCCTTTTGAACGCATTGTTGGTGATTGTTGTAAAGTTTTACTTGTAATTGTCATTATAAACCTTTAAAAAAAATCATATTAAACCTTTCTTCTTTGGATTCTGGCTAACTTTTTCAACTTAACTTTAAAAAGCAATACATCACCATACCTTTAAAGTCCATGTGAATATGAACGTTGTAGCCCCCCCCGTTTGGTCAGAATCGGCCCAAATGTCCGAAAAAATCGCACTAAAAAACGAAAAAATCGTAAAAGTCAATATTCATGAGAAATATTTTTCGATTGTACCCAAAAAAGTAGAGAGAGAGATTTCGAGGTCCCCTCCCCAATTTTCATCCCGATCGCATATGCCGTTTTTTCCCCGGGAGAAGAGCCAACAACAGACAGAAAATCAAACAAACAAACAAAAAAAAAAACAAAAAAACACCCGAGCTAATTTTTTGGGGGATCGGTGAAACTGAAGTCTTCGCTTCCAAAATTTAAAATATTCGGGTAAATTTGAGCGCAATCAAAATACTAGGAAAACGCTCAAGTCCCGCCGCGTTGATGGATGAGCTTTTTAAAGTTTTTAGTTTGCGTGTGGGTACACTTCTACTTCATGACATACATATTTATTATAAATGCTCTTTTCTTTATTTTACTGCACTGTTGCAAACATAAGTGAAGTTTAGGCTTGTTATCAAGTAATATGTGTAACCTTGAAATATGTGTTTTTTAGTTTTTAAAGGGATTCTTTAAGTTAATTTTAAGTTAAGGGTTTTTAAATAATTTAAGTTAATTCTAAGTCAGTCACTGGTTAGGTGGAAGAAAGATCTGTCATCGAACCTCGCCATTTTTTGCTGTTTGTCCATGTGTTTCATGATTATTATCCATTAACCATGTAACACATTGTACAACAAAAATAAAAACTGTCTATTCTATTCTATTCTATCTTTACTTTTGCAAGTGCTTTGTTTGCTGCCTACGCATTGTAGGTGATTGTTGTCAAGTTTCTATTGTTACTTGTCAATTGGTATTATTTACCGTTCTGGCTAAATTTGTCAACTTTTTCTTTCAAAAGGTACTACATCACCATAGTTATAGCCCCACCCGTTTGGTCAGAATCGGCCCAAATGGCACGAAAATATCGCACTAAAAATCGAAAAAATCGTAAAAGTACGATATTCATGAGAAATATTTATTCGATTGTATCCAAAAACAATACACCTCTAAGTCAGAGATTTCGAAGGTCCCCTCCAATTTTCATCAAGATCAAGACAGAAAAACAAACAAAAAAACAAAAGACCCGAGCTAAATTTTTTGGGGGTCAGTGAAATTGAAGTCTTCGCTTCGCTCATCCAACAAAATTTTGTATTTGGGTACAATATACGTACACAGTTGACACACACAAGATATACAATAGTAGGCCTAATACAAGTTGGCCTTCAAAATGAGTAAAAAATATTATCTAGGTGCCCGTTTAATAGTTGCAAATTTTATTTTGCACCACTGCTTACCTTATGATCAAATTGTGCCCCAGTTACTATTTATTATAAGTCCATGCTTGCACAATCAAAATTATTCAAACAAAATGTAAAACACACTGATATAAAAGAGATTTTAAAGACAGTAGTAAACCGAGTGCAAAGAAAAATATAAAAACACAAATTTCAGTCCGAGTTGAGTAAATTTGCGTTGAGCTAAAATGTTGCAGCAGTGTAAAATAGGATTGAGTTTGGGGTTATAGAATATAGTTTTAAAAACGTTGGTTTGTAAATTTGACTTTAAATAATTTGATGGTGGATGGGCGGCCGCATCCTGCAAGAAAGCCTTCTTTAATCAATGCCTGCACTCACGTTTATCTTTCAGCAAAAAATCATAGCGTTTATTTTTCGCGGGAAAAGAAATTGGTCCCTTGAACTCGATTGTCACACTATAGATGGCTGTGCAAATTATACCTACATAGCAAATGGTAGAGATAGAGCTTCCGCCAGAGTAACCCGTCCGGTCAGTTATGTCACGTGATTTTACGTCTAGCATTTTCAACCCAAGTAAACGAAAGCGACTCGGAGGTGGGTTTGTTTGCAAATGGATGCCGTGACAGCAAAAGTTAAACGTAAATATATAAACAACGTTATTAACGTTTGCCATGTTAATGTTGATTGTTAAAATGGCAGCACAAGACCTAGGCCTACTCAATAACAATGTTTTGCGCCAAAATATCCACGTATCACCCATAGCAACTTATAAACACCACCTATCGAATTCACATCGTTTCGTATTTTCCGCCATAACCTGAACTAACCCTGCTCCCGAGGCAGGTCACTTTTTTGGTGATCGGGTTGTAAAACCGGGTTACTCTGGCATAGTTGCCGAACGAACCTGAGTAACCTGCTACTGACCGGGTTTACTTTCCGAACTAACAGGTTGCTCTGGCGAGGTAAACGAAAGCGGCTTGTGCCAAGCCAAATAAATTGTTACCAATGTAATAAAATTGAGTACGGCTGCTTCCACCGCTGCTTCCCACTGTGCTTTTACTGTCTTTCTATCAAAACCGTGTTTACTTTGCAATAAATAGTAATAAAAAAGTTTTTTGTTTGCGTTTAATTCAACTATTTAAATGCATATTTTCACACAGATTCATAATAAATACTACTACTACCCCGTCTGTTGGGTCTTTCAGTTGGTGGAACTGAATACTGAATAGGCTGTGGGTTTTAAATTTTTGGAATGCCCTAAGCCGCTTTCGTTTACCTCGCCAGAGCAACCTGTTAGTTCGGAAAGTAAACCCGGTCAGTAGCAGGTTACTCAGGTTCGTTCGGCAACTATGCCAGAGTAACCCGGTTTTACAACCCGATCACCAAAAAGTGACCTGCCTCGGGAGCAGGGTTAGTTCAGGTTATGGCGGAAAATACGAAACGATGTGAATTCGACAGGTGGTGTTTATAAAGCATCATTCACAATCAGTTCTAAGTCGTAAGGCGCAAGGCCTAAGGCGTAATAATTTGTATTGCCGAGTATGTATTTCAATCAGAACGTTCACAACACGTCCCAAGTCGTAAGGCGTATGGTTTATGTCGTAACGAATTGCCCAAAATCCAATTCTTACGACGGTTTTCTTACGAAGAGCCAATCACGAACAAGGAAACGCCACAGCTGACTGTACGCGCATGCGCAATACACAGGAGCAATGAAAAATGGTATGGTTGTTGTAAACGCCTAGCATTTCTTACGACTTACGCCTTACGCCTTAGACCTTGCGCTTACGACTTAGAACTGATTGTGAATGATGCTTAAGTTGCTATGGGTGATACGTGGATATTTTGGCGCAAAAAATTGTTATTGAGTAGGCCTAGGCCTAGGCCTTGTGCTGCCATTTTAACAATCAACATTAATAACGTTGTTTATATATTTACGTTTAACTCTTGCTGTCACGGCATCCATTTGCAAACAAACCCACCTCCGAGTCGCTTTCGTTTACTTGGGTTGAAAATGCTAACCTGGTGACGTAAAATCACGTGACATAACTGACCGGACGGGTTACTCTGGCGAGGTAAACGAAAGCGGCTCTACATAACCTAAAATAAATTGCAAAAAGGCCCCGGAGCCCATCGAGCTTATATTTCATGAGCCTCATATTTTAACTTAATAGGATAGGCTTAGGCCTAGGGCCTATGTCATTATATAAAATAGACCATTATGGAATTAAGTCACGTGCAGAGAGTACGTATGCTCTACAAGACCATACTGAAACTACATCGTGGGCTGCCACAAGAATTACAGCCACTGGGAAACGAGTATGCAAGAGAAGAGTTTAAACGTCACAAGACGTCTAATATAGCAGAGGTTTCAGTATTTATGACTGAGTGGACGGTAAGACAGCTTGTTATAGGCCCTACCTAAAATATGTCTGAGCTGAGCCTGGGCCTAGGGCTAGTAGGCCCTACCTAGGCCCTACCCTACCCCAGTAACAAACAAAAATAAATATAAAAATGTGATTGTATCTTAGTAAATTAATAATGTAGGCCTAGCCTAGGGTAGGCCCTAACTTGAATGTTACGAATGGCTAAATGACCCATTAAATAAATAGGCCTACATACGAAAATACATACTTACTGGATCAGTCGGGGCGGGGGTTCCGGTCACAGTCTACTGCCGGCCGTGCACGTTCCGTGTAGGCTTAAAGGCCGATGCACAATTGCCCGGTAACGAGAACGGGAAGACGCTAACGATAAGGGCTTCGATGCACAACAGCCCGTGAAGCAAGCCGACGGGAACACATCAAATAATAAGTGTGTTGATTATATTTTGTTATTTTGTTATTCCGCGCATGTTTATTTAATTTATTTCGCATATTACTCGCGTATAAACCATCAATCAGCTGATAAAATAGTTTTAGGACGTGCACATCTTGATTCCCATTGGTTCCGGTAACGTACGGAACGGGAACGTTACGGAAAGTTAAAACTTGGTGATGTTCCCGTTGTCGTTGCCGGGATACGGGAACGACCGGCAACGAGAAGCTTTATTGTGCATCGTGTCGTAAGTTAACATGTGATTCAACTTTCTTCCCGTTCTCGTTGTCGTTCCCGTTGTCGTTCCAGGGCAATTGTGCACCGGCCTTAAGGCCGATGCACAATTGCGCGGTAGCGATAACGTTAACGATAACGGGAAGAAAGTTGAATCACAGGTTAACTTACGACACGATGCACAATAAAGCTTCCCGTTGCCGGTCGTTCCCGTATCCCGGCAACAACAACGGGAACATTACCAAGTTTTAACTTTCCGTAACGTTCCCGTTCTGTACGTTACCGGAGCCAATCGGAATCAAGATGTGCACGTCCTAAAACTATTTTATCAGCTGATTGATGGTTAAAACGCGAGTTATATGTGAAATAAATTAAATAAACATAAGCGGAATAACAAAATATAAAAAACACAGTTGTTATTTGATTTGTTCCCGTCGGCTTTCTTCACGGGCTGTTGTGCATCGAAGCTCTTAACCTTAGCGTCTTCCCGTTCTCGTTTTCGTTACCGGGCAATTGTGCATCAGCCTTTAGGCTAGTGGTAGTCGTAGCCTAAGCTATGTTATGGGTAGGTATTAGGCTAGGCCTAAGCAACGGCCATGGCTGTGACTGCGAGGCTGCGGCTACAGGCCAGATTTGCACCGCGGGTGACGCTCACTTGTGAACGTTGTTTGTGTTCTGTGGGTAGGCCTAGGCTCTACTAGCATCCAGGTTATGCGTCCTTTTGACGACCGTGTAGGCCTATGACCCATCTGACCAGTGACAATTTCCTAATCCTAGACCTATACTTCCCTAAGCCCCACTCACTGAGCTCTACATAAGTACATACATAAGTATGTATAGCTTAGTGGTCCCACTAGACTAAGTCTGCCCATGCACTCCCTAGCAGTCATTTATTGAAAAAATCATACAGGTCTGCTCAAGTCCAATTCCATAGAGAAATAAAGCAGACTAGAACTTCCATGGACAACTACCATTATAAATCTTGGACTGCAGCCTATTGTAGGGATGTTCCAAAATGATTAAAAAATCGATCTGTTGAATCGATTCGATTCAAAAATAGAAGAATCGATCCAACGAATAATCGACGTCTAAAAGATCGATCGATTAAATCGTAGATCGAAAAGGAAATAATCAATACAAGTAGATTTAATCGATTCTGTACCGTACATTCTTTTTTTGCCGTTTAGGTATATATAAACTTTTACATTTAATTTTTCATGTAGGCCTACAAATATTTATTCGGTAGCTAAGACCATGGAGTTAAAAAAGGACTCTCAAACTCCATGCTAAGACCATGAATAACAATAAAAATATTTCATGGGCTTTAATTTGGTGTAATTTTTAAATCCACATAAAAAGAATCGATCTAACCGATTAATCGACTTAGCTAAAAGATCGATCGATTAAATCGTAGATCGAAAAGGAAATAATCGATTCAAGTAGATAATTGATTCTGCAGGAACATCCCTAGCCTGTTGCAGAATGTCCTCCCACCCTCTATTTTCTCTCCAATGACCGTTCTTGGGCAAGTTCTCCCCCAAAAAGAACTTGTTTGCTTTGAACAAAAAAAGCAGAAAAGGAAGCAAAAGTTCATGTTACTTTTTTTAAAAAAAGGAACTCTGTTCCTCAAAACTCAAAAGGAACTTAGTTTCTTTAACATTTCTTTAAAAATAGGCCTAACTGATTTAAATAATAGCCTAATACAAGTGATTAGTTAGCCTAGGTCTAATTTATCATTGCTTTTATTAACCCTTTCTCTGTTATGGACGCATCTAAGGCCCTAATCGTCCACACATGCCGCCCGCTGTGTTCAAGGACGTAGGTATCTTATATGTTTATTTTATTTATTTATTTATTTATTTATTTAACGTCTATCCTATTCAGTTATAAAAACTGATTTACAAAGGAGGACAACTAAATAAATCTAATTACATAGATGCAGAAACAACAATAAACTACATTTTTGTAGATATTTGAAATAGTAGCATTACAACAACAATGCATTTAAACACAACAATTTTGGTAACAAATAAAAGAAAAGAAATGATTTAAGAAAAAAAAATAAAAAAGGGTGTAGAATGAAAAGAAAAGAAAAGAAAGGGGGGAAAAAGGAAAAAAGAAAGAAAAAGACAAAGAAAAAGAAAAAAAAGAAAGAAAGAGAAAAGAAAAGAAAGAAAGAAAGAAAGAAAGAAAGAAAGAAAGAAAAAAAAAACATTAAAAAAGAAAAACGAAAAGAAAAAAACTGATTTATTAGACGATCCCACTCAAACGAATATGAGGTTTGCCAAAAATCAGGAACAGCAAATCAGGGAGTAATCAATCTTTCGCGGAAGAAACCACCGAACGCGAATCTTCATTCTTGTGTTCAACCATCATTCTTGTGTTCAAATCTTGATAACAATTTAGTGCAAAAGATCTTGACTCTAATATATAATTATATCAGATATATAATTATTTAAAATTGTTCATGTCAAAAACTGATCACAGCAATGATACAGGACACCTAACTCAAGTTGCAAGTTCCACCAGTGGGCGGCAACCAGACAATCTAGAGCAGAAAAATATCAATTGAAAATACATTGAATACATCAAAATCAAAGCAATAATGAACAAACAAAGAGAACAGCAAAATCATAAATAAGAACATATGAAGATAAATTAACATTACATAAACACAGAGACAATGCCCCACAAATAAATAGTAAAATCAATTCTTCTTTGTTCTTCGAATCATTATCATTGCTTCAATTTTACTTTTAAATTGTAGGCCTACTATTCCTAGCTCAGTAAACTGGCTTCTAATATCATAAGAAATTGAATTCCAAAAGGATACTCCTCTGTACAAGAATGACTTTCTTAATGATTCAGAAATTAATTTAGGAACTTTCAAAGAGTTTATTAGAATAGAATTTCTATCACGATCAACAAATTGAAAAATATTGGGTAAAATACCTGAATACATACCTTTCAATATTTTGTATGTATTTACCAGTACGCTATATTTCATTCTTTCCTCAATCGTGAAGCAATCAGATTGTAAATCTTGGCTCATAGGAATTGAATCAAACAGATGGTCAATTCTCTTCTGAAGTACAACATATTCGGTAGAAGGTCTTACTGCCCAAACCACTAAACAATAATCAATAATAGAGTGAATATAAGAATCTACAAGTAACCTCAACATTCTCTCTGTTACAAACCTCTTCATTCTACTTATAATTCCTATTGCTGATGATACCGTTGAGTATGATACTTTATTACATACATATTCATAATGTTTCTTAAAATTTAAATTACAATCTAAGAAAACTCCAAGATATTTAAATTCATATACTCTAGAAATTAGCTTACCATTACAATTCAACGTCAAATGAATATCATTCATGCTTCTATCATTAGCCTTATGAAAAATCATAAAATTTGTTTTACTATAATTAATATCAAGTTCCTGAGTTTTAAACCAATCATCCATCCTCTTTAAAACTTCTTGAAGACGTCTTACGATCTCTTCAACATCCACACCTTCTAAATAAAAGACAAAGTCATCAGCATATAAGATATAATTGATTCCTCCCATTATAGTAGATATATCATCTATGTAAAGAATAAATAAAAGGGGTCCTAATATTGATCCTTGTGGTACTCCACAAAATATATTGAATACTTTTGAACTATATTTTGCAAGATTGATAAACATTTTTCTTTTTAAAAAATAATCCGCCAATATTGATAACAAATAAGGACTTATGTTATACCTGGTTTTTAGTTTTATTAAAAGAGGTAAAAAAGGTACTGAATCAAATGCTTTCCTAAGATCAACAAAAACAGCTCCAACCTTACCATTCCGCTTGTCAATGTCTGGCAATTAGTGTTGACAAATTGAAAATTTTCAGTGAAATGAAGATTTTTCAGAAAATTTTCAATTAAAATCCTAAAGTTATGCTAACTTTCAATTTCTAGTGCAAGTCACTCACTATAGTAGGGCCAAAGGGCTACCTACATTTTACAGTCAACTGAGAGTGGCTGTTTTGGCATTGCTTCCAAATGAAGAACAGTTTGGCTAGCCCCAACTTTCTTTGTGTCGTGTTCCAGCTAAAGTCTATCTATCCATGAAGTACAAAGTGACCATCGACGGACGCGTCGGGTATGGGTATGAGGCAGCTGCTAAGGGTTGTCGCGTGTAGTCGTAAAATAGACCATCCTAGAAACTGAGGGTTTTATACCTGCTGTATTAATTAATTTTTTTTTTTTTTGTTTAATTGCAAATATCTAACAACGTTGTTGAAATATTAAGCGTGCGTCTTGAATTTCATTTTTTTGGACGAAATTCTACGATAAAAACTGACCGAGTTACGGATAATGCTTCTATAACATATTATTGATAATATTATATAGGTAATAATATAATAATATTTATGTATTTCAGTCAGTTTTGATCGTAGACACTAGGGAAAAATAACACATTTCATAATTCAAGCTACACATTTGAACCACGTTATGAAATATTTGCAATTATAAAAAAAAATATTTTGCTGAATAAATTATTTTCATCACAATAGATTTGAAATGGGCGAAGGTAGGTAGAAACAAACCCATGTTCGCTCCCAAGTTCGGTCACGCCAAAAAAGGTGGAAAGGGAAAAATGCAGACAATAGACGGGACGACCGATCCCGGTCTCGTCCGCCGATGGTCACTTTGTACCTCAAGGATGGATAGACTTTAGTTCGAGTCCTTGTGTTATTGTTGTCTGTTCTCTGATCCCTTCCTTCTTTTAATGGCCGTGTTGTAAACTACCTTTTCTATCATAAAGTTTATTGAGGTCTAACAACGATAACGGTTTGCCCTTCCCAGCTCAGAGCCACATCCACAACTAATAAAATATTAAAATTAAAATTCAAAATAATTTAATTCATATTTATTCACAGTAGTACAAGTGGAACACATTTACTTATATCGAACGCACGTGCGTTCGAATCCCGCGTAAAATACCTTTTTAATTTATTTCGTCATTGACTCAATAATGACATATTTTATTATTTTATAACCGAGGTTAAATAGTAAAAGTTAAAAGACGGAATTCACAAATAAATACGAACAATTTGATGTTACAACAATAATCCTTAAAAAACCTAAATTCTTCCCGTCGAAATCTACTTTTATTGAAACTAATACGGTACCTTAAGTGTTCGCAAACTCTACGTTAAATTATTGTGCACTCATATTCATAAAAACTTAAATCAATACAGAAAAGTAAATCATGCAATAAACACTAAATCCAATAATGTCAGCCTAATAACCCCACTTGCGAAACTCACATTAACTCAAAGACACGCCGTATTTTTAGGGCCCAAACTATTTAATTCCCTCCCATTACCAATAAGAACCACTGTACGAAGCAGTCGATTCAAAATTGATCTAACGAAATGGTTGGCCTGCTGTTCACAACAATATATTGAAGATGTCACCAACAACGTGTTATCTAAATAAGAGTCATATTATAACTCCTGCTTGCCATTCCCGCGGTTCTAATTCTTCATTATTTATGACTATACCCAGCATTGTATTAATTCTGTTTGTGTTAGTATTGTTTTAAAAAAAAGTTATCTGTGTGTACATATCCTATTGTTATAGTTATAATTATAATGTATCCTCAAATGTAACAGATTGTTATCGAACGGTTTTTAGTTTTTAATTTTTATGCTTCATAGCAATAATTTCATATCAAAATAAATAGTATAGGTGAAATGAGTTGTTATAAACTCTTAATTTAGTAATTTAGTTTTTACTTTACTTTTTACTTCTTACTTTTAATTTTTACTTTTTACTTTTTACATTTTACTCTTTAGGTATTACTTTTTACTAAAACCAACATTAAATTCTCTGTACAATTACCTCTAGGAACTGCTCTCGTTCAAACTATGTTTTTGAGGGCAGCACACTAGAATATATCTTTTACCTGTTGCAATTACCATGTAATGTACTACTGACAAATAAATAAATAAATAAAATAAATAAATATACGTGCCAAGCTGATTGTGTGTGTGCAGGCCGACAGGTTATATACTAGCATCTTTGGCCCAGGCCTTCAGAAGTAGGCTCGTGCACACCTTTAGTTCACATGACTTAATTTTATGGACACATTTTTAATAAAATTACTTTGTTCAAATTGTTGGTGAACTAATTTGAAAACTATTGTGGTCATGATTGTAAATGTGGTATAATTTTTATTTGTTTGTATTAGGCCCTGTATTATTTTAATGAGGCCAAGATAGCAGTGTTTGTTTTGATGTATATCAACCTTGGTTAAGAGATGAAGTTTTATGTTTTTAATGTTGCCTTTAGAAGGGTATTGAAAATACACAATGACGTACATAAGCGCTAGACGCTCAGTCTCCTATCCTTCTCACTGAGCGCTAGCGTGGACATTAGAAGCCTCGTGAAAAGGGAAAAATCATTTCACTGCCACATAGATACTTCATCTAGTTGTCTAAACTGATGCTTTTTAAGTGGCTGTGGAGTTGTTTGTTGTTGAGCGGAAGGGCGAGCACCGCTGACTGTATGTAAATATCTACAAATTTACGTAGATACATTTAGACGGCGTTTTTTCTCTTTTCACGAAAGCTTCAAACTTCCACGCTCCCCATGGCGGCCATACCGAGTGTCTGGCGCTTAGCTTAAATGTTATGTCATTGAAAATACACGAAATATGCACTACTATAGCCTATAGGCCTAAATGATGCAATAATTCTATTTATTAAATGTCAATAGGCCTAGCCTACTCATAAAGAGCAAGTAAAAGTCTTAAAATTTTATTTTAAAATAAAACTTTCTGATTAAATTACTTGATTCAAATTTAGGCCTAGGCTCTAGTTAATTTCAATCAATCAATCAATCAATCAATCAATATCTGTTGCCACGTCCAACTCTGCGTTGGGTCGGCATTGAAGACAGGCCTCTCCATCTTCTTCTGTCCTCCCACCACTCCTTTTCTTCCACCACATTCCAGTCTCCTCCACGCTGTTCTACATCTTTTCTCACACTGTTCTCTGCCATTGTTGTCGTGGTCCATTTATAATGGGCATGTAACTATGCCCATATTATTATGACTGAGGGCAAATGTATTCATTGTTACTTGTCAGGTAATTCCCTTTAACTTTACTTACCTAGACTTTAAAGTTGGTGGCTTCCACAGCAAGGACCTTTGCTGGAGCAAGCATCGACCAATAGGCTTACATAATATGTTCTGGCCTACTAAAAAGTAAAAACGTTAAAATTATCTACTCAAATTAACTGAACTCAACATCTCTAAACTTGTGTATTATTTTGCATTTACAGCAATATGCAGTAACTTTAGCAGAACAATTAGGCCTCCGAGGTCCAAAAGATGGGAAGAAATTGGGTTCAAGAATGGACCCAGGACTGTTGGAAAACATGAGAGACGATCAAATACAGCAGCTTTATGAACTGATGAGGGTAGCTACAGCAGAAGAATCAGAAAATGGTGCCAGAAAGTTGTAGACCACACAATCAATATTTGCTAGAAAATAAGAAATAATTATAATATAAATTATTGTATTTATTACCATTGTAAATAAAATGCCGGTAATACATTTAAGGTTTATACCCTACTGAAGAGGATACATTCACATGATAGTCCTACCCTTGCACATTCCTACATCAAAGGAGTATGCTGTTCGGGTGTACGTGCGGAATGGTTCCGCGAAGGCGCAACCGTCTGACGGCTTCCCGCAAGTGTTTTGGCTGAAGAGGGCCCGATTCTCCCTGTGCTTCCATCACATCCAGCGCCTCTTCCACGACCTCTCCTACGAACACCTTGGCTATGCCGGACATCGCAATCACCACGTTTTGTGATACTGAACAGCCAGTGATTGTTTGCATCAGCTGGAAAAAGGAACCACAATTTAACTAAATTTAAAACAATCAACCATTAGGTCTGTTTTTTTTTAGTCCATTAATTCCTGAAACCTCCACTTTTTCTAGTCAGGTGGAACAAAGGGTGTTCTTTTGTACCACCTTCTCCACCTCCATCTTGTTCGTTTCTACGACAAAGTGGGTGGGTAGCTCCACTATCTCCACCTGCTATTGAGGTGGTCGTGGTTGAGATAGTGGAGAAACGTAGAATGGGCGCAAAAAATCCTAAAATCAACGTGGATGCCGAAATTCCAAAGTTTTTGCTTCGCCGTAATAAAAGTGCTAATTTGCTAGTAACAAACAAATATTTCATCATATTCTGATCCCAGTCACAATTAGTAGGACAGTCTCTCTCGTTGCCACGGGCCTTGGTTCAAATCCAGGTTAAGACATGGTTGTTTTGTCGCCCAAGCACCAGAGTCTAGGAGGGAAGCCCCCTCACTGGTTGTGCTGTTGTGTGACTTTCCACCCTTCCTATCTCTAACCCTTTCTCTAAGTATGAATGAAGAGGCACCCTGGCCGAGCAACAACAGAAGGGGCAGCTTTTCTCTTGTTGCCAAGGGTCCTGGTTCGAATCAAGGGTAAGTCATGGATGTTTTGTCTCCCGAGCACTAGAGTTGGGAGGGAAGCCCCCTTACTGGTTGTGCTGATGGTGTGGCTTAGTATGAATGGTGTTTGAAGTAACCTTGCTGATGATGACAACATGCATGCAGAATTTGCTTCTTGCGTGGCCCTACCACAGGTTTGGTTATGTGTTGTGAGTTTTGTTTGCATGTAGTTAGCTGATTTTTAGTGGACACCATCCGCCTGATGAGTCCCAGAAGGACGAAACGCGTCGTGGATTAAGGTAACAACTTTAAATTAGCTGCAGTTGTCATCAGCAGGTGAAAAGTTTTGTCGCCCCCAGCCCTTCAGGCTGGGATTTATGTTATCTTTGCTCTTTCCCAACCTGTCAACCCTTCTCCGATCTTTATATTCTAATGTAAGTTTGTTTATGTAGGCTATACGTTCGTATCAACTTACTTATCACTCTATCATTGGATGAGCGAAGCGAAGACTTCAATTTGACTTTGTGTTTTTTTGTTTGTTTTTTACTTACGTTACCCCAAGAAAAATAGCTCGGGTGTTTTGTTTTTGTTAGTATTTTTGTCTGTTTGTTCGCTCTCTACCGGGCAAACGGCATATGCGATCTTGATGAAAATTGGAGGGGACCTTCGAAATCTCTGAACTTAGAGCTGACCCTTTCACTATCTCATTTTATATATTTTGTAACATACCATCATTGTTCACCCTTTACTAGCTATTGTTTACTGTCATTTGTTCACCTTTTACCATCTAATTTTGTATTATTTGTTAATTTATTTCTATTGTATTTTATAGTGTGGTTTTAAGACGTATAACTAAGCATAGTAAGTTAGACACTTTGTGACTGGGGCCTCATGGCCCTTTTCTAACTTTCTATGAGGTTGTACATCTTAATATTCGATTATCTGTACAATTTCTAAAATAAAATAATAATAATAATAATGTATTGTTTTTGGGTACAATCGAAGAAATATTTCTCATAAATATCGTACTTTTACGATTTTTTTCGAGTTTTAGTGCGATATTTTCGTTATATTTTGCAAACGGCTACTCCCGATATTGATGAAACTTTATAGGAACGTTTAAAATCACTGAAATCATATATGTTATGATTTTAGAGACATTTGAAAAAATATTTCTTATAGAAATCGTACTTTTACGATTTTTTCTCCGGTTTTTAATACAATATTTTCGTGATATTTGGGCCGATTCTGACCAAACGGGTGGGGCTACAACGTTCAAATTTTACATTGGCATAAAGAGTATGGTGATGTAGTGCCTCTTGAAAGAAAAAGTTGAAAAAGTTGGTCAAAATTCATAGAAATAAAGGTTTTAATATAAGCCTTTTACATGTGTTTAATGAACAAGTAATTGAGCGAGCGTAGCGAGCGTCTCCACTTGACTCTTATGGCTCGAATGTCTGTTTTTGTTTTTTTTTCTGTTACTGCTTCGATACAGGTCTCACCGTTTCTCTGATTGACCTGAAATTTTGCACACATGTACATACCACCTAGGCGGGTTGCTGTATAGTTTTTGAACAAAATCCGATCATTGGTTATAAAAAATGAAATAAAAAAATAAAAATGTACCGATCGTTATGAAATTTTGCAGGGTCAATAAGTAACATTCTCTCCTATTTTCCAAATTTTCAGCTAAATCGGTCAAGACCTTAAAGTCTTATTGGTAATCATAATTCAAAAAATGATGTTAAAAAATGAAGGAGGCAGTGAAGATACAAAGATACACTTTAGAAGGCATGACGTCAATTAGTACATTGCAAAGATGTTGGAATAGTATAGTGTACAATGTCAATATCCAGTTAGGCCTACACTGTGTGGTGGGCCTTATGGAAATGTCGTACTCGGGTCATGTTGCACGTACCGGTGCTCGCTCAACAACGCGTCCAACTGAGCGTTTTCCTAGTATCAAGTAACTATAGAAAAAGTAAGGAGATTCCAAATAAAAACGTAATCATTGGACAGAAATATTCCAAAAAAAGCTCATCCATCAACGCGACTGGAAAAAGCGTTCGCGAAGTGGCCTAGTTTATGTGTAAATCTCCAGATTTTTTAAATCCAGCTAGGGTTTATTTAACGTTAGTGTTCGGCCTAAGCCTACCCAATTATGTGGTATTACCTCTACTTTTACGTTCGTTTGTATCAGGTTGAGTTACTACTAATATTATATCCACTTGCTTCAAATTTCACTCCCACCTCCACTCAAATCTGTTGGAAAAGTTGGACTCAAACGAACAGACCTATAGGCTGTGACTGGGTAGGCCTGCTACTCATACATTCAGCATACTGCCTATAGGCCTACCAAGGTAGTAGGTACCTAGACACCTTCGCCAGAAAAATTAAAAAAAACAGATTATCTAGGCCCATATTGTGTGTGTATTGCACTACTTTTTTGTGTGGTTTGTTGGTCTTGTGGTTAGAGTCCCTGCTTCAGACAGAAGATTTTTAACTTCTTATATATGGATTCCAATCCATCACTCCTTGGCTTAGGAATGTGTAATGTAAGGTAGCCCCTACCTAAAATAAATAAATAAATAAATTTGTATTTTTAGAGTCGACCCACTCAGTCATATAACTGATTTTCAGTGGGGGACAGTAAACCAAAGCGACCAAGCCAACCCTGTAGGCCCTGACGCAATCGACGAGTGTACAATAACCAACCAAAGATTGACATTTTTTAACTAGGAAAACGCTTAAGTCCCGCCGCGTTGTTGGATGAGCGTAATTGGTGCATTGAGCTGCCATGTGTTATGCGGATTTACTGTTGTTCTGTAAAAAAATAATTACTAAGTTGAAGATATTTTTAAAATTAAATAAATTTTAATAAAAAATTTAATTTAATTTAATAAAAAATTAACTTAATTTTAATTTTTTTAAATTAATCGTAATTTTAAAAAAGGAAAAAATCGTAATATTGAAATTTTCATAAGAAATAATTATTTGATTGCGCACAAATTTTACACGAATATATTAATTCATAAAATTAAGGTTCTGTAAAAAAATCATTAGAATCGGATAAAGCATGTAGGTGTTATAAGCTGGAGAAATTTTAAAAATTGAAAAAAGTCGTAAAATTGCGATTTTCGTAAAAAATATTTTTTGATAACGCTCAAATTTTACACGAATATATAAATTTATAAAATTAAGGTTCTGTGAAAAAATCATTACAATCGGACAAAGCATGCAGGTGTTGTAAGTCGAAGAAATTTTTAAAAAATCGAAAAAAATCGTAAAATTGCGATTTTCATGAGAATTTTTTTTTCGATTAAGCTCAAAAACGTGGCATTTCTAAGTTCAGAGATTTCGAAGACCTCCATAAAATTTCATCGCAATCGGAGTATCGGTTTAGCCGGAATCGTGCTAACAAACAGACAAAAATACAAAAAAAAAGAAAAAAGAAAAAGAAAAAAAACATTCCGGATTTTTTTCTACAGTGTAGTGAAATGGAATCTTCGCTTCGCTCGCTACGCTCATCCAATCATTTCTAAATCACCACAACATTATCTCCCCTAGTTGGAGAAAGAAATATTTCTCATGAATATCGTACTATTACGATTTTTTCGATTTTTAGTGCGATATTTTCGTGTCATTTGGGCCGATTCTGAAATATTTGAATATATCATGCACGATCGTCTAATACTAGGAAAACGCTTAAGTCCCGCCGCGTTGTTGGATGAGCGTAATTGGTGCATTGAGCTGCCATGTGTTATGCGGATTTACTGTTGTTCTGTAAAAAAATAATTACTAAGTTGAAGATATTTTTAAAATTAAATAAATTTTAATAAAAAATTTAATTTAATTTAATAAAAAATTAACTTAATTTTAATTTTTTTAAATTAATCGTAATTTTAAAAAAGGAAAAAATCGTAATATTGAAATTTTCATAAGAAAAAATTATTTGATTGCGCACAAATTTTACACGAATATATTAATTCATAAAATTAAGGTTCTGTAAAAAAATCATTAGAATCGGATAAAGCATGTAGGTGTTATAAGCTGGAGAAATTTTAAAAATTGAAAAAAGTCGTAAAATTGCGATTTTCGTAAAAAATATTTTTTTGATAACGCTCAAATTTTACACGAATATATCAATTCATAAAATTAAGGTTCTGTGAAAAAATCATTACAATCGGACAAAGCATGCAGGTGTTGTAAGTCGAAGAAATTTAAAAAAAAAAAATCGAAAAAAATCGTAAAATTGCGATTTTCATGAGAATTTTTTTTTCGATTAAGCTCAAAAACGTGGCAGTTCTAAGTTCAGAGATTTCGAAGACCTCCATAAAATTTCATCGCAATCGGAGTATCGGTTTAGCCGGAATCGTGCTAACAAACAGACAAAAATACAAAAAAAAAGAAAAGAAAAAAAAAAACATTCCGGATTTTTTTCTTCAGTGTAGTGAAATGGAATCTTCGCTTCGCTCGCTATGCTCATCCAATAAAAAATATAGCAATCAGTGGTATGGACAGTGCGAGCACCCGCGGATCAAAGCCATAATCAACAAAGCCGATCAGAACAACTTTGAATTTATTATGTGCCTCGTTGCTAGGACGGCTCCAAAGTCACGTCTACAAATTCCTAAGACAAGAACTGATGGACTTTAGTCCAAATCAGAAGTTAAAAAACTTCTAACTTGGCGGGACTCGAACCCTGGACCTTCTGCTTTGGAAACAAGTCAAACAACAAACTTTGGACCCGTCCTAACGATGAAGCATAATAAATTCTAAGGTGGTTCCGAATCAGCCTTGTTGATTTGAGTGTCGCCTGCGGATGGAATTGTGTCTAGCTTGATTGATCGGTGTTTCCGTAGATAGGTAGGCCTACGGTACTTAAATATGCCGGACTCTAGTTGGTCATTGTTAGCTACGAGTCGATGATATCGGGGCCAATGGAGTTGGCTTAGTCCGCTTAAAAATAAAGTCCACCACTGGAAATCGGTTATTAGACAAGGGAGCGAACCAACTGTCTTACAATTCAAGTTAAACGACACAAGATCTGATTCTTTGTGAGTGAGTGAGTTCGGTCCATAACGGCTGAACAGATTGAGCTGACATTTTCAACAGAAATCCGGTACCAATCTCTCTGAGGGAGTGCAGTTAACATTTTGAGTAAAATCCGTTATGATTTAAACTCACAATAAATTGATTCTAGTGTAAAAAATGCCTATCGGCTAGTTCGATTGGAGAAAGGTTGACAGGTTGGGAAAGCAAAGTGTACACTGTGTAATGTTTGCCACTTGCTAAAAAAAAATGGTGTATGTATATGTTTTATTTTGTGTCCAACCTAGGAGGATTTCTATTTTTTTGTGTTCAATTACTGCCAACGTATGTATGTTCTCTTTGCTTTCCCAACCTGTCAACCCTTCTCCAATCTCACAATAAATTGAAAATAGGCATTGAAAATTGAATTGAAAATGTCACATAAAATTTAACGACAATGTTTTTTTTGTTTATGAACAAATCATTTTTATCAAATTATGTTTGCCTCAGTGACCAAGGTGTATCGAATGTTCCATGCTCAAGGTTACGGTACCCAAAATTCCGCTCGGAGATTGAGTAAACCTTGCAATAATTACTCGTATTTCGTATGGGCTAGAACCTATAGGCTATACCCTTTTTTGTTTTCCATAGTATTGTATGCATTACAAATCATGTTCTATAACTTTCCAGAAATATAATAAAATAATCCAGAAATAACAATCTATTGCGACCGTTGTATGAACCCGCTGGTTTCCAACATTTCGGGTAACTAGTCTAGGAAAATGCCAAAGTCATTGTTAGACAAATGAGCGAGTCATGTGTTGAGTACGGTACCCGGGAACATTTGCATTTTGCAAGTTAAGTTCATAGGCTATCCGCTATAGGGATGGGCAAATGCGTGTACTTTCCTAAATGTGCACACTCTTGGCTGTCAGCGCGTGTAGGCTACACGTACATTGTGTAATGTTTGCCACTTGCTAAAAAAAAATGGTGTAGGGTATATGTTTTATTTTGTGTCCAACCTAGGAGTTTCTATTTTTTTGAGTTCAATTATTGCCAAAGTGGAATCAAAGCAAAAGCGAGGGGTAGATAGATAGGCGTACCTTTCATTGACCTTGTTAAAACTATCTACGGCTCGCTGCTTGATGTCATAAAGACATCGCCACACTACACTCCCTGACCGACAGTGTTGGCTCGAGCACTTCGCTCGACTCTGATTCGGGAGGTCCCGGGTTCAAATCCCGTCGAGACCGGCAATCCTGACTGAAGGTTTTTTCCGAGGTTTTCCTTAGTCGTTAATGCAAATACAAGGAATTGAGTCCTCTAAATAGCCCTCGGACATCCCTTCACAATTGTCCTATCCGCAATATAGGCCCTACCGTACCTAGTTAGCCACCTGAAGAGGGTCACACCGGTTAAATTTGATGTGTGTACCCTACAGCAGGCATCCTACAAAAATTTATTTTATTTTTACACTCTCTGAGTGACTGCCTGACTAATGTGACCTGCACCGATTGCACGGCGCGACGAGATTTTAGCCGGCCGGCGTTTGGCCAGTGGCCACACACAGCATAGGGACACACACACACACGTTTATTGTTTTCGTAGAAACAGTAAACGTGTAAACGCATTAAAACGTGTACATGTTTACACGTGTACACTATCCCATCCCTAATAGGCTATAAGGTATAATGATAGGGTTTTGAGTTTAGGCCTAGTTAGTATAAGTGCGCGTCAACTGTAAGGCCATAATTCGTCACTCTAGCCTATGATACGCTAGGGAGGAAAGAACCATGCTGGATCCAGCCTTATGTAGGAGGAAAAGGAATGTTCCTGGCCCGTGTGACTGAGTGGGTAGACTCTAAATACGGATTTATTTATTTATTTAAGGTAGGCCTACTCAACAACGACTTTGGCGTTTTCCTAATATAAAATGTGACTGAGTGGATAAAAGAAAAGAAGGCCCTACCAACATCAAATCTCAGGCGCGGTTCTAGCCCCAAAAACTTGGGGAGGCCCAACTAGTCCTGCCAGGGGGGAACGCCCCCAGTATTGCCCCGCAGGGCGTTTTTTTATTTTCGTATACTTTAGAAGGTGTATTTTTGACTACGGAAATTCTGGAGATTTCAATAAGGGGGTATTTATGAGTAGGCCTATATTTACTGGACACAATACATAAATTCAGAGTTCTAATTTTAATTTTGATCTTGTAAACAAGAAATATGTGACTCAAAGCTAAGCATACAGCTTGAAAATTGGGTTAGAAAATTTAAAAAAAAAATTGTCGAACAGTATTAGGTAGCAACACTGTCAATAGATGAATAGAATTTACAAGGTGAACTGTAAACGCCAATTTATTGATGAAAACTTATCGATAACTAAGTTTGGATGTTCCATGAGCTACCCGCTAAGCTCGTACTCGCAGGAGGTTACGAGCACATCGGCTAGGTCACCACCGATAAGAAATTCACGCCAGCACCTCCAGGTCTGGATATAGTTTGAGACTTTTGGCAGTCAAAGGGAGGTATTATAGCGGGATCTCGTGTAACACATTGATGATATAGGCCTACCGTAATAAAATAGGCCTATAATTTTTAAGTTGACATATAAACAATGAGATGTTCAACGCTTTCCATAGGGCCTATTAGACGTATTTAAAAGAATTAATATGAATTTGGAAATAATTATCAGAGAAATCAAGGGCGGCCCGGGCCTAATCGGGCCGCCCTGTAAAACCGCGCCTGTCAAATCTAAAACAATCATGGCTCCAACCCCAAGGGACATGTGAATTTTAATTCTCAGTTACCGGGCCTAAAACAGTATTTTCAAAAAAGAACTTGGCACAGAGTGTGTGAAAGGGGGCAGAAAGGTTAAAAATTAAACTATAAAACCAGACTTATTTCTGGCAATGGGCATATGGGAAAATAATTTTCTTGCTCGACCACTTCTTTTACATGCCCCAAGCTTCTCGGGCATGGTATTTTTTAGCCCTGCATATGCACGTCACTATTTCATTTGGGACAGGCAGTGGAATTGAATGAAGTGGGAGTGGCGAGTTTCCTTGTTCGCTACTTGCTCGTCGTAAGAAATTTGTCGTAAGAACTGGATTTTGGGCAATTTATTACGACATAGGCCTACACTTTACGACAGGACGTGTTGTGAACATTCTAATTGAAAGACATTAGGCCTACTCAGCAATACAAAATATTAGCCTCGGCCTACGCCTAAAGTCTGGTGATTGACGTCAACGTGGGGGGATGTGAATGGAATTGGAAAGCGAGGCATCAAATAAAACGTCAAATAAAATCCTAGTGCATAGTTGTCCAAGCAGATGTTGTAGGTTATGTTTGTTTCGTATTTTGTTCTGTCGCAAGGCGAGTAGGCCTAGGCCTACAGAGCAAATTTACGGTGGGTGACGATCACATCACCAACCATGCACGTGAATGTAGACGCCAAAGCTGGGACTTGACGAAGTTTGTCCACTTCGTTTTCTATTCCTGTCAATCATAAACGCTAAGCTGTGAATGCTAGGCCTATGTGCTATCTTCGCATTCACGTTTACATTCGTATCCCCCCACGTTACCGTCAATCATAAACCGGCTTTAGAACTAATTGTGAATGATGCTTGCTATATTTACTGGACACAATACATAAATTCAGAGTTCTAATTTTAATTTTGATCTTAGTCCGGACCAACGAACAAGTAAGGCCGAAACCCCTTAGGCCTACAGACTTCGCGTTAGCACAACAAGTTAGCACAACACAACCAATAATTACCCAGCAAACTTGGTACTACTTCTGTCGTTGGGGTGGGCCAACTTTTTAACACTGTCATATTCCACGAAAAGCTTAGGTAGGCCTACGCGGGTGGAAAAGAATTTCGGGTGCGCTCTTATAAAAAATATCCTAGAACTAGCGCGGCGCACTGTAGCCAGCGGAAAGTTCGGCTAACCTAACGTAAGTAGTTTTGTAACGGAAATCATAGTGTTAATAAGTTGGCCCACCCCAACGACAGAAGTGCCGCAAACTTTACCACATGTATAAGGGTGTGCAAGTTCTTAGAACCAACAAAGCTATTTAAGATTGTTGTGAATTTATCCAGCAATACTAGTAGAGTTAAAAGTCTAGGGACCATACTTACCCTTTTTATTGCAGCTTTGGGGAAAGCTGATCGTCTGTACATTTCATATCTGTCGAGCTGTTCTTCGGTGAAGTTTGAGACTAAAACCTGCATTTTTTCTCTTTCTTCCTCCTCCAACTCTTTTCTTGACTTGTCTTTCTTCTTTTCTTTTTTTTCAGTAAGGACAGCCTTATGAAGTCCCATGTCGGATCCCAAAGATATAGGCCTACCTTCAGAAGTAGATGGAAGGCCTAGGGCCTTCTCTGTAGACGATCGCCTGTCACTTGTGTAGCGCGCTTGAGGGTCGTACTTACTCGAATTTTTTAGCATATCCTCTAGCGTACTTGCAACCCGGGATAAGTTTGAATCTTCTGCATCATCGTTATCATTGTCATTATCATCCGAGTCTGATCTCATGTCATTGTCACTGTCTCTGTTGTCGTCTGAATCATTATAATAATTATCACTTTCTAACCTAACTAATTTTGAAGTTGATTACTACGTTTACATGCAGGTTTGAAAACGATTTCAAAACGTTTTGAGCTTTCAAAACTGCATGTAAACGCTTCGAATCTGGGTTTGGATCGGTTCAATCACTGTTTGCTTAGAGGTGACTTGAAAACTAGTTTTGAAAACTGTCATGTATACACCTGGCTGCAACCAAAACGCTCGTTGCGTTGCAATTTGAGGTTATGTTTGCTAAAAGCAAGTTAAGAACGTGATCTTGGTATTCTGAATTATGTTCTAAACGTTACGGCAAATGTTTTTGGTCATCTAATGAAGTTATACTTATGTTATACGCAATAAAAATATATACTTTTTTCATTAGAAAACAGTGGAATTTGTTTAATACATTGTGCTGTCTACCGGGAAATAAGTGAACTAAATAATAGTTTTGAGATCGTTTTCAGATCTGTATCATGTAAACGCATCATCGTTTTGACTTGACTCAAGTCAAAACTTTTTCAAACCTGCATGTAAACGTAGTAGATGTCGGGCTAATCGAGGTGTCAGAATACCGCTTCATCGACGATTGATCGTCATCTTGACTTTCCGTAGACTCTTTCCCAAAAATACTTTCCATTGTAATATCGCCCTAAGGCTAGGCCCTACAAGCGTATATTATTAAAAATAATTATGCCTAGTACATGCGCCCCAAGCTCACCAGCTCAACTTTGACAGCTCGTGTGTGTAGGCATCATTGATATTAAACCCCTATAGTATGTCTATGATTGTGATCCACCGCCATCTTGTTACTGTATCACACCGGAAGTTGAAAAGATCGTGCGTACTTTAAAATTACGTTGCACAGGCGGTGAATTTTAAATTCCATTTTCTGCATTTTTAAATTCCCAAATAAATTGGAAACCGTTCATAATGTAATTAAATCAGTTCCTTCATTACTGCGATTTAATCTACGTGGAGAAATTGAGTATTATAAACTGGTTACTTCAACGTAAAATAAAGCTACCATTAGCATTGCAAAAACTTTGCTTTCGGAATTCGGGACCAGCGTATGAAAAGTGTTTTAATCGAAAGGCCCGCTCACGAAGGAGAAAAAAACCTGGTACTTGTGTAGTTGGTGTGACCCAACTTTTCAAAAAACATTTTTTTTTCACTCAACCAACAAAACCTTTAACGTCGCTATTTAAAACAGAAAATGACTTTTAATGGAAAAGTACTTTCGTTTAAAATAGCGAGGTTAAAGGTTTTGAAGTTTTTTTTGTTACTGTTACACCAAAAACGTAATGATTCTATTTTAGATTTTTGGTTTTTTGGATTGGATTGGATATTGCTTTACGTCTCATATATTTTATGCAACTTGGCTAATCGAGACAAAGGGAGGGACGTAAGGGATGACGCGGGGGTCAAGGGGTGGACAGGTTTTGCTGGTCAGAACCAGCCACAAGCATATGGGGAGGGCAGGGGTTCGCCCACGTCGTGGTCGTCTCCGTCTGTGTCATCATCCGTCCGTGTTGTCTTTGTCGTCGCCGTCGGGGAGGTAGTCAAAGGGAAGGGGTTCCCCGACGACGACCCAGAGCTCGCCATTAGTTTCAGGGAGTGAAACTCCCCTATTCACGGGCCAAACCGCGAGAAGGTGTCGAGTTGGAATTTGTGCTGGAATGTAATAAAATAGTACACAATGAGTTGTTCTTGACTTATTTCATCAATGGTGAGTGTTTATGTTGATTTTAGTTGAAAAAAACGGTATTGAAAAGTTGGGTCACACCAACTACACAAGTACCAAAAAACTATCCTACCTGTTCAATGCATTGTTCCTACCCCCCCCCCCCCTTTAAAAATCACAATAATCATCAAATAATATAATAATACTAGGAAAACGCTCAGTTGGACGCGTTGTTGAGCGAGCACCGGTACGTGCAACATGACCCGAGTACGACATTCCCATAAGGCCCACCACACAGTGTAGGCCTAACTGGATATTGACATTGTACTATTCCAACATCTTTGCATTGTACTAATTCACGTCATGCCTTCTAAAGTGTATCTTTGTATCTTCACTGCCTCCTTCATTTTTTAACATCATTTTTCGAATTATGATTACCAATAAGTCTTTAAGTTCTTGACCAATTTAGCTGAAAATTTGGAAAATAGGAGAGAATGTACTTATTGACCCTGCAAAATTTCATAACGATCGGAACATTTTTTTTTTTTTTATATAACCAACGATCGGATTTTGTTCAAAAACTATACAGCAACCCGCCTACGCTCGCTCAAAATCGTCATCAAATATTCGTAAGCACCAATTTTTATTATTACTAGGAAAACGCCAAAGTCGTTGTTAGACGAGTGAGCGAGCCATGTGTTGAGTACCGGGAACATTCCATTTCCTCCCTATACATAAGGGTGAACTTCTTCGGGAGGGGAGGGGGGGGGGGGGTCTAAAATAAAATCGTCATGTTTTTCACAAAAATACAAAACCTACACAACCTTTAACGTTTCTATTTTAAATATAGACTTTCAACCGAAAAGGAGTTTTACCAAAAATAGAAAAGTTAAAGGTTTTGTAGTTTTTTTGTTTGTTAATAAAACGATATTTACGATTTAAAACGGTATTTTTGACGATTTTGTTTTTGACCCCCCTCCCAAAGTTCCCATAAGGCTGGATCCAGCATGGATCTTTCCTCCCTAGATAGGCTAGAGTGGCGCATTATAGCGTAACAGTTGACGCGCACTTATTCCAAACAAACTCCACCCTATCACTTAAACAAATTATAAATGAAGCAACTTAAATGCCAATGTTCCCGGGTACTCAACACATGGCTCGCTCACTCGTCTAACAACGACTTTCGCGTTTCCCTAATTCAAATAACGGCAGGGATAATTTTTGTAATTTCTGGATAGTTTTTTTATCTCTGGAAAATAATTTATAAAATATGTTTTGAAATGCATACATGGAAACATAGCCAGTACGAAATACGAATATAATAATTTTAAGGTTTACTCAATCCCCGAACGGAATTTTAGGAATCCTTGAGCGTGCAACATTCGATACACCTTGGTCACTGCATGCAAACAAAAAACATTGTCGTTAATTTAAATGTGACATTCTCAGCCTATTTCCAATTTATTATTTATTGTGAGTTCAAAACTTTAAATCGTAATGTATTTTGCTCAAAATGTTAACTGTACGCTAAATACTTGTACCAGTTGTCTGTTTAAAATTTCTGCTCAATCTGTTTAGCCGTTCGGCCGTTCTGCAGCAAAGTCACCCACCTGACAAAAAACAGATCTAGTGCCATTTGAGTTGCGTTGTGGCGTTGAGACACCCAACGGTTGTAGTCTCTTCGCTCCCTCTATTTAAAAACGTGCTGTTAAGTTAATTGCTGAAATATCCAGAAGACAAGGCAATCATGCAAAGCTCATTACACAAATTTACATATATCCTCACACTAACATAATATACGCTATAACAGCAGCAACTTTTGTATATTCTAATCCTGACCATATTCCAGTAAATAATACCCACCATTCCCATTTTACTAGATCTAATACTTTAACATTTTCATCCCAAAATCTAATCACATATTTTTTTTACAAAAGCCCTACTCACTTTGTAGTACAATAATAAATAACCAGCTTCAATTAAATACTCCAACTCACTTACATTCTTTAAATATAAATTAAAAGCTTTTCTTCTAAATAAAGCTTATTTCTCATTGAACGTATTCCTTGATGATCATCATCATTTTTTCATACCAATTTTTCTTTCACTTTGCCTTTGTTTAAAAAACTTAATATTCTGTTTATTCGGCTAATGCGGCCTGCAACTATTTCCCACAAAAATAAAACTCTAAATCATTAAAATTGATTCTTAAACAGTTCAACTTATTTTTTTAAGTGTATTTGTTATTCATATTTTGTATTATGTGTTTGTGTATTTGTTATTATTTTGTTGTACCTTCACTGCCATGTATTATATGTCCCATGTATATACAATGAACGAGTCTGTGGACTGCAATAACCAAAACCAAATTATTTACCATAAGAGCTAAAAAAACGAAAGTAGCGTTGCTACTATTAAAGTAGTTGCACAAGTGCAAACTAATTGGCTTCGAAAGGAGCTTTAAAAATACTGGTTGTACCATTGAGTATAGAACCTATTCTCTAGGGTTGTACAACATAACTAGCCCTCCGGTGAAGCCCTGGTTGACGATCGATCAACATACATTTTTGTAACCTCAAATGATCAATGGCCAGCATGACTAGTGAAAGGGGTATGTGGGTATAGTCAGTGATGTCATAAATAAATAATATATAAGGATAAATAAATCAAAATAAATTAATTCGTATTTCGAGTCTACCACTCAATTAGTCATATCACTGATTTTCAGTGTGCAATGGAGGGGTCTGGGGGGCTTCCCTATAACTAATGTGGGTCCGGGGCGCACAGCCTCGTAATTGTTTTCGATTCTTAGAATGTAATTGGAATATTTTAACGAGCTTTTTCAAAATAAAAAAAACTTATAGATGAATAGATGAATTAAAAAACAAAATATCTCTATGTCTATATAATACCTCATATCAAATAAAAATTGTGCCCCCTCCGGCCCATCTATCACAAATTTGGGGATGCGGGCCCCCCCCCCCCCCCTTGTAGTTTCGCCACTGTGCCCAACAATGTTACTACCAAGTACCAGTTGGTGTGCATTTGACAACATGCATTTTGCCGGCTGCCCGAAAGGTTCAAGTCATGTTGAGCAACTTTACAAAAATGTTCAACAAGCAATAAAAGTTAGCAACTTCCAATCAGAACTGTTCAAAGTAGTACGTTGATCGTTGATCATCAATCACAACAGTGTCAGTAAGTGTCGCCAATGTTAATTTATTTTATTGCTCGTACTATATCAGGGGATCGAACCCGAGACCACCCGAATCAAAGTCTCGTGCTTTACGCTTGAGCCACCCCTGTCGGTGTAGTTGAGTGTAGCTTCTCTACTATCATTCGTATTGTAGTGCTCTCCATGAACATGTAAACAATCTTGCCTAGTATCAACTGACAGACTCGAAACTGTAAGTCACGTGACATAAATGCTATATAATACGCCGCTATCTTTATCAATGGACTTGAACCAATGTCTGGGGCAATAACCCATACAGAAAACATATTCTAACATCAGTTATCACTTATTCCTCCATCACTTTGGTTGTACATTCGATTTCCTGTATCATAGTTACCAACATACGTATCTCGCTATGGCCTGTAGTCATCAAGTTGTAATTTCATTCGCTGCCATTCTACTCGCAACACTTGGTAAATAGCCAGGGCGTATTTTAATATGAATTCAATGTGTATTCGTGTGATTACTGTGGTGAAATTGTTCTAGTGCTCCAGGGTGGCTTGGCTTGTCAATCACGCCAGGGATGTCGGATCCAGAACGGAGGATGTCTATGTGGTATAGGGTGTGAATACCGGTATACCGATCAGCAGGAATGCAGAAAAGCTCTACGGGGTGTGTATATTAGAAGTATTATGATTCTTTTAGTGCATGTCTGATGTGTCGATCTGGGTTAAGCTGGTTCATGACGTTAACAGTCAGTCATTCGCGAACAAAACAACAGGAGGAGTGTTACATGGATGGACATGTTTTCGTTTAGGGCTTAATCAGAGGTGCATCCAAGGAACACACCCTCCAGAGTTCAACTCTTTTTCTCTCGAACACAGGAAGTTAGATAAGAGATGAGATGTATATTCAAAAATGAATCATAAAAAATAGTAACCCTGTTGGCATATATCCATTAGAGGGGCTATTACCCCTAAAAGCTATTTTTACCACATAATCTATAGCATAATACAACACTTAAAATGATATCTTAATAGTAACTGATTTTAAACGAACTAAGTTTTTTGATCCTGAAATTTGTGAAAATAGGCTTATATTTTTCGCTCCACTAGATTTTAGAGCATCGTACCAATCTAAATGGCCCTTTATAACATCGAGTCTAGAAACTGCACAAAATTAATTTACACTCAAACACGCAAAAATATATATTCCGCAATCACCTATACCCTAGTATTAGTTAGCATACTTTGACGATGCCTATTGTGTATTGTGTATACAATGTACGGATATCTAACGGCCAATAAATACTCTACTATACTCTACACCCCTTCTTGGTAATCAGCGTATTTTGACTGAACCATGTAGACCAAATTACAAAACAATATATAGCGGATTTACAGAAAATGCTGTCGAGTACGTCAATAATGGTCAATATTTTTTTGGATTCAGATCCTCCCAAGGTCACGGGGCATAAAGATCATCCCCATGTTATTTCTTATGGAAAATTTTTGCCCATGGGACCTAGCTCGAAAATTATTAAGTTTGATCCTTTTTTCGGGTCACGGTGGACCCAATAATTTTTTCGGTTAGGGCTACTTTCTAAACTTCTCTACTGAATGAAATATATTTAAATGTATTGCATTTTGCAACTTTAATTATATTTCCCTATAAAATTCTGCGAACATTTACCATCATCAAGGGAATGTGTTTCTGATTGAGAATTTCATAGTTTTTTCTCGTTATAAATAATATATAACTTCTTGTTCTTCTTCCTCTTCTTCTTGTAATTTCTGAATTATAATATTAAAATATTCCACTTATTCGGGAGTGTTTCCCGACCAACCAAATCGAGAAATACAATTATGTTGTGTGCAACATTTGTGCAATTCTATTCCCTCCCCCGAACGACAAGGATGGTAAAGGAAACGCATTACTTTAGCTCACTATATCAGTGATTGTGTGTCGCCTATAACCTAATGGGGGTTGTTCACGGTTGATCGAATGATTTATACAGTAATTAATACAATTTAGGATTTAGATCGATCAGTCTAATTCGCAGATTAAAGCTGAATTACTTAATGATGTTGAAATAGAATTCGCAAAACAGCCACATAGGTCGACTGAGGGTGTGAAATTGATTGCACGAGGGATACATTAATAAAGTTTGAAGTTTGAGTAGAATTCACTCTCGGTCTTAGTTTATATTATGCAGACGTGATTACTGGCGTGGCGTCCGGGATGCTTAGTTATAGTTCGTTACTTTTATAACATTTCGTGTTTGTGAATGTAGCTTTTCGCTGTTTAATTATAATAAAGCAGTGTTGAATTCAGGCATAATCCCGGGGGGGGGAGGTGGTGAAGCCACCCCGGAACTTACGTCGTCGTCGTCCCCCCCCCCCCCCCCCCCCCGGGACGAAAAATAACTATAAGCACTATTAGTAGTTTTTAGTACAGTTGGTACAGTATTTTTCAATATATGCCTTTATTATTCAGAAAATCAATAATGAATTCAATGTATGGCAATCATATAATTAAATAACAGTATAAAAGTTGAGACAATGTTTTTTGTTTCTAGTATCGACTGCACAAAAACTACATTTTTTGGTATTGCATTAGGCCTAAGCCCATAACTTTTTTCTAAAACGCATCAAACGCACTCGAAAAAATTGATTTAAAAAAAAATTACCTGCGGCGCTATTGTTGGAGTGGCTTTGCCCCCCAAACCCCACTTACTTTTCTCCCTACCTAGGATCCCCTGGGATATTATATAGCCCCCCCGAGTTGAAAAGCCTGAATTCAACTCTGTAATAATAAAGCATATTAAATTCAACTATAACAGCAAATACAATAACATCTAAATGTAGATCATTCATTTTCACCCTTAACTATCCAATCCAGGATGTCTGTTGCTGACTGCTAATATCCATGCTACCGGCAATTTTGATTGAAGAATTTTAAAATTTTTTCTCAGTCAAAATGCGAAAAGGAATTCCTCCTCAACTATCCTTAACCTTGTTTGTTATAAGTTGAAGGGGGTCATATTTTACCTGGGAATGTTACCTATGAAACATTATTAAAATGGTAGCCTACAATAGTGTCCTAGCCTGGGCTGGGCTTACGAAACATAAACGCACTCGGCTTAATTTTTGCTCCAAAACCATCAACGTTATTAAGATAAATGACTCGGAAAACTGAAAACTCCAGCTAGCACTAAATTAGTCAACATCCACTCCAATATTTTACACAAAGCGGAAAGTCAACTGTGCGTCGAGGTATATTATTTACATCACATCACATAACTCTTCCTCTGCGTACAATTATTTACTTGACATAAAATATCGTTGTATTCCCTCTCGTCACTTAATTCTCTAGTCGGAGAGTAATGACCAAGCACCCTTCTAGAGACGGAAGTAGACATCATTATCTGATGACCTAAAGTGACCTAAGGTCATCACTCGCGATTGTGTGTATAAAAATAGTGAGGTTTTTGTCCTCTTAATCATCACAAAGATGAAAAAATACATTGCGTGACCTTGGAGATGATAAGAATAAGCACAAAAGCTGGTTGCGCGTTGTAATTATTAACTTAACATCGTAGTGAATACAATTTTTTTAAATAAACTAACACCCCTCAATGAATCGACTGCATTCTGAACTAATGAAGTGATGCCACTTCTAATTATATAACTGTATATTTCATGAGAATAGTAACGTGAACATTAGAATATTTTTATGTACTGTTTGTATGAGGAGGAGGGGAGGGTGGGGTGGGTGGGTGGATATAAATTTTAAGGTTCCGACTCCCCAGACTATACACATGCCTACATGATTTAGACAACAAAAGTATTCTAAATATATAATCCTATACTTATACTTGTATTGAAAAGCTGAAAGACTGAAAGAGTATGATGGACAACAACGAGTAAGTACTAAGTGGTATGTGTGATGACAAGATAATAATGTGTAATTTTTCGGTTTGCGATTACATTATAGTGCGCGATTGCATATTTGGACATGATGCCTTTTTGTAGAGTATTTTTTTTTTTTAAAGGCCTAAGGTGTAACATATTAATGGAGGATTTGAATGCCTTATGTCTTTGAGATTTTCCCTCCAGCATTTAATTTAAAAAATTATAAAAATTCAATGTGTGTATCAGCATGATTACTAATTTACGTATACAAATTATATTTCCTAACTACTGATATCAAAATAACAAGGAGAAAATTATGTGAAAGATGATGAACAATTAAAGATAATGGGATGTTGATGGTAATGTAGCCTAATCATTAAAAAAATATAATTTTAAAATCCAAAATAAAATTGTCATAAGTACACAATTGCTACTTATAATATTTCGTGTAATGACGTATATCCAAATTGGACGGGAAAATGATGAAGCTCTTGACAAGTAGTTTTTAAGAAGTGAACGTTTTTGTTTATTGAATCTCAATTTTTAATTAGTCTACAACAGATGACTGACAGCAAGTATCAATAAGATTAGTTCATAAGATTCGAAAGTATTGTTTAATTTTCATCTTGGAATCGGTAAACATGTTCGATCAAGTGAGTTTCTTCCACCCCCTACGTGGTTGTACTGTGCAGGGCGTCGCAGCGACGTCTGTCAACGAGGTCCCTGCTACAACGGCGGTTCCTGCATCCAGAGCGTCTCCCACGACGCAGGTTTCAAGTGTAGATGTGAGGGGACAGGCTTCTACGGTAAACGCTGCGAACACGGTAGGTATCTGTAACGAAACTGACAAGCTAGAGGTTAAAATAATAACTTAACTCGAGACAGAATTAATTGATTAAAGATCATCAAACAATTAAGGTCCTTTATCCCCTAGCACAAAGAATGCTCTCGTCTCATTTGATTTAAAAAAAATCATAATTATGTCATTGGTTTGAATTTTTATTTGTAACAACAATTTTATTAAAAATAGGCCAGAAAGGTTTTTAAGACTAAATTTTGTCCTGGTGTTGGTTTAATTTTTCAAATACAATTACGTGGTCATTGAGAGTTTTGTGTAATTTGTATCTGAATGGGGAATTATGAATTTTCTTGTTTTATCAAATCAAATCAAATCACATGAAAGTTGTTCAACGAATAATTTTGTATTAAGATTCTATCATCGAATAGGCCTACTACCCAATTGTTCTATTTATTTCATCATTTGCAAATACATCTATATACATGCTAAATTCGTGTCACATATTATCGTATCAATAAAAGTGTGCATCACGTTTAGACTTGTTCAGACAATGCTTCTGGCAGGCGCGTAGGAAGGGGAATCCCCACTTTTTCCTGTGATTCTCCCCATTTCATTCTGTGTAGACATTGAGTTACGTCGTACAATCACAAGCACAACACTGAAAGCTAACTGCAGCCTGTATGAATGTAAGGTTCCTCTGCTCCTCGCATTGCTTCTGGACATAGTGTTTGCTATCTGCAGACGCGGAACCGTATAGACGCAACTTCAGGTTTCATTGAATTTCTCGTAGGAAACCTGCCCAGGGTGCAATGCATGTCCCTGCAGGTGTCTCACATGAATATATTGGAGCTAGGTCAAATGTGAAGGGATGTTCGAGGGCTGTTGAACAGGTCTCAATCCCTTATATTCGGAATAACGACTGTGTAAAACCTCGGAAAAGAAGTTCAGTTAGGATTGCAGGAACGCTGGTTTCGACGAGTTTGAACCCAGGACTTCCCGAATCATAGTCGCGAGCTTAACGCTCGAGCCAATACTATTGGTGGCCTTCAGGTAGGATGTTGATTGTATTATTTCCCTTGCAGAATGCCCGCGACCCACCAACTCTGGCTCGGATCGAGTGGAGAATTACCCTTACGAGTGCATCGTTATCTGAAGCGTTATCTTGTCAGACGATGAGACGAGTCTATCTGGAAGTCGTCCATGTTTACCAAAGTTCGTGTAATTATCTAGTGTGTAATAAATCGTGTTTTGTCTTATTTGCTGTGTTTTGTTATGTTTTATTGCTGACACGTGATGACCCCTACCGGTCATAAGTCACACTGCACGAGTCTGTGGTGGTGGACTCTGGATTCATCGACTAGAGTTGCGCGGCTTTGAGTTTCTAGTGTGGGAAGAGAGCCAACACCAGGGGCTATTGGTCTAACGCGTTATACAGCCATCATTACGCTAAACGGCTAGTACACTGTCTTCGTAGCGTATAGTCTGGGCCCGGGGTAGAATATGCCCAGATCATTTCTCCTCGGCTCATTGCAAAATGCGATAAAAGAGGCAGTCGGTGTGGGACCCTGAAGTAACATCTTAGGTGACTGGAGACCGCAGGGGGCTCTCATGCAAACATTTTCACTATAACCACACGCATTTCGATTCGACAATCATCTCTACTTTTAATTCACTTTTTCATATTCTCTACTCTTCACCATCAAATTCTCCTTTATACTCTTAAGGGCACCCGGACGTGATAATATGCCTAGATCTGACTTTTTCATTTGAATGGTTTAGTGAGTTCCTTGAAGTTTCAAGATTGTGTGGGTGTAATTTGTTTCAAAATTGAACAATTATCACTTATTTATAAAAGTATTTATTTGCTATATAGGCCTAGGTGCTTTCTAATTTGTAGAAAGAAACACATTTTGTGTTAGGGGTATAGGTAGGTATGTAAAAATCTTTTTTTTTTGCCATACTATCTAATTATCCTATACCTAAACAAAGAATAAACAATTTTATAATTTCTTTGAACAAATTTGAACTGTTAGAAAAATTTTCATGAAAATTTCCATCACTAGGCCTAGGCTCACTTGACTTTATTTACAAACCAAAACTTTAGCTGCAATTATCTCAGAACTTATGTTTTCTCTATTCAATGTGCCTTTTCTCAAGATTGACTTCATAGAAAATTTTGAGAATTTCAGGGCATGTTGGCACAGGTATGGAACAGCATTTGAATGGACCATATTTCAAATATCCTTTTTTCAATAATTAATATCAATATTATGAAGCATATAAAAATGTGGATAAATATTTATGTTATCATTCCATGATTTTTAAAAACTCAAAATATTTTACGCTCTATTTGCGTAGGAAGGTTGTATCAGTTACCTCCAAAAAAATTATTTCACTATAGCTTTAGCCATTCTTGAGAAAAGGTACATCAAAATTGATTGATTAAACATGGCTGGTAAAGCCACATCCGGGTGCCCTTAAAGCGTCCACCGCCTTGATTGATTGACATGATATGTCGATTTCGGAAATTCCGTAATTTTAATTTTTCGTTTTTTAAACGGGCTTTATAGATCTTTGAGGTGCGAGATAATATCTTCGCTATTGAAGTGCCCTAAAAATACTACTAATAGTAAAAAAATACTGTGAGTACTTCATTGGTCAGGACGGGAATGTATACTAACTGACTTATTGTTAATTGAGTTGATGTTAGTTCTGTATACGGCACGGTAGACGAATAGGTTTTGGCATTGGGTCTCTATCTTCAATATCAACTCAATGGATCATGCATAATAATTTTTTTTCTTGCCTTCCTACACTCATTTTTGGTGTATTTTTATGTTCGCGAATGCCCTGTTTGAGTACATTCGAGGACAGAATATTTAAATCATGGCCTGGACATTACATTTTTTCACTCCATGCTATACAACCTTTCAGCGCTTATCTTGTTCCATTTTGTAGATGAATAACTGCACGGCAATATTATTAGCAGTCAAGTTCAACAACAAGATAATTCGTCGAGTCAGATCTAGGGAGACTTCTCACAAAAATCTCTGTGAATTATTTACAGAATGTAAAGCTTTTTCCATGTCTAGATTGATACACATTAAAATTTAACATTTCGCTCGCGGAAAGAAGGAGACTGTCAAGAGTGAGTTATCATTTACTTCATTTAAAAATCACACTTCTGCTAAAACAGAACCAAGAAGAAAAATAATGGCGAGAGACAACAGCTCGATACTGAGATAAAGTTTATAACTTATTTGTCTCAAATGTACCAATAGTGTTAGCAGTGTTGAGACTAGATAATTTAATTTTTCTTTAGTTAATAATTTTGCTCAGATAAAAGATAATTATAATCGCAGAAAAAGCTAATTTATTTACCAATTTTTGCCACCATTTTCAAATATGCGGCGGACTCTATGAAAAACATAATGTAGTAAACTAGTAGAAGTTAATTTTAATTTTAAAAAGTGATTTATTATTTTATTTTCTAAGTATTGTTACCTAACTATTTTATCTAAAAAACAATTATAGATAAGATAAACTTTTTTTTAAATAAAAAATTTAAAAAAAATTATCTAGATAATTAAAAAAGATAACAACAAAAACTTATCTAGATAAGATAATAGATAACAGATTTTATCTAGATAAATTATCTAGATAAGTCACAACACTGAATATCAGTAGAACAAGCGCCGATATAACGTGCAGAAGAAATGTCAGGGTAAAGAAGGTACCCATTATATCGTTGATTCCCAGTTGTCCCTGAGTGCATGTTTATGTGTTTATGTGTATGTAAGCGTGAGCGTGTGTGTGCGCGTGGCGTATGCGCGGGTGCGTTTGTTTTTATTCCTATACGATAATAGTTGGGCTTCTCTGACGACACTAATGAAAAGTTTGAAACCCCACAAAAAATAAATTACATGTCGGATACTTTGCCTTTTCAATTACGGGGAGTCTTCATAAAACCCTTTCATCCCAAGTCCGAAGCGCGCACATTTTAGTGACCGTACTTTTCCTTTTTTTATTTTTTGTCCTTACGAATAAAGTTACCGACAACCATAACCCAGGGGTAAGCCTCTTAACGATTACCCAAACTCAATATTCTCTAAACCTTATTATCACAAAATATAATACCAATTGACTTGATTGGAAGTATTAAAAATTAAAAATTTGAAGCACCCGGCACCGGTACCTTCATTATTATTAAATGTTAGATCAAGCGATAAACATTTTTTGATGGTAAGCTAACCTGATGTCCTACCAAAAAGATAAACGACTGTGAGTAATTTCACTTTTGTATTCTTCTTCGACGATCTGTTGATTAAGTAGCTTCGCTCCCTCTTTAGGGTGCTCCAGCTCCCGTGTTTGTCTGACAAATCATATTTACGTTTATGTGATCAACAAAACATTTCCATCGTCCATTCTTAATCAACCCCTCGCAAAGAAGAGGCGATAGTAAGGCCCCGGGGTACCTTTAGTAAGCTTCGGCTGAATGGTTCGCCTAGTTGTCCCCGGGTGTCCGAACTCACACTCTTCTTAGTGTTCTGTCACCACAGCAAGTGAACTATACCAACTGTAAGTCTAGATATTAGTTTTTTTATTTTTATTCTGATACAAAAAGGAGTTCTCTCCACAAAGACAAAGATAAATTCTTCCAGTGAGTGTTCAAAGGAACACGGTATGGACCTCCAGCTTAGGTCAAATCGGGTTTAATGCACAACATCAACAATCAAGAATCAAGAATCAATTATTTTTAATCCAATTCCATAAGGACATCTCATCATTGATCTATACTCAATGATCTCATGTTGTTCTTGAAATGATTTGCCTCCTTTTTGTTAGTTATGATGAATGTATAGTACAGAATACTGTTTCAATATAACATAAAAATAGCTTTTCCAGATCTTAAATACAGTTTGACTCGTGATTACTAATTGATTCTGCGTACTCATTAAGCTCATTTTCTATTACTTTATTTATTTACTGCCCGCGTCTCACTGTTTGACTATCTCGCTGTTTACACTTGACAGACTTCATTTCACGCTGTCGAATACCGGGCACTTAGTGGACCCGTTTCCTCAATACAGCCAACCATCTTTAACGTGTTTGAATCAAACGTTTCCGACACTGTTTGTGTGCATGCAAATGCAATATAAAAATAAACAGACATGCATCAATAAAATATTCCCCACGGGGAAAATGTGACACAGTACTTTGCGATGCACTTTGAGCTCATTACGTTACGTGTTTTATGTCACTGTGAAGAATTGCCAACCCGAGGCTATATTTATAATATTTTTCCGAATTTCTATACTAACATCAAACCAATATACCAAGTCTGTATAACCACCATCCAAAAAACAAATCTTGTAATTCAAATTACAAAGACCAATAACAAAAATATCAATAATTATAAATAAACTGAGATTTTAAAGGTAAACAAGTTCCCGGATACGCGATTTCAAACCTACATTGAACATTCCACTCATATATTATTAACGAAAAGAAGTGTGTACAAGTTGCATTTTGAAATTAAGAATTTAGCATTTTCATTTTTCAATTAATAGTTAACTTTTCTTAGTATCTATTTTCCCCGCCGTGGCCCGAAAAAGAATTAATTGGCTAAGGGTATGTGTATTCCTCAGCCTATCATGCGAGGCGAGAAAAGTAGCAAAGTCCATCTTGCAGGAAAATATGTTGACTCATGTACACAGGCTTGAAAACAAGGAGTTACTACTCTTGTGTGATATCAGAGGTGACATTGGCATTCTATTGAAATGTACGGGAAACAACCATAAAAAACCATACCAACTTGATGCTAGATTTGAAGAAAGTAGCATCATGTTTGATCAAAATGGAAGGTTAATGTTCGCATAATTTGACCATCAAATGAAGCTCATGTGTAACGCGCGAGACTCTGATTCAAGAGGTCACGAGTTCGAATCCCGCCACTGGCAATCTCAAATTAAGTTTTTTCCAAGGTTTTCCTCAGTCGATTATGCGACAGTCCTTCGACATTTCTTTCACAATCCTTACACCAATACGTAGTTAGAGGTCTTAAGGTGTACGGACAACTTAAAGATTTCTCAAGAGAAATTATAAATATTTTTAACCATAATTTAAGCGGTTTTATATGAGTTACATGGGGTAAACCTGGATTTATTGAGGTTTTTACATAGAGACCTGATAATCTTAACTTGGAGTGAAAAACACTAAGGTCTACATACATTTTGAACACATCACCTCTTTACTTTAGTATTGTGCCGCCTTTTGGGAAACACTTCCGTAGGTGAAAGATTGTAGACCCGGGTTCAATTTCCCGGTCAATTTGAATTTTTAGTTTATGTAGTGTGTTAAATATTTTATTCCTCTTGATTATAATGACATTAACTCATTTTTAAGAATTAGCACAATTAATTAAAATGATAAATGTTATTAAGTGGTGTGCATTATATTATTTAACACAGGAATGACCATTTTTAAAGGTGTTTTGATACAAATATAATTTAATGTAATGAGCCAGAAAAGATGGTAATTTTCTTAGATGTTGCCAAAACAACATGCCATCTTGGAACTTTCCTACACCAACTCCCCTTAATCGACCCACCAACAAATTAATATGCCACAAGTGTAGAACTTTAAACCGCGGTGCATCTTCAAGCAAGAAGATCGTCGACTTCATTGTTTATACCAACCCGCAAAAAAGAAAAAAAGAAAAAAACTCCCAACTCGGCACTGTCGATTACGCTTGCACGGATCGATGAGTGGGTGTGGCGCGCGCAAGTCTTGGCTAGAGTCTCGTAGTGGTGAGTGTCAGTCGAGCAGGGTGCAGCAACCACGGGGTAGCGCCAGAGTGAAAGCAATGTGACATGAAGACGTGAAGATGCCAACGCATGGCGATGGAGATTTCAAGCTCCAGCTCTGTACCAAGCCCAATAAGGTAATTATTAATGTATCTTACTTACCAATTTCATTTTAGTTTTATTGACAATTTTACTAAACTCTACTACCATTCCTGTCAATGTATATATACATTAACCTATATTTACTCACATACACTTTAAAAAACTACCTATACTCAATTTTAAATGTAAATACAGTGCGTATAATAACTAGATTCAATAGAAGAAAAGATTAGAAAGTAAATGGAAAGCTCCTGGTTATAGTCCATTCATCGATTTTATTTGGACACTATTAGATAAGAAAATAAACATTTTAAAAGTTTGACAGACGACCAAATTGTTTTCGTTTCATAATACACGTGTTTTATACGTCGAAAGAGTAGGACGTTGTCCCAGTTTCTACCACCTCGGGGGCTGATTACTCCCCTCCCCCTCCTTTACCCCGCCCACCCCCACCCCCTCCACAACCCCCTACACGACCGCATCGCTTTAGTCAATCGCCAAGAAAAACGAACAGAAAACTAACACTTTACTCTGTATTATACAGGTTTATTTTCCACTCTCTTGATGTTCGATTGTGTCATTAGTGTCAATGGGGTAGATTGGATTGAGTTGGGGGTAGTTGTGCAAACTAACGGAGAAGAGAGAGAGAGAGCGAGAGAGAGGGAGAAGGAGAGAGAGAGGAAGAGAGAGTAGTTGAAGTTCGATAAGGGTGTGCTGACCCAACCCGTTCATTCGCAAACTCAATTACACTTATACATTCTTCTTTCATCTTGTTTTCTTATATTAACCATTGTTAATAAACGTTATAACGTGTTATAAATAAAAACACAACTAACACTTATTTCCACAGAGGTATGCTTACCCCATTTAGAGTATTAATTTCGGTACGTGTTTAATCTTTAAGTATTACATTGAAAAGAATAAAGTTGTCATTACCATTTCGAGTACTATACAATTTTTAAAAATATTTGGACGAGCGAAGCGAAGACTTCAATTTCACCGACCCCCCCAAAAAAATTTAACTCGGGTGTTTTTTTGTTTTTTATTTTTTTGTTTGTTTTTCTGTCTGTTTGTTCGCTCTCTACCGGGCAAACGGCATATGCGATCTTGATGAAAATTGGAGGGGACCTTCGTTTTCTCTGAACTTAGACTTGCCACGTTTTTGGGTACAATCGAAGAAATATTTCTTATGAATATCGTACTTGAACGATTTTTTTCGATTTTTAGTGCGATATTTTCGTGACATTTGGACCGATTCTGACCAAACGGGTGGGGCTACAATACAATATTTACAATACAATACTTACATACAATATTACACATGCTCATTAAGGTAACGGTGATGTATTGACGTTTGAAAGAAAAAGTTGAAAAAGATAGCCAGAATCTATAGAAATAAAGGTTTTAATTTCATTTTTTTGAGGTGTTAAATATTAAAACCTTTATTTCTATAGATTCTGGCTAACTTTTTCAGCTTTTTCTTTCAAAAGTCAATACATCACCCTTACCTTAATGTCCATGTGAAATATGAACGACGTTTAGCCAGTGGTTTAGCCGAGCTCGTTTAACCGGTTCCCACTCGAACACCGAAGTTAAGCAGAATCGGGCGTGGTCATGGGTAGAGTGGGTGACCGCTCTACCCTGAAACTCACGTATACCGCTGGTTAGAGCAGATGGGGGGTTCGAAAGCTAGTGTAACGGCTTCGTTCTCCTTGTCGTCTGCTCGGCAGTTCTGGTTAGTGGAGGAACCTATATGACTGTCAAAGTTACACCGTCCTGTCGGATGGGACGTTAAGCCGTTGATCCCCTTGGTACTTTTCGAAAGGAGTAGGCTACGTGCCGGTACCGGGTTTCCCCTCCTCCCTTCTGTTCATACTTCATCCTCATCTATCACCACTCATCGTCTCGATTAGCCAAAGTGCATAAATATGAGACGTTAAGCAATATTCAATCAATCAATCATTCAATCAAATATGAACGTTGTAGCCCCACCCGTTTGGTCAGAATCCGCCCAAATAGCACGAAAATATAGATAGATTTTAGACCTTTCTCACAGCCTTGTATGAAAACTTCACAGGAGATTTTGCCTTGTTACTAACAATCAAAGATCCAACAGACCTAATGATTGCTTTGTATGGGCCGTGTTAATATGTTGTTATGATTTTAAATTAATATTAACATTTTATTATTAAAAAGCTCATCCATCAACGCGACTAAAAGAAGCGTTTGCGAAGCTTCCTAGTATAACTATAACAATTCTCATAGGCAGTTATTCCAGTCGGTTTTTTTAACACTTTTTGTAGATTCTTATCAATTTGATATAATACGCCCGGCCGTTTTACTTTTTGAGTTTAATTTAGATATTGCTCGTGCCAGCAAGTGTAGCTCTAAATTCAGAAAGTTTCCGCTTTAATTAATTTCGGCGTGGATTTACTAACATACACATTTAGTTAATGAAAATGCGAATGTTAGGATTTAGTTGTATGAACTAGCCCTCCTATGTGCTTTGATATAATATGTCAGCTGTCCAATTCCAAGGGCAGAATTAATAATACATTAAAGAATGCTGTAAGCTTAAATAGAAAAACGCTTTTAAAATATATTAATTTATCTCACAATATTACCTATTCAATTTCTTAGGCATTTAGTTAGAAGTACACCAATCATGTATGTGATATGAAATGACAGCTATTCACTCACACTGTTCACTGTAAAGTGAGATTGCAGTGATTGTGTAATATAGGAATTTACGTACGGTCTTGCTTACTCATTCAGTTCCGTGATTCTTCGTCGCGAAGCTCAGCATAGTTAGTTAGTTAATGTTGTTTTAGGGCACTCAACAGTAGAGTTATCAGTGCCCATGTCAATTGTATTGGAATCTTCCAAATTTTCTTTTTCCATAATTGTGGATTACCACCATGTTTTCTTCCCTCCAAAGGGAGGAACGAAAGGGAAGACGCGGGGTGAAGGGAAGGTGAGGATGTTGGATAGGATGGGTTAAACTGGGTGGGAACGGAGGAGTGCTCGTTGCAGAGAGGGCCGGCAAGAGTATGGAGAAGAAAAAAGTGAAAAAAGAAAATAAATATGAGTAAGGCTGTGTGAATGAAGAAAGGTGTGATAAAAAGTTGCGCGAGAGCTCGCTCTGCAACACGCACCCCAACCGGCCAGAGCTCGCCCTTAGTTTTGGGGAATACTCTACTCCCCTACTCACAGGCCAAACCACGGGAAGGTAGCGAGTTGGACTTTGAAGGACCCTCAGCATAGATTACACCTGTATAATATGCGATGTAATAATTTCGATCAGATGTAAGAATATTACAAATATTGTTGCTTTATTTATGAGATATGCCTATTCTATTCACTGCCTGTTAGAAAAATGTTTTTAATAAAGCAATATTTATGAAGGTTGTTACTTTCCTTCAACAACATTGAAAACAACAACAAAAATAACAACAACACCAGCTTTGTATTTTTTGCTGATAATCATCCACATATTATGTACGGATGTTGTCAAAATGTTACAATTATTGTAAATCATTTCTCAGCCAGTCAAACATTAATGTGATGATTACATTCATAAATATTGTTTTAATTTTTTAAATTTCTTAAAAGAGTTTTATTAAAGGGTTAAATGACGAGGCCCACAATGTTTAAGGTCTGTTATTGGATGAGCGTAGCGAGCGAAGCGAAGATTCCATTTCACTACACTGGAGAAAAAAATCCGGAATGTTTTTTTTTCTTTTTTTTCGTATTTTTGTGTGTTTGTTAACACGATTCCGGCTAAACCGATACTCCAATTTCAATGAAATTTTCTGGAGACCTTTGAAATCTCTAAACTTAGAACTGCACGATTCAAAAAATTTATCAAAACATTATTTCTTATGAAAATTGCAATTTTACGATTTTTTTCGATTTTCTTGTTTTTTTCTGTTTGTATTTTTGTGTGTTTGTTAACACGATTCCGGCTAAACCGATACTCCAATTGTGATGAAATTTTCTGGAGGCCTTCAAAATCTTTGGACTTAGAACTGCCACCTTTTTGGGCGCGATCGAAAACTTATTTCTTATGAAAATTGCAATTTTACGATTTTTTTCGTTTTTATTTTTTGTTTTTGTTTGTATTTTTGAGTGTTTGTTAACACGATTCCGGCTAAACCGATACTCCAATTTCAATGAAATTTTCTGGAGACCTTTAAAATCTCTAAACTTAGAACTGCACGATTCAAAAAATTGATCAAAAAATTATTTCTTATGAAAATTGCAATTTTACGATTTTTTTCGATTTTCTTGTTTTTTTCTGTTTGTGTTTCTGTGTGTTTGTTAACACGATGCCGGCTAAACCGACACTCCAATTGTGCTGAAATTTTCTGGAGGCCTTTAAAATCTCTGGACTTCGAACTGCCACTTTTTTGGGCGCGATCGAAAACTTATTTCTTATGAAAATAGCAATTTTACGATTTTTTTCGATTTTGTTTTTTGTTTTTGTTTGTATTTTTGTGTGTTTGTTAACACGATTTCGGCTTAAACCGATACTCCAATTGCGACGAAATTTTATGGAGGCCTTCGAAATCTCTGAACTTAGAACTGCACGATTCGAAAAATTGATCGAAATATTATTTCTCGTGAAAATTGCAATTTCACGATTTTTTTTCGATTTTCTTGTTTTTTTCTGTTTGAATTTTTGTGTGTTTGTTAACACGATTCCGGCTAAACCTACACTCCAATTGTGATGAAATTTTCTGGAGGCCTTCAAAATCTCTGGACTTCGAACTGCCACTTTTTTGGGCGCGATCGAAAACTTATTTCTTATGAAAATTGCAATTTTACGATTTTTTTCGTTTTATTTTTTGTTTTTGTATTTTTGTGTGTTTGTTAACACGATTCCGGCTATACCGATACTCCAATTGCGATGAAATTTTATGGAGGCCTTCGAAATCTCTGAACTTAAACCTGACACGTTTTTGGGTTCAATCAAAGAAATATTTCTCATGAATATCGTACTTTTATGATTTAAAAAAAATTAGTGCGATATTTTCGTGACATTTGGGCCGATTCTGACCAGACGGGTGGGGTAACAACGTTCATATTTTACTTTCTGAGAGAAAAATTTGAAAAGGTTAGCTAGAATCCATGGAATAAAGATTTAAATATGAGTTTGTTAGGTTTATAATAACAATTAACAAGTAACAATATAAACTTGACAACATTCACCTACAATGCATTTAAAAAGCACTTGCAAAGGAAAAGTGGTCCTACGCAAACTAAAACCTGACAAAAACGCTCATCCATCAACGCGGCGGGACTTAAGCGTTTTCCTAGTTTAGAACTTAATGGAACACTCATTCGCGGGGGTCAATAAGAACAATGTAGCATCGGCGAGTAGTAAGCTTGTGACATAAGTAAGAACAAAACGTATTTTAACACTAGGAAAACGCTTAAGTCCCGCCGCGTTGTTGGATGAGCGTAATTGGTGCATTGAGCTGCCATTATACGGATTTTTTTTCTGTGAAAAAATTATTACACCGTCGAAGATTTTTTTTAAATTAAACTAAATTAAATTAACAATTTACTTTATTTTTTTATTTTTTTTATTAATCGTAATTTTTTTTAAAAAGAAAAAAATCGTAAAGTTGCGATTTTCATAAGAAATAATATTCGATTGCGCTCAAATTTTACACGAATATATTAATTAATAAAATTAAGGTTTTGTGAAAAAATCATTACAATAGGATAAAGTATGTAGGTGTTACAAGTCAAAGAATTGTTTTAAAAAAGAAAAAACTGTAAAATTTCGATTTTCACGAGAAATAATTTTTCGATTGCGCTCAAATTTCACAAGAATAACTTATGAAATTAAGGTTCTGTGGAAAAATCATTAAAATCGGATTAAGCATGTAGGTATATAAGTCGAAGAAATTTCTTAAAAATCGAAAAAAATCGTAAAATTGTGATTTTCATGAGAAATAATTTTTCGATTGCGCTCAAAAACGTGGCAGTTCTAAGTTCAGAGATTTCAAAGGTCCCCACAAAATTTCATCGCAATTGGAGTATTGGTTTAGCCGGAATCGTGTTAACAAACACACAAAAATACAAACAGAAAAAAAAGAAAAAAAGAAAAACATTCCGGATTTTTTTCTCCAGTGTAGTGAAATGGAATCTTCGCTTCGCTCGCTACGCTCATCCAACAATATCTCAGTATGCAATGTGCTTGTTCCAAGTCAAAATGGTTCGAGGTATAATCAAACTATCACAAATCATTAGTTATCACAAAGCAATTTAATGAAATATAATGCAAAAACGTGTACGCCTATTTTGCACTAATTGTTTACATTTTATACGGTATGATGATGCAACAATCTTTCTGGTAACCCGTCAATTGCATATACTATAAGCATGCTACATTATCGATGAGCTAGCAGACGTTGAACCAACAAGCAGATGTATGGTTTATGACATATATAATATAATAAATAAAATAAAAAAAATAAAAAAAATAAATAAAAAAAAATAAAATAAAATACAATAACGTTTTTTTCTATGTTGTGTTGTCTTTATTGTGGTTATATTGGTTTTTATTCGCACCCACATTATTATACAAGTTTCTTACCGATTTTTAATAACCGCAATTAATTTAATCATGTTGATTATAGAATTCCGCTTTATGCATCATTAAATTATTGGAAACTATTGATTATATAGAACTAAGAAGTATACTAAAACAACGATCAAACTCTATTTTATCGTTAGTAGAGCAAAACATAGATATTTTCCAAGATGGCCGACTGATGTATTGTTTACAATATAGTTAAAGTTAATTATTAATACTAATTCAAATGTGTGTTATTATTCATGTTTAAATCCAATAACAATTCCCAAACAGATTATGAAATGATTAAACTGAAATAATTGGGCATTATTTAATCTTAATTGTGTCATTGTAAGAAATAAATATACTAGGAAAACGCTTAAGTCCCGCCGCGTTGTTGGATGAGCGTAATTGGTGCATTGAGCTGCATTGCGTTACGCGGATTTTCTGTTGTTCTGTGAAAAAATCATTACTTAGTCGAAGATTTTTTTTAAATTAAATTAAATTAAATTAAAATTAACTTAATTTTTTTAATAAATCGTAATTTTTACGTAATTTTAAAAAAGAAAAAAATCGTAAAATTGCAATTTTCATAAGAAATAATTATTCGATTGCGCTCAAATTTTACACGAGTATATTAATTCATGAAATTAAGGTTCTATAAAAAAATCATTACAATAGGATAAAGCATGTAGGTGTTATATGTCAAAGAATTGTTTTTAAAAAAGAAAAAACCCGTAAAATTTCGTTTTTTATGAAAAATAATTTTTCGATTACGCTTAAATTTCACACGAATATCTTAATTCATAAAATTAAGGTTCTGTTAAAAAATCATTACAATCGGATAAAGCACGTAAGTGTTATAAGTCGAAGAATTTTTTTAAAAATCGAAAAAAAATCGTAAAATTGCGTTTTTTATGAGAAAAATTTTCCCGATTGCGCTCAAAAACGTGGCAGTTCTAAGTTCAGAGATTTCGAAGGCCTCCATAAAATTTCATCTCAATCGGAGTATCGGTTTAGCCGGAATCGTGTTAACAAACACACAAAAATACAAAAAAAAAAAAAAAAAAAAAAAAACATTCCGGATTTTTTTCTCCAGTGTAGTGAAATGGAATCTTCGCTTCGCTCGCTACGCTCGCTACGCTCATCCAATTATACATATGTGATATTGTAAATAAAACCAAAATGAAAATGATGAAAAATGTATGACACATCGCCCATCCGTCGCCGTCATTATAAGGCCATTCTTGGATATATTTCTCAACTGATTTCAGTCTAACGTAATTTACTAGACAGTCGTTCTTGATTTCTGAGAATCGGATATCATGACATTGAAAGCTACTTATATATAAGCTTCTCTAGGAACTTTTCAAAGCCCATAATAACAATCAATCGATTTGATGTAAAAAATTAGTGCTCCCCGGGTTGGCTTATGTTCATTTGATGCATTGACGTTTTCAAAGCCAACATCAAACGTAATTCCGAAGCTCGACAGCATCATAATTACATTGGATTGAATTTTAAACGCATGTGAACAAAACCTTTTTACATAGCGTGTTGTAATCATCACTCGTCAACTCACACATGAAATTCCAGTGTGGTTTCAGATAATATACCAAAAGAAAAATAACACGTTACTTCATTTTGATAATGTTCAAAGTACTTTAACGGTCGGATTTTGGTCTCACACAATTTAATTTGATAATCGTATATTTTTACATAGCATTTGAAGAATTTAATAAATAATTACAGTGAATTGACATACAAATTATAGAAGGAAACACTTATAATAGCATAATATACACACACAAGTAGTAAGGGAAAATATAAAAAGCATAAAACAAAATTAAATGAAAATTTGAATGTGAATTTACCGTTAACGTTTTGTTAAAGGTTATTAAGTAAAATAAATTTGACAATTTATAAATAATATATGCATATTAAATGAGTGTGTTGTTACTTGTTAGTATTAAAATAATGGATGTATTGACAAACAACTTATGAAACAAGAATACAAAACAGAACACATTATTTTATTAGCGATCTCCTTCAAATGGTCGTGAGGAAACTGCAATCAAGATATTAAACCATTACTTATTGATTTTTACAGCGCGAAAATAGTTTTTGGTTTTATTTATTAGCTAAACCCTAAACTGAACTCTCAAAGAACAATCAATTCGATATTTTGTATATTTTTTCCTAATTCTGGCTTTCGTTAGTTAGTCAAATTCACCAGAGCTCGAAAAGATATTTCCTAAATACCTGTTATCAGCTCCTTAGATATTGTTTGTGGCCCAATTCAATGATTACCGATTAGACACTGTAATCCATGGGGTCAGTTAGATTTCCGCCAGCGGTACTCCAAACAAAAAGTAGTGTTCTTGGGTTTCCCAAGTCAGAAGATGATTAAGCATATACTGGATAAGATTCCTAAAAGCAGGACACGAATACTTATTCTCGATTAGCCAAGTTGCATAAATATAAGACGTAAAGCAATATCCAATATACGAATACTTATTAAGTAGACTTGAATAGACTGAAGAGGTCAATATTCGCTTTGCGATTTGAATAACCTTGTGTTTATGTTTTTTATCGGTAGGTGGAATTGCATAATTGTTAATTGGATTTGCAGATATGTAGTCGAAACAAAAACAAATATCTAAACATAACAACTATACACGAATACAAATAAAAGGAGTTTGTGGAAATTAATTTACAGTGGTTTAAAGTGACTTTCCCGCACGCACTCGACATTAAAAAAACATAACGAAATAGTCAAACGGAATCTATTTTAGTACAGTAGAATCACGAAACACGTTTACTGGCTTTTGAACATTAAAATGTACGACAAAGTCCGATGGCAAATAATGTGTATGCAGTTATTAAATTTTGATGGGGAGAATTTGTTTCAATTTTATACAGATGCCTTCAAATTAATTTCATTTTTTCATAACTCTAGAGAAATACATCAAAATATATTTAAGGTTGTCAAACAAAATTTTCACAGTACAAATATCATAGCAAAGACTCAAACCAACGTTTGTAACATGCCCATGATAGACAAGTCTAACAAATAGTTGCTCGCAGTGTCGTTTATTGGTATGAGTATTTAACACTGTGTTTCTTTCAACGGCGGCTCGTTTCTTGTCCCCTTTCTAACAAAGTAATTTTGAACAGAAAAATAAACAGTACAATAAATAAAACATCATCTCACCAAATACCAATTCTCAATGATCCTACAAAAAAACGCTTTTTAGTTTCCAAACTCAATACATACATTTTCATTTTGGCAACTGTCCGTTAAGAGTCTGCAATACCAGTGATTTTTTTCTGGAAGTTTTCCTGAAGCCAGTTTTTATCGGATTGTTACCAGCCTCTTCAGATATGTTATGATCGTGTATATGAACTATGAAGAATTCTATAATAGAGGCTCATATTTTTTAAACCACCACAAAAAATTATTAAAAATCAAATTGATTTTTAGGATTGAGGATTTTTGTAGACATTAAAATGGGTCAATTTCGGAATTTATTTTGTGTCTAATGCGCAATGATGTTTGGTAATCTATGACTATAGAAGAGTGACCATATCTTTGCTTAACAATTACGCAAAATTGCATCTCGATCGGATGACAGCTGGAAGCAGAAAAAGTTCCCAAAAAGGTTTCAAATAGGTATAGTTGACTCAGCTCTTCTGCTGAACTATATGAGTGTGATTAAATTAATAGAGATTTTTTTAAAAATATTAATCGTTAATCAGTATTGACCAAACATCTCTCTCAACTTAGTCCCACTCATATAATTCAGCAGAAGCGACAACCAAGCTAGGTTATAAATATAAATCATTGGACTTTTTCACTGTTAGTTAACAAAATATTTATTTAAATGTGATATTTCGATTTCTTTACAGAAATCTTTATCAAACAAAATTAACAATTAAAAAACCACAACAGACAGGACAAAAAACATTTCACAAATTATTATAAATATGGCTGTGCATTAGTAAAAAAATATTAACAAAAAAGTTTATTATGAATAAAAATAAAAAACCAAAAAACGGAACATTAAATTGACAAGTTGAACAGTTATTGATGTATGAAATAAAGCTATTGATCTAGTGATGAAATTGAAGGACAGAAACTTTTCCAAATGGCTGGATAATTAACACTAGGCACACTGATTGTATTGGCCACATATGAAATCAAACCAGCTTCCTTAATTTTCCGTGTTGTGGCATTAAGGAAGCTGGTTTGATTTCATGTGTGGCCAATACAATCAGTGTGCCTAGTGTTAATTATCCAGCCATTTGGAAAAGTTTCTGTCCTCAATTTCATCACTAGATCAATAGCTTTATTTCATACATCAATAACTGTTCAACTTGTCAATTTAATGTTCTGTTTTTTGTTTTTTTATTTTTATTCATAATAAACTTTTTTGTTAATAATTTGGTACTAATGCACAGCCATATTTATAATAATTTGTGAAATGTTTTTTGTCCTGTCTGTTGTGGTTTTTTAATTGTTAATTTTGTTTGATAAAGATTTCTGTAAAGAAATCGAAATATCACATTTAAATAAATATTTTGTTAACTAACAGTGAAAAAGTCCAATGATTTATATTTATAACGTTACTACCTGTTATATAGTTTCATTTTTTATAACAAGCTAGGTTGTCCACAATACCAGCTCGAACCCCTATCATTATGTGCGAGTTTCATTGACGCTGGACCGCGAATGAAAGCGATTCGAGGAGAAATCGTGGCCAACCTAGCTTGGGTTTGACTCAAGTATAGTTCCCGCGAGCGCACACCCGCCACCATGCAACGTACACACCCCACTCCTCTCCCCGCCCCCAGGTAAATGAGCACACGTGTCGTGTCGATAACCTATGCCGCCCCGGGTAAATCAGTACACGTGCACGGTATACCTTAATAATATGCAGCCTCAGGTAAACACGCACAAGTGTAGTTACGTTATCATTAATATTAACATTTAAGTCCCACCGCGTTGATGGATGAGCTTTTTTGTAAGTTTTTAGTTTGCGTTGGACCATTTTTTCCTTTGCAAGTGCTTTTTGAATGCATTGTAGATGATTGTTGTCAAGTTTCTATTGTTACTTGTTAATTGTTATTTAAACCTAAAAAAACTCATATTAAAACCTTTATTTCTATGGATTCTGGCTAACTTTTTCAACTTTTTCTTTCAAAAGGTACTACATCACCATAACCTTAATGTCCATGTGAAATATGAACGTTGTAGCCCACTTGTTTGGTCAGAATCGGCCCAAATGTCACGAAAATATCGCACTAAATATCGTAAAAGTACGATACTCATGAGAAATATTTCTTCGATTGTACCCAAAAACGTGGCAAGTCTAAGTTCAAAGAAAACGAAGGTCTCCTCCAATTTTCATCAAGATCGCATATGCCGTTTGCCCGGAATTGTGCGAACAAACAGACAGAAAAACAAACAAACAAAAAAAAACACCCGAGCTTAATTTTTTGGGGGTCAGTGAAATTGAAGTCTTTGCTTCGCTCATACAATTAATATTAACATTATTATATATATTTTATTCCAACGATTTGTCCAATAGTTACATACATCATCATCACACATAAAAAGTACACCTAATAACAGTGCATAGGCCTACATTAAATACATGCAACCACATATTCAAAATTATTTTTGCAACATTAATTTGTTAATTATTCGAAAAGAAGAAAGAAAGGAAATATAAAACTAAGGATGTTGCTATTTGCTGCATTTATGTAGCAATGTTGATGTTAGCCAATCTATCGAATTTGTTGTGGGAGTTGACTAAAAATATGTGAGGATATGTCGTATGGGCCTAGAAAACAGAAATACAGAGAAATTATTTTGTTCTAGGAGTTTAAAGTGAAAAGTTGGGAAATTTTGATACAAGACTATTGTATTTATATTATGCCTCCGTACACAGTGCACACCCCAGCCATCAATATATTACAGCATTATATTTTTACTAGGAAAACGCTAAAGTCCCGCCGCGTTGATGGATGAGCTTTTTTAAAGTTTTTAGTTGCGTGGGATATCATTACTTTTGCAAGTGCTTTGTTTTTCTGCCGACGCATTGTAGGTGAATGTTGTCAAGTTTCTTTTGTTTCTTGTCAATTAGTATTATTAAACGTAAAAATCTTACATTAAAAGCTATTTCTATAGATTCTGGCTAACTTTTTCAACATGTTCTTTCAAAAGGTACTACATCACCATAACCTTAATGTCCATGTGAAAAATGAACGTTGTAGCCCCACCCGTTTGATCAGAATTGGCCCAAATGGCACGAAAATATCGCACTAAAAATCGAAAAAAAATCGTAAAAGTACGATATTTATGAGAAAATTTCTTCGATTGTACCAAAAACGTGGCAAGTCTAAGTTCAGAGAAAACAAAGGTCGTGTCAAATTTCATCAAGATCGCATATGCCGTTTGCCCGGTTAGAGAGCGAACAAACAGACAGAAAAACGAAAAAAAACAAAAAAAACAAAAAACAAAAAACACCCGAGCTAAATTTTTTGGGGGGTCGGTGAAATTGAAGTCTTCGCTTCGCTCATCCAATTTAATATATATAATATATATATATATACAACATTGTAATAATATGTATTATTATGGATTTATGGTTAGTTAGAGCTCATTTTATGTTCTACAGGCCATGCTTAGGTCCAGCCAAAGCACAACAAGATAAAATCTTAGCCAGCACAAAGTAGAGTAATACGTACTAATTACTACAGGCAAGGTTTATGCGTACCCTTAATAGTGTTAAATTTACCACTTTCATGAATCATGCAACATTTCTTGCAGTATTTGGTGGAGGTGCCGGGTTCATAGACATCCTCTTTTGGGTGGCGCTAGCTCCGCCCTCTAATCCCTAGGGTCACCAAAAATATTGTGTATCAACCATGTTGAACAGTTATGTCTTGAAAATACAACTCAAGTTAGTCGGATGTCACGTTCGGTTTTATTGAGAGACGTGACCACAGACGGACGGACAGATGAGCAGTAAAGTTATATATAGAGGAGTTTACTCACTAAAGTGCGACACGATGCATAAAGCTATACGTTCGTATTTGACTATTTGTAAGGTAGAAACTTTCGAAAACTAAGCACAACTTTCTGTGGTGTTGGAGGGGGGGATTTCTATGGGGTAGTACGAGTATAAGAGATCTTGACACATTTATAAGAGCGCTAGTCCTTACTTGTGAAGCAGAGTTCGGTAGATACCACTGCTGCTATTTCCTTTGTAAGAACGACCTTATAATACAAGATAGACTTACAGTCTTTCTGCCGTCAGATTTGCAAATTTTTGTGTCGGAATGTGATTTTTTAAATCTAATTTTATTTGTACTTCATGTAGTTATTTTTACGGTTGGTAGTCAGGAAAGTCACGAAGTGATACATGGGGGAGTTTTGCTACCTAAAATGCGACACGGCCACAGCAATAGTTCGTCTTCGAATATAGAATTAAATATTCGAAGCACATTTCTCTGCTAAACTACTGAATTGTTTTTACTTTAAGTGACAGGGGAAAATTATAAATTACAATAAATTAAATATATGTGCATGCAGGTTGAAGGAGGTACTTGTGGTCTATGATTTGACGTAGATGCACCCCCATTCACAACCACAAAACAATGATAAACCTTGCACTATCCAAAACACATAAGTAATCACCCAAGTTAACACAGATAGGCCCTACATCAAGTCACACAAACATTCACACACACACAAACACGCTCACATAAGCTACGCGAGGCTTGGTTTGGTACAAGCATTGAGTATAGAATGGTACAAGTCTAGTTTTAGTCTAGTTTAAGTTTAATTTCAGTTATTGTATTACTATGTATAATATTATATAATATTATAAAATAAAAAAAATGTAATATAATAATACACTTGTGGGACCTGAGCTGAGTCCCGTTGTAATAAATGCTAAATAAATACAAAAACAAAAATACCCTGAAAACCTTGGAATCAGGGAAATAAAATGAGAAAAATTCCGGGCTATTGATTGTTTCTGGAATTTATATAACAAAAAATCTCCAACAGCCCTCAAATCGAATTAAGTGTCCCTAGCCTCCATTAAGATGTACCAAAATTATCACTGTCAAGTGTCAATGACGTGTGGGGGCAAAATCAGATATCTTATTTTTTCAATTAGCCGAATTTGTAGTCTGAAATAATATTCATAATTACTTCCTTATTAACAGTAAATAAAGAAAAGCCTCCAACACCCTCGCTGTATGCTGTATGTTATTAAGTATAAGTATTATTTATTACACAACCAAAGCTTCAACCTCATGTTTCGGTCGTTTAGGAGAATTGTGCGCTGGCGAAATCTGTTATCGAAACCGATTTATTTGATAAATTAAACCAATTAGTCCCATCCATTATCCGATAACTATCTTTGGGACGCATATGACAAATTCCTTGGGCAACGTTAGAACTATCAAGAATCCACGATATTAATGGTATGTTTCAATTTCTCGACTTGGATATAGTCGGGAAACTCTCACATAGGTGGTCTTGATAATATCTAATATCCAATCAAAATACTTCCACGAATGAAAAATATATGTCCCAGCCGGGCTGAATTTTTATTTCTGATTTGCATTTATTTTTTTCTTATCATATTACAATAATGTACTTATTACTACTACTTACTATGGTTTCTGGTCCATCATGGTGTCTCTTACGGTATATGCTTAATGGGGTAGGTTCGGTATTGCCTTTTACTTTATTGAAGTTGATGGTGAAAGAAGCTTTCAATGAATTTGATCAACACCTAAGACCTCTAATTTATGTAGGAATTAATTTTGATAAAATTAATTTCTAAGTCAATTCTTCATTCTATTTTAGTTGTTTCCTTCCATTTTGGTATCCAAGCCATTCAATTGTATCGTTAACAAAAACGCCGACATATATTATTTAAAGCCTAAGTTAGCTCTTCTGAAAGTAGCATTTTGATATTAGTTTTGATTTTGTGAAAATATAAGAAGTTTGTATCCTCCATCCACTAATACTCTTCTTTACTTTCAATCTAGAAACTTGTGAAGTTTCTGATTACATTGTGTTCTATGCGATATCATAACAGTACCTACAGTCACTTTATGTATTTAAATTTCACTGAAACGAATTTATTTTCAATATTAATAAAATGTTGATTTACAATTTAATAAAAAAACTAACTTTCTCTTTAAACCACAAACAACAACTTTCCATTAAACGTTGTATAAATTTGTTTTTTGTTCAGTTTAAGTTTGATCTAAAAAAAACATTTATAAATCTTTCTACAGGAAACCGTGCTGCATTTTAGTAAAAATTGAATATAAATCCTTTCATTTTAGCAATCTTAAATTGATTTTCATCCTTGCCTGAAATGAAATAAGCAAATAGGCCTAAACTGTGTATCCACCAATGGAACTGTTAGTCACAATTATTAACTTTCAAGCAATGTGACCAAAATAATAACAAAAATGTGATTGGACTAACCCACTCCACATCTTGTTAAATGGCGTATCATCTCGTTTACGAGGTCGAGGTGCCAGTCCGAGTACTATGAATCCTGAAGCACATAGGTTCTATGTTTGTGATTATCGTTAGTATGTATACATCATACTTTCATCAGCTCCACTAGCATGGAACCTTCAATTTAAAATAAGCATATACTATGCAATAGTTAATAAGCATTAATTTAGCAGTTCTGTGATAGAGTGAAAGAAAATGCACGATTTTTTTTCTTTTTGTTTATTGGACATATAATCACATTTTATGCCTCCCTTGTTTTAAAAAATAAAAATAACACTTTTTTTGGTTTATATACAAATGACACGTAATAATTAACATTATCATTATTACAACAGATTCGCATTCTTTGAATATGTCCATGTCCTATTATTTACTTTGTATTGCTTCTAGTGTGAAGCAAGAGGCCGAGCCGTCGAGCCCCGCTGCCCCAACGCCGCCTCGAACTGGTATGTGTTTAATGATACGAATACGAAGCTTGTGAAATGTGTTGGTCTGATTTGCAATGGAAATCAACGAATTCAATTGTTTAGATTACACAATTGTTCCAAAAAGGTGAAAAATAGGCGACTTAAATAAATTTTAAAGTAATTATATATGCTACAATAAAGTACAATGCGTATAAATTAGAAAATATCTATGATTTAAATAATATATAAATAATTTTCACAAAAAAATATTACGTAAATTGAATTAAATTAAATCAAATAGTTTAAAATACCAAAAAATATTGAAGTCATTCTTCTATTAAAAGGATTGACTAAAAGATGGCAACAAATTTAAAAAAAGGCATTAAAAACATTTTAATATAAAAAATAAACCTTTTATGAAGATCCGGCCTCAAAATGAATATAAGGATTCCTAAAGAAGAAACAGCAATCAATGAAAAAATTAACTATTTTGAAAAGAAAACCAGAACGCTAGCTTTTATTCTTGTGTTAAAACTTTGAAATGTTGCAGTCGGAAACGCATGTCAACACAGATGACAACTGGTAGTTTGTGATTACAAAAACCTTCATAAATCATCGGCGTTCATTATTGTTCAAATTGTGTCCTGGTTAATTAAAAATGAATTTGTGTTCAACGATGTATTTGAACAATTAATACAATTGAATATAACCTGCTATCAAAGTACAACATGTAAACAAAATCTATAGTTACATATAAATGTTTACAAATAAAATAGAAAGTTAAAGTTGAATCGAATAGAAACAACTTTTTAAAAAGGCACATCTAAATCATTATTCATTACGAAGTGTTTAGTATAAGCTATTTCAGTTCGGCAATTTTCTGAGTGTCGTAATCAGATGTTGGCTTATTTCTCATAGAATTGTTAGTACATTTATTTGTTGCGTATTGCTTCTCAAACTTATAACTTTCGTCCAATATGACGTTGGATGTACTTAAAATTTGAAATTATATCAAATAAATATGATAATGTGTGTTTTAATCGTACCCATCACAAAAAAATCTATAAATCTATTCAAACAAATCCAGGAATATCAAGGAAAACTTCTTTCGTTTGTCATGATCGTGGGATCATTAAAAATACCCACTTAAAACCATTTATCACGCTACAACTACAAGAAAACTGTAAACATATCCTACATTTTTCAAAATTATCGGCACAAAAGTGATTAAGAGAGATTCTAGTATAAATTGTTTTAAGAAAATCGTGAAAGTTTGATGTATAGTTTTCTCAGCGAGTTTGCGATGAAACCATGAAATTAAAGTTACTCATTGTTTTTGAGTTATAGACATGTTTATTCTTTTATATATAGTATTGTGATCTTAATTTATTATATAATACGTAATGAGTCTTCAATTCTGAATATATTAATAACACACTTATTGTGTCAACTTTAGGATACCTGCCTACAAAGGCGTCTTTTTATATAGACATATAAATTTTATTGTATAAGTGCGATGCCTATTCAATATCATTAAAAAATTAATTAAATAGTTAGCCCCATGCATATTGTGCAACAGCTGTTACGCACTGTTTTTGCCACACTTACCAAGTCTTTAAGCAAATGGCGTAGGCCTACCTAATAAGCAATATCCATATCTATTTATCCATACATGGCCTATATATAATTCTGAGTAACGTGATTATACGGCACCTGACGAAGGTCTGTGAACATAATGAAGTGAGGTCGCATAGTGTAATCAGGACATGTCTAGACTCACAACAGCTGTTCTAGCTACTGATGTTCGACAGACCGTGCTGTTATCCCAAACACCTGACTGACCGCCATGTTTAATGCTGGTCGGTATGGATTGCCTATACATTAATATTTAACGTGTGACCTATTTAAAAGAGGATGAGTCTTTGTCGGAGGCGAGTGAATGAATAATAAGTACTAATTAGAAGAGCTTGATAAAAACTAGTCATTAGTACACCACTTATATTATGTAACCACTTTCAAAAGCTTGAATATCAAATAGTTACCATAGGGATTCGAATAAAGCTTGAAACATTATGCAGGTATGGTTCGTGGAATTAAAAACTCTGCATTACTTTAGTCTGCTTTTCTATTGGTTGTAGCAAAGATTAGCGACGATGGTTGTAGTGAGCACACGTACAATAATAAACTGGTGATATTTGAAAATCCGTCATATTAAAACATCTCTCACAAAGTGTAAAATGAAATATGCATTTTAAAATACTTAAATCAAATAAAAATGTGATATTAACTGATGTAAACAAAGGTTTGGGAAGGAATATTTTAGAATTGTGTGGAGAAGGAGTCAGATTAAAAAATTAAGCTATATTTTAAGAATTCAGTTTTCAGTAATAGTACAATACAATTATATTCTCTCTGAAGCTATAGATTCATAGTTACCTCTGATTATTTAAAAGTGTAAACCATGTAGTTATTTATACGATGCATAAACCAGAATAGAAAGGCGGATGCAATATAAAAGAAACGAAAATACTGAAGAAGACCAGCTCATAATGGAGAACTGTTTATATCAATAAGGAGCTTGGAAGCTTAAATGTATTCTATGCCATAAACACTTTCTTAAACACTTTTTTATTGTTTTTAGTTTGCATAGAAGGTGTGGCTCGGAAAGAGGAAATTCAATTTATTTCCTTGTCTCAGCATCGACCAGGACACGAAAGCAGCCAATCTTTCAGTTGGTTGAAATAAAAGTAAACATTTTCAATACACAGAGATACCAAATAAGAACAAGAAAACTATAGCGAAGTTCACAGAATAATACAAATACAATCCTAGTCAACATTGTAATAATCTAGTGGAGGTGCCAAGTACACAAAAATCATAATATATATATTGCCTCCTCCCCTGAGGCCAAGATTCAACAAATTCATTATGAAATCTCCAGGCTAAAGAGTAATATCGTAATATCAACAAAAACGCATGTCAATCGGAGTTCGTGTTCGGGTTTTTATCGTGAGACGGGACACACGCATTCAATGCAAGACGAACGGACAAATAGGGGACTTCGCTAACTCATAATAGTATGATTAAATCGACAAGTCTATGGTTTAATAAAAACCATCATCAATCACCTCTGAATTGATTCCCAAGACCTCATTTTGCTAAATGGTGAATGTTGTTAAGTCTATTATTAATTAATTTTATTTATTAATATTTGCTTTCTCATGATGTACAACATTTGAACATGCATGTTGCATTATAAAAATGAATGTGATAATGACAGAAAGATCATAAGTATAACATTTTTTTATAATTCTATATGAATAAAATAAAGTTAGATACATATGCTTAAAAATGTATCAGCAAAATGTTAACTTTGTTTGAAAGTTGAGTCTTGTGTCTTGTAGCGACCCAGAAAAGTTTAAGAAGCTCCCATGACTCAATAGTTTGTTTACGACTTTTCGGTACCCAATTAGTTATAGTTTCTCACGACTGAGAAAGTCTCGTCCAGTTCCTAACTGTCCCCATAGGCATCAAAACGTACATCGACAAATTATCGGTCCGGGAAATGTTTTTCGCAGCATTGCTAGTGTCCGGAGTTGTATCGACGGCCTATAGCGAATTAGAGAATCGTATGGTAATTCCGAACATAATCAATCGCCTAACAGACCCGATGAAATCGATCACTTTTAATAAAAATAATTTAAAAAAATCAATAGTATGAAATATTATCTGTGTGTATTGTGAAATGCAACGGTTTTACCGAGAGCGATGGGCGTTGCGAGCCCTGATGACTACCGGCGCCAGTACAAGCACATCGTTAGAGGCAAGGGGGGGGGGCGCCGAGCATGTACAGACAAGTGCGCGGAAACGACGCAAGTGCGTGATTTGGTGATATTGTTTCATTAGTTTATGAAGGCGTAACCGTAACCTGTCATTTTTGTTATTTCAGTTAATCGTTTCGGTGAGAAGTGCTAATGACGATGACAGCTAGACGATGACAATCTCAGCAATGACAATGACAATGGCAATCCTTGTTGCTTGTGCCTATGACTACTCGTGTTAATATGCTTTTGTCTATACCTATACGTATGATCATTGACTATACAAGTTAACTACGATTATGATTATGATTATGACTTTGACAACGACTATGACTATGACTATGTCTGTACCAGGCATCTGAGATGCCCTAGACACTGCTGATAAGACGTTCTTGGCCCTTTGCGTTGCGTGCGTAAATGACTTACTGTAATTTTGAAAACGATTTACCAAAATTCTCAACGACATTATTTATTTTCTTAAACTCTACTTTGAAAAAAAATTTATTCGTTAGTTATTTTAAGGCTTCATAAGGTAATGCCCCCCCCCCCCCCCACCCCCCTCGTGACAGCGGTTACCCTTATAGTTACGCCACTGCAGGCTAAATCTATAACGATTCCCGTGAAATAACGAGGATGGTCAGAACAAGATATTGTAGAGAAATCCGATATGTGTAGTTGTTCCGCAGCAAGTATGCCGATGCGTGCGTCCTCGAGGGGCCAATGAGCGACCAGTATTTTAAATTGGGGACCGCTGATTGGCTGTAATCCACCCGCCGGTGACGTCAGCATCTGCTTACTTGCTTCGGAACAACAACTACAGATCCAAGTCGCAACGTCGTACTCCATTGTAAAACCTTTTACCAAAAAACTAAACGTCGAGCATTTAGACAGGATTTGAGGATGATATTTTGAAATATCCAAGATTGAATATTAACGTTACATTTACGCAAACAATTATTTAATGAGCCTTAAGGCTTTATAAGACTCCGTCAATTTGATGCATAATTCCAAACTATATTGTGAGGAATACATTTTGACACATTTTACTGATAAAATAATTTATGACATAATTTGTCAATTTTTAAAGCTGAGTATTACAGTATGGCCCTATATTGCGGTCAGTTTAATTATACACATACAATATGAGATTAGTATTACCATTGACGTCACCGGATGGAGTGCGTAAACCCTCCTCCGTCACATCGCAAGCCTGGCTTAAACGCAAGCAAGCGTTCGATATGGCCCGGAACCAAGCGAACCGCCCTCTACGTTAAAGAGGATGGAAGGAAAGATTTGCACCGCCTTCTAGCGCTAAACTTGTGCGGGGTAGAGCATAGTTTCGTGCAATGTGCGTGTCACACTCTTAATTTCTACGATAGAGTTTCTTTCGAACTGTCTGGGCTCTTTTCAGTTATTTTTCTTATTATTTCTAGTGAAGATTGACGTTCCATTAATGTTCTCGTGCCGTAGGAAACTTTATATATAAATTGCTGAAACTCTATTTATGAAAGTTGAGTGTTTGTCAATAATATTGACATTAAGAGTGAGTGTCGTTCGTATTTTACTTTAATGTACAACTTTTATACATTTTCAGTAATTTAACTTTGCAGGATTTATATTTCTCTTGAATTCTGAAATAAATGAAGGTTTTCACAATATTTTGATGCTGCGAATGATTTAATGTTAAAAGCACTAATCAACGATATTCTCAAATAATAATTACTGCCATTGAATCGTCTCCATTTGTGCAGTCGCACACAATCATAGGATACTCAAAGCCATACAACATGGTTATTCAATAAAAAAGAGGAAGAATCAAAATCAATATTTTCGTACAAAAATTAGTCAAGCGCCTATTTTTTTTTTTTTTTTACAGAATCTGATTGAACTAGTACGCGTTGTTAGGTGTGAGCCAAGCATTTGTAAGTTTACCAAATTATGTTATTATGAGGGCTTTTATCGTTATCTGAGGCCACATTCGTGAACAGCTAGTATACAAGATGTGGCCGAAACGAAATGTGTACTGTACACGATGTAGTTTCGTTTGTAATGAATGCTTTCTTATCGGTGGATTAAAGAAGTAGGCCTAGTTACTCGTTGTGCTTCTATATTGAAACAAATCTGTACAAGGGAGTGATGAAAGTTGGAATGATGGTAGGATTGGGAGGGAGGGAGGGGTAGAAGGGGATGGGAAAGGATGGGAGGCAGGAAATGAGGTATGTTAAATACATCTTAATTTAGCGCGTGTACCATTTGTTTGACTTATAACATCTTCTGTAAAGCTCGTTAGCTATCAGTACAGTACAACATTCTTATTTCTACCGAATTCTACATTCATTTAAGGAAAATTTATATTGGAATAATATCAAACTTAGTATTGCTACGTTTTAAACTTTAAAACTAGGTTAGAGATTAATCTTTTCAAAGTACAAAATTATTGAGTTAAATTAAAAAGTTCAGGAATTTTAATGTGATTTAATGTAAGCAAGTTGAATAGTAAAGTTTATCTTTGATGTTTTTATATAGTCGTCCAAGAGTTGAGAAAGTACAATTGAACGAACGTCTGCCTTTTTGTTAACTTCACGATATGATTGTTGTTGAGACTTGGAAGGAAACTTTTAACTACACAATAAACTCTAGAAAGATAAGTTGTGCTATTCGGATTCTTATATAGCAAATAACTTTTCTTCAACTTTTCATGAATGGTCATAATATACCCATTGTCATCCATCTAAAAAATTAATGGAGATGTTATTTCTTTTAAATATGGTGCCAATTGACGACTTGAATTGTACCCGCCTCCTGACGTCACGAGGCAACATGGCGGAATTAGTGGGTATAAATCCTCATTTCGCAAGTTGACGCCTGCTTCACGGCGCAACACTTATCACGCTCTAACTTTTATTCTATTCATTATTTGGACAATAGTTAAATGAATACTATTTAGCAAATAAATCATTCTTTGTAATAGCGATTATTTCGATTTTTTTGACACAGTCGTTAGCTTGTTATAACAATGTACGCATCATTCATGTGAAAATTATCAATAACTAAAGTTTTCTCAATAATTTATTTGACAAAAAACTACTGATCGGATTTCGACAAGACCTCTTTAAAAATATGCACCAGACTTTTTAGACAAGAAATATACTAACTTTCTAGATAGAAAGTGCACTGAACGAAACTTTGCAGCATAGAGTAATATGCAGGGTATGTGTTTTTATCTAAAATACGCACTCTTGACGTGCGGATGAGCCGTGAAAAAGTGCACGCTGCATATTACTCTATGCTGTAAATTTTCGTTCAGTGCACTTTCTATCTAGAAAGTTTGTTTATTTCTTGTCTATACAGTCTGATGCATTTTTACAAAGAATCCTCGTCGAAATCCGATCAGTAGTTTTTTGTCAAATAATTAATGAGAAAACTTAAGACATTGATAATTTTCACTTGTGTGATGCGTACATTGTTATAACAAGCTAACGACTTGGTCAAAAAAATCGAAATAATCGCTATTACAATGAATGATATGTTTGCTAAATATTATTCATTTAAGTGTTGTCTAAATAATAAATAGAATAAAAGTTAGAGCGTGATAAGTGATGCGCCATTCAGCAGGCGCCAACTTGCGAAATAGGATTTATACCCAATACTAGTCACGTGACCTATCGATCGTTTTAAGCTCCGCCCATTTCGAGTCGTCAATTCCATTGAAATTATAACTCACCCTCAGTATTTAATGGAGAACTTCGAGTTCCATGTTCACAAATCTAGGTTGATAGTCCTTTAAAAAAAAAACCAGACCATTATAGTTGAGAGAAAACTTTTAAGAACCATAAACCTTTGTTAAAATGAGATGTGTTTTGCTGGTTTACGACTCGAATAAATTTTATCCGACGATCAACGTCTCTATTATTGTAATATTGCTATTCGAGACGATGAGTGGTGATAGATGAGGGTGAAGGACAGTTACAAAAACATATGCCTTAAGCGGGATTCGAACCCACGTCCTCCTAGTGTCACACTTCGGACTTATGCCCCAATCATATGTGATCCGTCGCGGACGCATTTCATTTCCCTTTTTTGTGCCTTTGCAGTTTTAAGTTCACCGCTTTTCTATAAATGGGAAAACCAAAGTTTAGAAAATATCTAACAGTTACTCTATGCTCGTAAATCTATTGCGTCAGGGCAATATTCCAGACTTTTGACTCTAAGAATTTTGCACAACACTCGAATAAAGATCCATTACATCTCTATCCAATGCATGCATACAGCCAATAAAATCCAATTCACAGTTGCCGTAACCTACATCACATCATCCGTCAGAAGCAGGACTAGGTATTACAAGATAGTCTCCATCACATCCATATTCTTGACAGAAACGACCTGCAATGTCATACAGTGTATAACCAGACGATCAGGATAATTTTATTTTCTCAAAATAAAGTATTAGATCCACTCCTACCACTTTCCAAGCCCCGCGATCGCGTGATCGAGTCACTGGAGCTGACTTGAGAAGTGTCTGATGGTGGCACTTTTGTAAAATGTGTCTAGCCTAGTTTTTCTTGGGTGTGGAAAACGGAGAGTGAATGAGTATAAAGATTGGTTGACCGTAAAGGAAAAACAAAGATAAAATATGTGATGTTTCGCGAAGAAAAATCCTTGGTCGTAGTTTACATCTTGCTTCCGAAGCTTACGGTGGGGTGGAGTTGAAGGTGGCACTATTTTGTATAGTTGTTCAGCGAAGTGTTGTTTAATTATTACCACACGTATAGCGCCTCTTTAATTTGAGAGCTTCCTTTATTGATTCTGATTTTCATTTCCGTCCTAACACCTTTTGATCTGAAGGTAAAATAATCCCAAACTTCACAGATTTCTAACAGATCCCAATACCTACGCCTCCTGTGATCTGTTTACGAAAGGGCAATTATATCCCGGAGGGCAATTACCTTTGAAGAGCTGCGCATCACAAAGACGCCAATTCTTCCGCTAGACTCCATGATCCCTCAATCAGAAATGCCAGATTTAAGGGTGTTAGATTTGAAGAGAGAAATGTTTCTCACTTTAAAGCAGACGAGATGTGCACAACTTTATTATTTACTTTTTAATTAACTAGCTGTAAATGTTACATGCTTGATGGGATTAAATGGCTGAAGGCAAATAATCGAAAGGGAGAATGTATACGAGTTTTACATAGGGACCAGTTACACTTCACGGGATGATACATTTGATAATGTATTACAAGCACGGATACGGGAGAACTCAAAGCAAAGAGCGACGTACAAGTTGAAGAAGAATATAAAAATACATTTATTTGCCGCGAGTTAAATTTTTGGTGGAGGTGCCGGGTACGCTTACCCCATAAGAGGAGGCAGGCGCGCTCATTTTACGTGCATTCAAATTTCTCAGACACTTTTAGTCACGTTCATTTGTAATTTTACATAATTGTGTAAAAATGAATTATGAATGCATCTATCATAGCACTTTTCAATTAATTGACTCTAGAAAATAAACACAAAAAATCCAAGAATTTATAATCTGTCAAAATGGTAAAAAAAACATACAAAAAAACTGCGCATTTCCTGATTGATCTATGATAATATTGAAATTCTGATATAATAGAAGAGTGCAGATGTCCTTCATTGTCAATTATGCCAAGTTGTATTCAGATGTAATGATTTACGGCTGCAGGATATTGAACGCGCCGAACATCAAATCACGCCTGCTTCAAGGTTCACAGCTTGCTCCGATATTTAAGAAATGGAGGCGCCGGGTTAAATATTTTTATAGTTTGTGGGAGACTAGCCAATCCTCCCTTACCCCCAGAGTAATTTAAATTTAAACACATTATACATCATCTTTATTGAAAGAACGCATGTCTTTCGGACGTCGTGTTCGGTTTTTATAGTGAGACGTGACACACGCACAGATGAACGAACGGACAGAAAAGTCATGCTAATATGGAAGCTTCGTTCCCTTATTATACAATATAATAAACTCTAACTTGTAGCTATCTTAGCTTTACGTAAAAAAAAAAAATGCAAGGAGAAAGTGAAGAGTGGCGATCTCTAGCGGTAGTGCGTTAAACTGTTGACCCATGCTCCGTCATTAGTTGGAAATATAGATAAGTAGCCTACTATTAATACTTGTCTCTAATCATTATGCTGGATTATGTTTAAGGTTGGACTATCGCTGTTAATTAGCTACCTGCTCAGTGGCGTGGCGAACATACCAAATCGGAGCCCAGGCACCGATACCAAAAGGGGTGGGTGGTCCCCCAGGGACCCACCCATCCATTACTTTTTAATGAAACATAATATTTTACGTACTTTATATGACTATTTTAATTGTTATAATCACACCTACTGAATTGTATGGCTATACAGCTCTTTACTTACTTAGAGTGTTACTGGACTGTTGTAAAAGTTTGTCATGAATCATGATTTTTTAGTAAAAGTACAGACAACATGCATGATGGATATTCATCCAGTAGTTCTCAACTCAACTAATAACAGGTAGCAATTCAACAATTCTGCTAAATGAATAGACACGTTCATTATACTATTAACATATTTAATTTGATTGAATAGATTGATTTGAGGAATTTATAAATTAAATAACAGCTGGTGGCATGGAGGAAGTCTAGAACATTTTCGAGTTTTCTGTTTTAACCGTCTTATGAAGCAGGATTATCGACGTCGTGAATGCAATAAGAAGAACATTCTCTGAATTAAAGTATTTCCATTGCAATTTCTAGATAAAAGAGCATTGATTTCAATGAAATTGAGATAGCAAGTTTGTCCGTAAAAGAATAAAATCGTATCCTTTCTCTTCAAATATTGCTAACAAAGTGTTTCTTCAAAACTCACAGATTTGTAACAAATTACCTTAAATAATCATTTTCCCGGGGGCAAGCCCACGGAGCCCCTAGTTTTCATTATTATGCGATTCTGTAGTTTTCCTAAATCCCAAATAATGGCTCTGCCTCATTAGGGGTGCCAATAAACGGAGAAAACGAACAAAATAACCAAATTGATTTCCAAAATGCACAGATCTAACGATCTAGGACATACAATTTTTTTTTCAAATGTGAAGACCCCCGGATTCCCTTTTAGGTACTAAATTCTTCATTGATTGATTACTTTCATAATGTGTATTTTTTTACAAATTCTGGCTATGTCGCTACGAGGAGGCGAAGAGGAATAACACATCGTTGGCTTTATGAGTTCAACAATTAAAACATAAGCGTAATCTGTTTAGCGATTCGGCTGATTTTTATAGTACACACTAGCACACACACGCACAGTCACAGAATAAGCGCCGTTTATCTTGAATAGTAATCCTCATTCGCTTTGCTCACTCGTCTAATAAATCATAATTATTGCCGGTAAAATGCACCAAATCCATTCTAGGATCACCAAAATTAAAAAATTCCCTGCGGGGCTAATCTGGGGAAGACAAAAAAGAATTACAAACCGTTGGCTTTATGAGTTCAAAAAAAGACATAATATTTTCAGCGATTTCATTAAAATTTCATTACATAAAAATGAGGCTATCAACATAAAAAAATCATATTACGTGCTGGTAAAACGCACCAAATCCATCCTAGGATGACCAAAATTGAAAAAATTCCCTGCGGGGCTAAACTGTGGAAGACTAAAATGAAGTACAAACAGTTGGCTTTATGATTTCAAAAAAATATAATATTTTCAGCCATTTTATTAAAATTTCATTAGGGGCCTACATAAAAATGAGGCTATCAACATCTTTTAAATCATATTATTTGCCGGTAAAACGCACCAAATCCATTCTAGGATCATCAAAATTGAAAAAATTCCCTGCGGGGCTAAGCTGGGGCACGCCCCCAGACCCCCTTTGTTGCCCACGAAAGTAGGGGGTAGGTATAGTTAAAATATTGGAGGCACCGATCACTCTTTGTAGTTCGCCACGCCACTGCACCTGCTTACTAGAATACCTACGATACGGAGTGCAATGAATACATAAATATGATTTTATAGATTGAAGCAATCTTGTTAATGTCAAAGGAAGATGATTTATATTATTTGATATACAAATAATTAATTTGTTTCATTAATTTATTTAACGGCATTCTGTTCAGTATAGGTATTAAAACAGATTTAAAATGAGGGCAATAAATAACATTAAAATGAGAATAATACAAACAAAATGTACACATAAGTTTACACATAAACAAAATACAGAATGAGTCAATATATATAAAAAAAATATATGTGCAAGAGAAAACAACCCTTAAAAAGTGAATGGAATTGTTAACGACGGATAAAAAAAAGCATTTTTATACTGTGTGGGATTTTTTAAATTCATACTGTGTGGGATTTTTTAAATAAAATTAAGTGATTATTATTATTGTTTGCTTTTGAGAGTAGGCCTACATAATTTTAACACAAATGTAGATAGTGAGATTGATTAATTTTGTATATGGTCTGAATGGTATCGATATAAGTTCTAATTGACTGCGTTTATCTGGTATACACTACAGTTTAACTTGAATTATATAGTAAGCTACCAATTAGACTGATTCGTTCCGACAATACTGTCGCATCAATTCATTATCAGGCTAACTTAATTTATCCGAAATCGGAAACTATTCATCTAGACTCGCCTAGAGCTTTATCGACTTTTGGGTTTAGCTTTGAGAAGCACTTTGCTTTAGTTGTGATTACCTTTTGCGTGTTCTCTGTTAATTGGCGTTTGACAAACTTTGAACCAAAAAAGTAAAGTTTAAGATAATTAATTAATCATCTTGCAAATAGTGGAAAATGTGATTTATAAAACAGACGTCCAGTTGAAACCTTTCGTAGACCAAATTATAATATTTTTTGAAGCTAATATTGCTAAAGTATATATTATGTGAATGTTGTATGAAGTAAACCTCATAAGCAAAACGAGCTATAAAACTCGTTTAAATAATAATTATTAAACAAATAATTCCTAATTTCTATTTTTGTTCTTATTAAAACATTTCGTTTCACATTTTGAATATATTGTTGGAATATGTTATCAAAAATTGTTGTATTTTTATGGATTGTTCGCGGTCGAATAGCCTGAAGTGAATATCACAGGCGATATTTTGTTTTACGAAAAACGTATTTGACAATGTTAATATAAAGTAGGCCTATACAGAAATTATAAATACGTCAAGAAAAAATTATGATTACATATCACTACCAATTTGGAATATTTTGCATATTTCAAATTTGTTGTGTTTTGAAAACAAAAATTCAAACGCAAAAGTTTGAGTGAAATTGATAGTTTAAAATATGCTAATAATTGACCGTGTTTTAATAAGGGATTTTAACAAAGGTTAACCGAAATGTAAAGGCACTAACTGTTCTCTTTTATACAAGGTGTTTTTATTCTACATTTCCACAACGCTCGCCTTGTGGTCAAACGTTCTATATGCACCCCTCCCCTCCCCTAGCAATAAAACATCAGTTGCTATTTGCTCCTCACCGCACTTATCACACTGATGTAATTGCAAACACCAATTTCTAGTTATATGTTTGTGCATTAATTTTACTCTGCTTTGTTGTAATAATTCGAAATGCAAAAGGCAGAAACTAAAACCAGTAAAATAACCTGTGTGGCTTGTGTGAAGTCCCATCGTATGTTTGTCCATATAGTATGGTTATGTTTGGGCGATGTTAAATGTCATATTGATTTTACGTGATACCAGGAAAATGTAATTGAAATGGAAACTACAGCGGTAACCATTCTGATTAAAATATGAAATGGAAAGCAAAGCAAATACCCTGGGGCCGTAGGTTCAGCACGGGTATAGGTTGGCTGGGTGAGGAGGGTACATGGGTTGGGCATAAGATGGCGTGTGTGTGCGCGTTTGAATGTCTGGTGTGCGTGTGCGTGTGCGTGTGCGTGTATTTACAGTACATGCACGAGAGAGTGGGAATGTTTAGCTAAGCGAAAGTATCCCACAGAGGCTTCGGGTGTGGTGTGCGTGTGCGTGTGCGTGTGCGTGTATTTACAGTACATGCACGAGACAGTGGGAATGTTTAGCTAAGCGAAAGTATCCCACAGAGACTTCGGGTGCGGAGTAGCGGGAGTGTAAGCCGTAAAGTGTATCCCACTGTTATTCATCCCGTCTTTGCAAGAGGGAACATCGATCCTGTGCCCGTCTCGAAGAAACCTGGACGCGCGACATGCATCTCTACTTCCTAAGACGCGACGCCCCACGGGACTGGGAAGACGGAGTCTAGCACCACCTCGCGCTCTACTAACTCATTCTACGCAAATAACGGCCCTGCTTCTACTCGGGCGCTGTATTTTATCATCGTTATATTATTCTTCTCTCCATTTCTTTCAGATTCTGTCATCTTTATATCAACTCAAAAACTCTTACTCGTTAAGTGTAACTGGCATGGAAATCAAAACAGGGATAGAAATGAAATCAAGGCCCGTCATGATGTAGTATTTTTTTAGCAAGAGCAAGCAATGACTTATTATTATTATTATTTTACTCCATCCTTATTTAGTTATAGAAACTGATTAAAAATATAAATGCACACAACATATTTAACTGTAGATATAAGCAAATTTTGAAATGATAACATTACAAGATTTATAACATTTTTAAAAGTATTTTAAAATAGGATTGTGCGGGTAGAGGTTTTGTCAGTCGAATCGGGTCGGGTTGGGAAAAGACGTCTCTATAATATTGCATGTAAAAATTGGTATTGTATTTTGCTTGTGAAGAATCTTACATCATGGTTTTCTACCAATTCATTTTCTAATGTCTGTATTTTTATTGAATAGCTTTTACATAATCTATAAATTAAACATTTTCTGGACCGGCACCTCCACCATCCTCATAAAATGTATGTCTTTGCTACTTAAAAATCAAGTACCTTTTCTAACATCGGTCGGCCGGTCGACCCGACCCGGAATATCGGGTACTCGCAAACCATTTATTATTTCGAAATATGAAATGAAACGTCCTGTCAGTCAGCCATTCTGATTACAGACCTGCTAAATCTGAGTTGAGTGCACAATTTATTTTTAATATCGCATGAATCAATTAATGGACACATTGCATTTTTGGGGTTGAAATAATCATGATTACACTATATTGTTTTAAATACGCAAATTATTAATTATATTCATTATTTTAATGGAAAGAGGGTTGACATTAATAAGTAGTATGTGGATTTCACAAAATAAATTGACACTATTTTCGTGTGGGTTATAAACATATTAAATAATATCCAATTTTTTTTAAAATTCAATTTTTGGATGACATAATAATATAAAAAAACACGATAGTCCAAATCGTAAAATTATTTTTTCTTAAACGGAATGCATTATAGCGCTTACATAGTTTGGATTTTTTTATATTATATATCGAAGTTATAAAAACTGATTTACAAAGTAGGATTTAACTAAATAAAATTAATTACATACAGTAGAAATCAAGAAATGAACACGTTTTGAACCTTTTACACGAAAAAATTAATTAATTCGGTAGGTTAATATTTGGCAAAAAAGTGACGGTTTTTAATAAACCAGTCATTCGAATCCCCAGCCCGTGCACTAACACTGAGCCACTCCGTCGTTATTGTTCGCGTTCAGATACCGCGAGGTTTTGCATTCACGCTTATTGCGGAGCTATTATGACCGTGACCTTCCTATCTTCTTAACCGGTGGAGCAGTAATCAGGTAAGATTATCTTCCGGTTTAATAGCATCGCCATTAAAATATTGAAGTTTGCACAAAGTGAAAATTGCGTTTTACATAATAAAAGGTTTCACGGTGGTATCACAACTTACGTGACTCTAATTGATGTAATCTGTCGTAATGCGCACAGTTGTTCCGCGCTCAGTGGCACCTGTTTCAGTCTTGCCATCTCAACCCAAACTACAGTTAATTATTATCAAAACACATCTCTCAATGGGCTACGCCGTCAAGAACGGTTCTTTACTTTTTATAAACTGTGATGGTGGTATTTTTAGATCCGTCAAAGCGAAAATGTGATTATAATGTTTCCTGAAATGCGCAAGGGCTTATCACGAAATCGGCTTACTCTCAAGTTTAACGTAGGAAGATTACAATCACGATTCTTTATTTTTTTACAAGAAGACAATTCATATTCTAAATGATTTGTCCTTTGAGATTTACATTTTACTCTGTTGATATATTATGCTATTTTTTTTATAATACCTCAGAAAGTCACTCGTAGAAAGTTATGAGATAATTAGTTTTAGTGGGTAACAAATTCGAATTTGTATTTAAAGTTAGAATTAAGGATAGTACCAAAACGATAAAATAAAATAACCAGATTTAATAGTTTAAAAATGTTTGTTTTTGACAGAATATTATTAACCTTCAAATTTGTACAAAACCTTCTAATTTTAATGTTCTGTTCTGATGCTGTAATTTTTTTGTTAAATCGAAGATCTCACTAATAAAATGTATCTATTTCAAATATCATTCCAATAAACATAATTCGTGTGGGTTAACCGCTATACTGTGATTTTTTAGTATTCATGTTATTATACCGCATCAAAACCCCCGAGATATTATTAAGATTAGAACTATGATTATAAGTGATTCCGTCCTAACGGTAAAGCAAGAAACGAAAAATGTCCCCGTTTTTTATCAAGTATATGGTAGCAACTAGCAACGTGCGTATATTTTAAGAATTTTGCACCGCTCTGCCATTAATTCCAGCAGATTAGGCTTGAGGCTGCATACATTGCAGTCGAGATGCCGCCTAGCCGTTGTACTCGCGGGTCATCGCCCTGCGCAAGCGCAAGCCGGTTCCGCACTTTCGTCAAAACTACCGGCGAGTCTGCGGATTGCATAATTTAAGAGGGAGATGTCACAGCCCCATTAGGAAACCTGCTTCCAGTGCTAAATCACTACAAATTATTACCCTGAGTGCAGGACTGCATCGAGTCATCGAGCGTGATTGGCAGGTTTGAACGCGATGCACTCGCGCTAGTGGTGGTAGTGAAGTGTACCATTCCCGCGTCGTATTGGTTACTTTTGAATATCGACATGTCAATTTTGTCGAAACGAAGTGTCGAAACCATCGATATGATTTTGATATTATGTTGGTTAGTTTTGAATATCGATATTTAAATTTTTATCGAAACGACTACTTGTCGAAACCTTCGATATGATTTTGATATTATGTTGGTTAGTTTTTGGATGAGCGTAGTGAGCGAAGCGAAGATTCCATTTCACTACACTGGAGAAAAAAATCCGGAATGTTTTTTTTTCTTTTTTTTTGTATTTTTGTCTGTCTGTTAACACGATTCCGGCTAAACCGATACTCCGATTGCGATGAAATTTTATTAAGGCCTTCGAAATCTCTGAACTTAGAACTGCCACGTTTTTGAGCGCAATCAGAAAATTATTTTCCCATGAAAATCGCAATTTTACGATTTTTTTCGATTTTTTAAAAATTTCTTCGACTTATAACACCTACATGCTTTATCCGATTGTAATGATTTTTTCACAGAACCTTAATTTTATGAATTTATATATTCATGTGAAATTTGAGCGTTATCGAAAAATTATTTTTTACGAAAATCGCAATTTTACGACTTTTTTCGATGTTTAAAATTTCTTCGGCTTATAACACCTACATTATAAAACTTTTAAATGTCTCGCTACCCGTTGATGACATGTTTTATTTATCGGGTTGTTTCGTAGCGGTGGTAGTGATATCTTTCTGTCGACGTTTCGAAGACCATGTTATCTTCTTCTTCAGGACTTGAAATATGATATATGAAGTTTGTGAAATTCCTCTTGTTTCTTGTTATTGTTTTTCCCCTATTGTTACTATTAAAGTTTTTTGATAAGTTGAGCAAATGATAATCTGACAGTGAATTTAGGAAGCTTATTTAGGTTAACCAATCAAAAAACTTTAATAGTAACAATAGAAAAAACAATAACAAGAAACAAGAGGAATTTCACAAACTTCATATATCATATTTCAAGTCCTGAAGAAGAAGATAACATGGTCTTCGAAACGTCGACAGAAAGATATCACTACCACCGCTACGAAACAACCCGATAAATAAAACATGATAACACCTATGCTTTATCCGATAGTAATTATTTTTTCACAGAACCTTAATTTCTTGAATTTATATATTCCTGTGAAATTTGAGCGCAATCTGAAAATTATTTCTCGTGATAATCGCAATTTTACGATTTTTTTCGATTTATTAAATTTCTTCGACTTATAACACCTACATGCTTTATCCGAGTGTAATGATTTTTTAACATAGCCATAATTTTATGAATTAATATATTCGTGTGAAATTTGAGCGTAATCGAAAAATTATTTCTCATGAAAATCTCTATTTTACGCTTTTTTCCGTTCAAACAAATACGCTCATCCAACAACGCGCCTGAAAAAGCGTTTACGAAGCTTCCTAGTGAATATATACATATTTAATTTTTTATCGGAACGACTACTTGTCGAAACCATCCATATGATTTTATGTCGTGTTGGTTACTTTTGAATATCGATATGTCATCTCTAATCGAAACAGGTTGTATTTGATCGAAATCATCGATCGACATTGAATATCTATCGATGTCAAAAACTAAATCTAAGCTGTATTTTGTAATCACATACATACGATTTCGATATCGTGATGGACTATATTGAGTATCGATACGTCAACTTTTATCAAAACGATAGCTTGTTTTCGAAACCTTATAAACGATATCCATATCGTTATCGTATGTTTAGAATATTGATATGACAGCGTGAAGATATTGAAAATTTAATACGGTGCAGAATATTACCTCATTTTGTCCAGATTAACCAATGGAAAGGGACAAATGAGTGAACTGCTGAAGAAACTTTTCTGTAAATGAAGGTAAAAGGGCTTTCACGACATTGTTGACGTTTAGAAGTATTGAGAATCTTTTATGGTCAATAAGGTGGTGTGCCACGTGTATGTCGTAATAGAGTTTTCGTAAGTTGTTAATAGAAAAAGAAGCTTTTACGATGATAGCGATCACGACACAATGTGCTCCTCGAAGCTAGTGGGGTGGTTACGCCACAAACGAAAGTGCGTAACTTCCAAGGCACCATAGCAACAACTAAGCAAAACTGAGGGAGTTGGCATACCTGTATGTATAACCAACTAGTGAACACATAAAAATATTAACATATCCAAACTAAAATGAAATCAGAGGCGATCATAATCTAAATCAGTGCATATTTATAAACTTTGGTGGAGGTGCCGGGTTTGAAAAAGTCACCCTTTCGGTGTTGCTAACCGCTACGTTCAGACAGTCTTAAAGTTTATTCGTACAAGGAAGATTCGCTCCATTCTAGAAGTTGTTTGTGTTGACCTCATCGATGCTCGGTCACTGTTTTTTATAAATTTAATCAATAAAACAATATTTTTCGATGTGATCATTTTCTACATGGCGTAAATTCATGGGTGTAATAGTACGGCTGCAAGTTGGACAATCCGGGTGTAAAAGTAAAACGTTCTTAGATGCAAGTAAATGATGATTATAAAACTTAGAATGTATACTAAGTTATAAATACGCATTGCCACATGCATGTTTCAGTACTATACCAGTGATGATATAATTTTACGGAACATTAAATTCCATTAAAACTAAAAAGTGCTTTTGTACACGAAGAGGTGTAGCGTTGTAAATACATGAATCCTGACCTATCGCACTTCATCTGCATGGAGAGGTCACTTGTAGACAATAATGGTAACCGACCGTAATAGGCATACGAGCTTTGAGGAATTCAGTGACATTCATAACACCGTTGTGAATAATTTAAACTGATTGGTTTTAAATTTAGGGTTATGCCTAATAAAAGATACATAAAAATAAATTTGGGAATCATTTTCATTGTTTTTTTAATCATAAATTTAGTAGTGAAGTGCTCTCTCATCAGTACTTTACATATATATATATATTTGTTTTTACGTAGATTTTCTCGGATATAATGTGACATGATGAAATTCTTTCGAGTTTCCGAGTTAAATAAGTTTTATTACCAACGTTTCGAACAGTTCTCCCTGCCCATTCTCAAGGTAACGACATACAAATTAAAAAACATTAAAAAACATTGAATAAACAAACAAGACAATAACAAATAATATAAAAGACAAAACAAGTCACTGCAACTGCTCAGCATTACATTTAAGATCTTTGCGATGACCTTAACAGGCGTTTGGTAGGTGGAGCTTCAGGTGGCTTCTTTCTTCTCCTATCCACTCTAGCTGGAGGAACTACATTACACTACATATACATATACTAGATATACAAACTCGAAAGAATTTCATCATGTCACATGAATATATATATATATATATATATATATATGTGTGTGTGTGTGTGTACACGTTATAATTCACGTTTTTCTGGGTTGTGTCACACGATAAAAATTGAGTAGGTGGTTTGGATGTACCACACCTCACCCGACATATACATATACATATGTTTTGTCTTAAGCTTTTGTGATCCATGGTTTAATGTTATCACTAACTATCTTTAGGGTAAATATTACGCACTGTATTTTATACAAAAAAAAGTTATGGTAAACTGCGAAAACATTACCAAAAACATCATTGTTTTCAACCGTGAATGATTCCATATAACATTTTAAAATTATAAATTGTAAACAAAAAACGGTTGTTTTTATTTATTAACTGAATTAAAAGTTGGTGTGGAAACAATGGCATAAATGACATGAACAATAAATCATACAATAATTTAAAACGCCATTGAAATACGAGAAATCCCTTTACGTACTTTTTTTGTTTGGTTATAAATGGTTCGTATTCAACATATTACATGACAATTAGTAATTGTCGTTCATTATAGGCTATGACAATTCACCAGCTCCAATAAAACATAATTGCGTTAATGGATACGTATAGTACCACCGTAGTAACACCGTTGATTTACTTGTCGTGACATTTTTTAAACATTCATATCAACTACATTATATGTCCAGTCTTTTTATTCCCTTTTATTCCTGTAGCCATGTATACTATACTGTTCGAATAATCACGTTTACGATGTAGCATCAAATACTAACATGAATAGTATAATTGGATGAGCGTAGCGAGCGAAGCGAAGATTCCATTTCACTACACTGGAGAAAAAAATCCGGAATGTTTTTCTTTCTTTTCTTTTTTTTTTCTGTTTGTATTATTGTGTGTTTGTTAACACGATTCCGGCTAAACCGATACTCCAATTGTGATGAAATTTTATGGAGGCCTTCGAAATCTCTGAACTTAGAACTGCCACGTTTTTGAGCGCAATCGAAAAAAAATTTCTCATGAAAATCGCAATTTTACGATTTTTTTCGATTTTTAAAAAATTTCTTCGACTTATAACACCTACATGCTTAATCCGATTTTAATGATTTTTTCACAGAACCTTAATTTCATGAATTAAGATATTCTTGTGAAATTTGAGCGCAATCGAAAAATTATTTCTCATGAAAATCGAAATTTTACAGTTTTTTTTTCTTTTTTAAAACAATTCATTGACTTATAACACCTACATGCTTTATTCTATTGTGATGATTTTTTCACAGAACCTTAATTTTATGAATTAATATATTCGTGTAAAATTTGAGCGCAATCGAATAATTATTTCTTATGAAAATCGCAATTTTACGATTTTTTTTCTTTTTTAAAAATTACGATATATAAAAAAATTAAGTAAATTTTTAATTTAATTTAATTTAATTTTAAAAAAATCTTCGACTTAGTAAAAATTTTTTTAACAGAACAACAGAAAATCCGCATAACACATGGCAGCTCAATGCACCAATTACGCTCATCCAACAACGCGGCGGGACTTAAGCGTTTTCCTAGTTTATTATTCACAGCACATATATATTTTGGCCTTGGTATAGTTAGAGCAGCAAGTTCGGCACTATAGGTAGAATAGAACCATACCTTATGATTTAATTTCAATTCTCTTCGGTGGAGGTTCCGAGAATAAAGAAACAAACCTGTTTTGCGAGGCTAGACCCGCTTTTAAAAGTATAAATATCAAATAAATTAAGTAAGACTTTTTTGAGTTTAGATTAGAGGAATACTTTTACACAAAATGCCAAAATCACATAGTTCATACCAAAGATAAAACTCTTGATTGATTTGACATAGATAATTATTAGTTATTACAATATTTATACTTGGATTCGCATCACTCAAGCGTACATCCGTAATTTTTAATTATACACATTCCCATCTTGACCAATCTTGTATATCTAGCCTAACAGAGTATTGGTTTCCAGAACTTTTAAAATTTTCTCTTGCCGGTTCCTTCATAAACCTAATATTTTTTTATAACCGTTTCAAAATTAAAGTTTCCATATACTGAAAACGTCAAATACAAGAAAAGAATGTTTCTGCGTCGCAAACACAAGTTGGCTCTTATACGGTCATAACTTCGTCAGTTACAAACCACATTGCTCTTTTCACAAACGCTCTATTATTCCCATTATTCCTAGGTTGCACGTCTATGATTGTTAGTAAGTTAGCGTAATTGAATTATCTCCGTCAACTGATGCCCCCGAACAGGAGAGTATGCTCTCCTAGGGTAATCTGATTTCTCCCCCCCCCCCCCCTCCCCCCCAACATAGAATGCAAAGAGCTTTGTGTTGTGCCGCCCGAGGTGCGAGCAAAGCACTCGAGCCAGAGAAGGGAGGTTGATCTTGGTGTCAGATGTCAGCTGGATTAGATTCTTGTTTTGACTGAGGATTCTTCAGTCAAGCTGTACTTCACATGTTGTTACGTAGTCTGCAACACCCTATAAAAATGCACGCTTTTAAGGCTATTCCACCGCGTTTTTCTATTTTCCAAAATATGCTACTAAGTTAAAATATAGTGAATGGCTTTGAAACATGGCTATTTTAGAAAATCAAAAATATTTTTCCAAATTTTTCTGATCCGGTACACGGCCAATATAGCCACCTAAAAATAATTTCAAACTTCAATTCGCCAGGGCACACCATTAAACGTACGGTGTTGTGCTTTTGTGACATTAATTTTTAACTGTTTTTCTATGGACTGACTGAGAGAAAACAGATTTATTTTAACAATTGTCTTTCCAGCGAATTTTTTCGTTTGGTGGTATTTTTTACCGATTTGTACCGCCAAACGAAAAAATTCGCAGGAAAGACAATTGTTAAAATAAATCTGTTTTCTCTCAGTCAGTCCAAAGAAAAACGTTGAAAATTAATGTCACAAAAGCACAACACCCTACGTTGAATGGTGTGCCCTGGCGAATTGAAGTTTGAAATTATTTTGAGGTGGCTATATTGGCCGGGGTACCGGATCAGAAAAATTTGGAAAAAATATTTTTGATTTTCTAAAATAGCCATGTTTCAAAGCCATTCACTATATTTTGACTTAGTAGCATATTTTGGAAAATAGAAAAACGCGGTGGAAGTAAAAAAAAAAAAAGTAAGGAACAAAAATAAACTAAACACTAACAAGAACATATAATCGGTAACCGATAACCGATAAAAACCGATAAAAACCGATAAACCGATAACATAAATCAAAATAATATATTTAAATTCAAAACAATCGTTAACAATAATATTGAAAAAAGAAGTCAGTAAATATTATTACAGTTTTAATTAATAGTTTTTCATCATCAACTTGCCACAATAATTAAACAAACGCCAATTAAAACATAGGAATATTTGTTTTATTTATCTTTCAAAATTTGATATCTGAGTTGAATTTCCAAAATTTTTTCCACCGTTAAAACAAAATGTAATTAAATTTTAAAAAAACGTAATTAATTAACAAATTCATAATGTCTGTATTTAATTTTCGCTTCGAAATATTCCACAATTTGATCACTTTCCTAAAACATTGTTAATAATGCGTTAACATTATATTTGTAGTTTTATTAAAATATATTTACAAAATTATATATTTACAACTGAAATGCTGTTATATGATCACAATATTAGCTCTGCTAATAATAATCTAGTCACCTAAATCCTTGTGTGACGTCTCCCATACCTATCACCATCCACCATTACGATCTACGCTAATTCGACTCATCCGATAACATCTCGGATCACAACGACTTGTCTCGGATGTTTGCATTCGAAATTACCACCGACTTATGTATTCGAGATCTCGGTGTGACGTCACGCAACGATATATCGAATCGAAACTAGTCGAGTGGAGTGGGCCTAAGTGATGAAGATGTGTATGGAAATCCGATCTGACCAGGAAACCCATCATAGAGCGTTGAACCGTGGACGGTCGGACGTGTAAATTAAAATATACAAGAATCTTAACTCGTATTGGCGATGGGAAGACAAATACGTTACAAGGACGTGTTTTGTCTGGCTGTTGTTTAATGTTCTAATGCTTAAACGACGGGTAATTAAAGAAATCACACATAATTCAATGTGATGTAGATTTGTCTAATCGAGCAAGTTTTTAAGGCTTATCCTAATAAGCTCTACTACGAAACGCAGTCCTTCAAGTGAGCGCAGAGAGGGTAACAAATATGGTAGGAAAATTATAATTAATGCGTTTTTTAAATACCGTTTTACATGCAGTTTACTGCAACTAAACGAATTAGTGTTTAATGTTTTGCGATTCAATATATTGCCTGACGATATCAAAGTTTTGAAAAAATATAACTAGCACATGCACTATAAAAAAAATAACTAGGAAAACGCTTAAGTCCCACCGCGTTGTTGGATGAGCGTAATTGGTGCATTAAACTGCCATGTGTTATGCGGATTTTCTGTTGTTCTGTGAAAAAATCAGAACTTTGTTGAAGATTTTTTTAAAATTAAATTTAATCAAATAAAAATTAACTTTTTTTTTAATTAATCGTAATTTTAAAAAAGAAAAAATCGTAATATTGAAATTTTCATAAGAAATAATTATTTGATTGCGCACAAATTTTACACGAGTATATTAATTCATAAAATTAAGGTTCTTGAAAAAATCATTATTATCGGATAAAGCATGTAGGTGTTATAAGCCAAAGAAATTAAAAAATTCATAAAATTGCGATTTTCACGAGAAATAATTATTTGATTACGCTCAAATTTCACACGAATATATCAATTCATAAAATTAAGGTTCTGTGAAAAAATCATTACAATCGGATAGCATGTAGAAGTTATAAGTCGAGAAATTTTTAAAAAATCGAAAAAATCAAAATTGCGTTTTTATGAGAATAATTTTTCGATTGCGCTCAAAACGTGGCAGTTCTAAGTTCAGAGATTTCGAAGGCCTCCATAAATTTCATCGCAATCGGAGTATCGGTTTAGCCGGAATCGTGTTAACAGACAGACAAAAATACAGAAAAAAAGAAAAAAAACATTCCGGATTTTTTTCTCCAGTGTAGTGAAATGGAATCTTCGCTTCGCTCGCTTCGCTCGCTACGCTCGCTACGCTCATCCAACTAGATATTTATTTAAAAAAATAAAAAATGTTAGCCTTATGCTTGGTGTTACTACGTTGTTCATAATTTAATTATTCAAAAGTCTACTCCAAAAATACGAGGAAATAAAGGTTACGATTGGTCGTACTTTTATTACGACGTCTTTATAATGTCATTCAACACCACTAGCAAATAAAATGCATAATTTAATTTTTTGTTCGATTAATGTGTTTTCGCCACTCTAAATAACAAACTATTGCAAACAAATTATTACTTGAAGTCGACGGGTTATTATGTCGCGTCGTAGTGGTGAATAACCTACATTAGTTTTTCCGATGTAGCGTCAAAATACCCTTCACATTCATTAGCTTTTATTACTTGTGTAATTCTTATTATCAATTTATCTATCTATTTATGGTATTATATTCCGAAAGAATTATATAAAAACTGATAGTGACTACATTGCGCCCATTATAATTATTGTGGTGGGTAAGGTATTTATTTATTTGTATACAACAAAACATAATTGACGATTCGGTAATCGAACCCGTGACCGTTAGATGAATGTCACGCATGCCTAGTCACGCACGCAGTAATCTATGCACCCAAGCGCATCGTCAACGTAGACCCTACAGTGCACAATAAATACCGATCTAAGTGGGTTTTTAGTTATTATTGTTGCACCGTAAATAAATATATCGGTTAGAGAACCGTTAGGAAAATAATCGAAAACGTTTGCTCGCTCGTTCACTCGCGCTTCTCGATGAAAGCGGTAGAAAAGTGAAGTTTATGAGAGAGCGGCCAGAGAGTGAAACCATCAAGCTATTCGGAGCCACTGACGTCCACACTCCATACGCCGGCTAGCCACGTGGCGAACAACATCCACAAGATGAAGACAATGTTAGCATTTAGTTGGGATTTAATTGTTATAACAAACACATGCAAAGAGAGGTACATACAAATCTTACACGTTTCATCTTTTAGAAGTATAATGTTTTAAAAATTACATTTGTTAAAGTTTAAAAAATATTTATTTATGCTCTTATCCAGTTTAATTAGTATTGCATCCAACAAATCAAACATGTGTTTTTAGAAGAGCCAGATTGTCATCACGCAGGCTAAATAGTGCAAGCATTATCAAAGAACAGAATATTTAAAACACTTCGCATTGACAAGGTTTATTTAACTATATTTAATTCAAAGTACTGCAAATTAGAAGTTTTTAATCACCAATAATAAACAGTTGGTAGTCCTCATAGTATACAACGAAGAAAACAATTCAAACTGATTAAGTTTTTTTAAGAGGTCCTGTCTTTATTGATACAAAGTAAAAAAGCTAAAGTAAATACTTGTATTATAATTTAAATAATATACATGATGTAAATAAAATGAAATAAATACAAACAATATTACACATCAAAATAAAAAAACTGACAGCAAACAAAAGGCAACTATTTCGAATCAAATATTCTAAATGTCGACACAGATTATTTCAAGTTGTATTGATTCGTTTAGTGCAAAATTCATCGTTCAAATCAGTTAGGCCTACATCAAATAAACGTTTATAATATAAACATTATTTTATGTCATTGCCAGTAAAAATATTATTATTGTGATTGTGATTTGTGAACTATTGTAGATATAAATTAAGACTGTGGTCACTAACGTTCAAATACATAGTAACTCTCAGTTTAAAAACATCGATCCCGGGCAGCACTGTAAACAACTCTGTTTGCACACAGTTCAGACTTCAACACCCTAGGGCAGAAGTAAATCATAGGCTGGACATAACAAAGTTGTTCACTTGAATTGTTGTTTTCTCTACTTGCGCAGAAGTAAATCATACGCTGGACATAACAAAGTTGTTCACTTGTATTGTTGTTTTCTCTCAAACAATCTATAAATCAATGAGTTACGTTCGTAGGTGAGTACCACCAGCAGCCAATGATCAAGATAACATGTGCATAAATGCAAAGAAAGTTTACTTCCATCCATGGGTGTTGGGTGTATACACGTACTGACTAATGTAGTTGTTCATAATGTCTAATATTGTTCATACTGTACTACACCCTACATATACTTGAATAATTGTACATTGCACTACATAAAACAAACATATGTACACAATGTCATATTCCGTACTTCATCAAAATAGTTATTAATAAAATAAAGTTACTTTATACCTTCTTGTCATCTCGCTCGTAATGCACTACAACCCACATGCAGTTTACTACTGCACTACATCATGAATACATCTCAAACTGATTTATCTTACCATGCTGTTCATACATAAGTTTATCGCAGTCATCTTGATCATATTGTACATTCCACTCTTACCTGCATACAATGTTGTACACCCGGGATCAAAGTCTTGGGTGGGGATTTGCAAACATAGTATTTACTCCCAACAAGTCGTCTGCACACACTTTTTTAAAGATTCTTATCAACGTGTTTGGTAACTATTGGCAAGTGCACAATGTAAGTAACCACCATTACATGGTTTGTAAAGAGAAGAAAATATAAACCTATCCTACAAAATGCTAAATATGCTCTAATTTGAAAATAAAAATGCTGCATGGTTTATGAAGAGAAGAAATAAATATATCCTACATAATGCTAAATTTGCTCTAATTTGAAAATAAAAATGCTAAAGTTTTGTTACAATGCAATTTTACACACCTAGTTGGATGAGCGTAGCGAGCGTAGCGAGTGGAGCGAAGACTTCAATTTCACTGACCCCCCAAAATATTTAGCTCGGGTGTTTTTTTTTTTTTTTTTTTTTCCGTCTGTTTGTTCGCTCGATTCCGGGCAAACGGCATATGCGATCTTGATGAAAATTGTAAGGGACCTTCGTTTTCTCTGAACTTAGAGGTGTATTGTTTTTGGGTACAATCGAAAAAATATTTCTCATGAATATCGTACTTTTACGATTTTTTTCGATTTTTAGTGCGATATTTTCGTGACATTTGGTCCGATTCTGACCAAACGGGGATGGGCTACAACGTTCATATTTCACATGGACATTAAGGTTATGGTGATGTAGTACCTTTTGAAAGAAAAAGTTGAAAAAGTTAGCCAGAATTTATAGAAATAAAGGTTTTAATATAAGTTTTTCAATTTTTAGAGCGATATTTTCGTCCCATTCGGGCCGATTCTGACCAAACGGGTGGGGCTACAACGTTCAGATTTCACATGGACATTAAGGTTATGGTAATGTAGTACCTTTTGAAAGAAAAAGTTGAAAAAGTTAGCCAGAATCCACAGAAATAAAGGTTTTAATATGAGTTTATTGAGGTTTATAATACCAATAACACGTAACAATAGAAACTTGACAACAATCACCTACAATGCATTCAAAAAGCACTTGCAAAGGAAAAGTGCAAAAAAACGCAAAAAACGCAAACAAAAAATTACAAAAACGCTCATCCATCAACGCGGCGGGACTTTAGCGTTTTCCTAGTTTTACATTATTACAAGATCCAATATTCAATATACTATTGTACGTGTGTACATACTAAACTATTCTGTGTCAACATCTTATACATATTGCACAACATACCCTAATAAATAATGTTTACCAACTGCACAACAGATGCCTGATGTGCAGCACCTAATGGCTCATCTCAAACACAACCTAAACGTGCGTGCACCATACTACACCTCACACGTCGTCTCTTTCTAAATTTGAATGTGTTCTTTTTGTTCTCATCTCACCCAACCGTTATAGATTCTCTATTCTAAAAACAAAAGCCGACACAGAAAAAACGCGCTCCCAAGATCGCCTGATTTATGTGTATGTCGAGAAGCGGCGCTCGTGTAAGCTGAGAGACTAAGATGATGTGTTTGTGAAACAGGCTGTACACGTGTATACGCGTAGGAACACGTGTGCGTTTCATTTTACTACGCACGTGTACGCATAGTTTGGAATGTATTTATACGCGTGCAATGAAAGCGAATGTGAAAAATGTTCCATACACGATGTCCAATGTCCACACATAGATTTTTGTGTTTGTTTTCGTTATCTGTGTGTATACCTGTGTAAATGTTGTAAGTGTGATGTGTTTATTTTATATTGTTTATGTTTTCGTTTACGTTCTTGTTCATCTTCTTTACGTACCGGTACTTATACAACAAACAACACAAAAAATAAGTACAAAAATATTCAAAAATAATAATACAAAAAATATGTCTTGTGTGCAATATATATTTTCGTTCATATGTGAGTGTAATTTTGTGAACGTCTGTGTAAACGAGTTTAGAATGTGTGTTTACAATGTACCTATATGTACTTCATACTTGTGTTGTGTTGTGTATGTGTTTCTGTGTAGTTGTGTTGAATGTGTGTTTGTCGGTTCGTTCGTTCATTTGTTGTGTGATTGTGAGCGTTACACGTGTTTATAATGTGTAAAATGTGTTTCCAATATTTAGCGTTTGAGTGTATTTTTATGTGATGAGTTTACAGACGTGAATGTTTGTGAATTTCTTCCTCGTGTGTATAGTGACTAGTGAACATATGTTCGTATATGTGTTTGTGTAGATTGTCGAATGTTCGTTCGCTTATATCTTGGGTGTGATACAAGTGTTTTTGTGTGATATGTGTTTGTACAAGTGAATGTTTGTGTTTTCTTCCACGTGTATAGTGAACACATGTTTGTATACGTGTGTTAATGTGTTTGTGTAGATTGTCTAATGTTCGTTCGCGCATATGTTGTGTGTGTGTGTGTTACACGTGTTCTTGTGTTAAATTTGTCTACAATATTTCGTTCTTTCGTATTCTTGTGTAATATGTGCTTATACATGTCAAGTGAATGTTTATGTTTTCCTCCACGTGTATAGTGAACACATGTTTGTATACGTGTGTTGTGTTTGTGTAGATTGTCGAATGTTCGTTCGCTCATATGTTGTGTGTGTGTTTACACGTGTTCTTGTGTTAAATTTATCTCCAATATTTCGTTCTTTCGTATTCTTGTGTAATTTGTGTTTATACAAGTGAATGTTATGTTTGTGTTTTCCTCCACGTGTATCGTGTACATGTTTGTGTACGAGTGTTGTGTTTACGAGACTCGCAGATCTTGGAGCTAGCCCAAACCAGGTGGAGAATACAAGAACCTAACCGGTTGCTCCTCCAGTTCATTCACACTGCCTGTACTGCCTGACTGCCGGCTCTCGAGCTCGACGTATCACAATAATACCCCACTCCTCTTCCTTCATCGGTGATTATCATTACGAGACGTACACCACAGCTGGGCTTCGCATGGGCGTTTGCTATTTAATTTCAACACGTACCGACCACCAGCGATACGAACCCCTATAATTACCCGAATAAAGACCATTTCCATTCCTAGCAATTTTTTTGTTTTTTTGTCACACTCGTAGAATAAATTAATCTTTATTTGGGATTTATAATTTTAATTTGATGTTTTTTTGATTGTATCTTGACGAGTCTTTATAAGAATGTGGTGTGCTGATCAATGATGGTTATAATTTGAGGATATTGTTTCCTGGCAATAATGATATTCCTAGGAATGACGTCACGACTCACGACAGCGAGGCCAGTGACTCGGACCACGTGGCGGCAGCAGACGTAAAACACCTTAGCTCTACCGACTCAGTTGTGTTTCTGCCAACAAACGTAAATTCCGTGGATTGTTTTAAAGAACAAAACGCGAGTTTCGAAGAAAGAAGGTTGACAAATTATCTTACGGTGAGAGAAAACATTATTTCGATTAGTTATCGATCGATCAATCAATCGATATTGTGCCGCGTGTTTTGTTATGCAACTCAAGACGGTGCACTTTGGGGGCACTCAACTGATAACTTTATGTGTCGTAGAGATGTCATAATCCAGTTCAAACAGTCATCCACGTTTTTATTTTTTACTATCGCATATGTGGGTCATAGAATTGAGTTTTTTGTTAACTCTAATCGAAAAGTCCACTTTGAAAGTTGCTCAATTCTTTAGATTAGCCGAAAGTCGATCTTCCCTATTTTTTCCCTCTCCTCTTAATGCAAGATGTGTGTATTCGTTGCACAATAGCCCCGTTGATAATCGTTTGTAGGAACATGGCCAAATATATATCAGGCTAGACTTGACAATTATACCCAGATCTATTCTTACATTCACGCATTACTCTCTCGAGTAGATTAGTTATAGCAATCAGCTGACGGGCGAATGTCAAGACTCGATCCTGTGAAGACCTAGCACAGCTGTAGAATACGATGATCCGGAGCTCGAACGTTTGATGATGATTCTGACTTCCAAGACGATCAAGAGGAGAACTTTTCGGATGTTCTCCGTGGTCCCCCCCTCCCCCTCGACTCTCGCGCGCGGTCAATGAACTGCTCGGCGAGCTCGACTCTACCTGAGCCTCCAAGTCGACAACACATCGTGGTGTTCGTGTGGTCGCTCGCGCCGCTACGGGGGGAATCAGTGCGAGTGTGTGTGAAATGTGCAAGAAGTCTTCGCTCTTTGGCATTTTCACTTGTGACAACTCACTCGCGTAACCACGTGTGTGCGAGTGCGTGCGATAAACTCGTCGAAAGATGGTGGTTTCCGTGAGTAGTGTAGTTACATGAATAGTGAATGGAGAAGATAGGGAAGTGTATATGTTCGTATGTCTGGAAGGTTAACTTTCGGCAGGGAAACGTATCGCGATGACGTGTTAACCGTGTTCTGTGATTGGCTATGGGGTAGCCCTGACTTGTATCCCCGCCGAAATGTGTGGACCGCAATGGGTAGAAGATAACCTACAACGAAATACTCTTAGAGTACATCAAACTAGCAGAGAGAAACCTATTGAGTTAATTAAAAAAAAGTGATAACGTTTTAAAAACTCACGATGGATGTTTTTAAAATCGACCAGTCGTTGAGTGCGAATTTAGGTAATGCACCACCTCCCGATAAGTTAACAGCAGAGGTAACTTTTGATGCAGGGTCGGAGTTCAATCTGAGCTTCTTCGACCCTCCGGAGGACAGCAGCACTCAAGGCTTCAGTGACCCCGGGTCTGTGGGGTCCGCGTCGGCGTCGTCACCACCCCCTCATACGTCACTACCGACGGTCAATGGAGGATCATCCAACACCATCATCCTGCAGCCGCTGCAAGGGGCGGCCTCGTCGACCACCATCACCACCATCAAGCAAGGTGCGTTCACCATACTCTCTCCTATCATAATATGATTGAATTTTATTAACAATCTAACACGACACTGCTTTCTCTCCGGCAAAGGGCGTTTTGATTACCTAGGTCTACCATATTTTATCTCAAACTTCGTGGCACATTGTCGTCAACAACCACCTCACTGACTGCGTATTGTCTGTAACAACGACCTCACTGGGTACGTTTATGCCTTTATGACACTCTTTTCTCACACAATCTTCGATCAAGGGGTGTTGACAACCATATTTTATCTGAAACCATCTTACAAAGTGCGATCATGACACATTGTCGATAACAAGTAACAACCACTTCACTGAGTGCGTTTACGTACGTCCCACTTCCTTGCATACTGATACACAACCACCACTACCGTATTTAAGGGACGTTCACTAGACTAGACCCTTCAAGATGATGATGATGATATTCGTTGCTTAACGTCTCTATTAATGAACTAATTAAGGGTATTCGAGACGATGAGTGCTTGAGTGGTAATAGATGATGATGAAGAACGATTACACAAAACCCATGCCTATGCGGGATAAAAACCCACGTCCTCGTAGAGCTATAAGGTTCGGACCAGCTCCCTAATCCAATGTGCCTCCGCAGACGGCTGTAGACCCTTCAAGGTGTAATAATTTAATGACATTCATTTCTCTCATGACAACAATGCAAACAGTGTTCACTTTACGGTTTTTCTACAACCATCAAAACTCGCTTTACCATCAAAGAAACCGTGTAAAAAAGTACTATGTTTATTGCAAACACCTACAAAAACTAAATACGTATATTAGCCCGACTTTGAAGTCAACAACGGGGTTAAATGGTGTCACTGTCACACGGACGAGCTTGTAAACAGTGTAAATACACACTAAAAATAGGAAGGTAACTTAAAAATACCGTGATTTACGTAGTGTTAGAATTCACGTCCAGTTTGAATCGCACTCGAACCACTTTTCCACGTGGGCAAGTTATGACTTACCTGACGAATGACATTGAAATACGTACGTTTGTACTACAATGAATACACAGCTTACACACATAACAGTAATACAGTCGGTGATTGGCCAAGTTACTGCAAGAAAATTGTACTTGTAACGTCGACAAAGATCAAAGGTAGTTCTAAGTAACCCAAACTACAATGTTGCATTTCTTGCTGGCAATCGTAACTAACTTACTAACTAACTTATTAAGTTATCACTAATGAATCGTATTCTGATTACATATTTGTTATGTTGGTAATAATATTGAACAATATTTAAATGAAACACGCGTTATAACGAGATGAACGGTCCCAAGAGGCGTGGGTTCGAATCCCGCATATACGACATGGAATTTTAATGACTTCTTTATCGTTACCATAAGTCGTTCATACGTCTCGATTAACTACAAACACCAACATCAAACACACGCGCTACCTTTGAAGCTTGTTCTTCGTGCAATCACCTTGTTAATTTAGTCCCGATAGTTTTGAATTAAAACCTGGGCCTTAATTGTCTGGATAAATTTTATGCACTGCTGCTTTCGCATCTCAAGTACCTGTCGAAATAATAGACCACTTAATTAACTATACTTTGCAGAAATATTGAGGCAAATTTTAAGAATGCCATTGCGGGATATCGTTTTCGCAATTCTGTAATGGTACCCTTTCGACGAAATATGATATTTTATACCTTTAATTACATTACCACTCGAGCAGAAATCATTAGCTTTGGTTAAAAGTTAATTGTTCCTAACGTAGGGAATTATAGCGGGGTTACGTAAGGGTTGTGTGAGGGGTATGAAGGGGATAATAACTATAATCTTGATATCAGCAAACAATTTATTTTGAGCTTAGGTCATAAGTCACCCATCGAATCACTTATTTTTTATTTATTTATTTATTAATTAATTAACAGTAATGACAACTATAGGCCTACACCTATTTACCCTGCTAGGAGAAGTTTACCGGTATGTAGCTCGAGCTTTTATCCCTTTAACACACTGGTATTTGATAATCTTTCATGGGCCTACTCACATAATGAACAAAGTATACTCATTTACGATTGTAATGAGCGAATGGATTAATAAAACTATTAAGAGCTACTTGCCAACATTCGATTTTAAAATAAATTTGCACCTCAATATGCCAGAATGGAGTCGTTTTGTATTTTGTTCTCTTGAACTATACCCCTAATGTTAAAATATAATTTATGATTTAAAATTTTGTCAGGTACCAAGTTCTACTTCTGCCAAATTCCAACCTTCCTTCATTATATTATCATCTTCTTCTATTATACGTGCACTTAACTATCAAGCTGGACACACTCCTCGTGTGTTTTAAATAAATTCTTATTTTAGTGCTGCTATAGCTTCTCACCGTATACAAATTTTAGCATAAATTTGGAACGATTTTAGGTGATTATGGTACTTTATATCTATATAAGTAATTTCTATTTATATAACTAATTCAGACAATGTCTGCAGAACATAATACGAAGAAACGTAGAAAGAAAACTTTTTCGTTTGGAATTTGAATGCAGATGTTATAGAATTAGAATTTTGGCGATCCTGTATAAAGAATTATTTCGTATGTATGTATGTCAAAGAACGAATAGCATGCTTGTATTAATAGGAATGCATGTGAGAAAATCAGGTTCATGGGCCAATGCCACAATAAAGCAAAGTTATTATTACGTCTACGTTCTTGTAACATTTACATTCATGCCACGGAAAGTATCCGGAGGCTTAACATTGTATAACGAAATGAATAATTTAAATTATGATCAGCAGTGTTGCAACAGTCTGTGATAGAACTCGTTTGTAAGAATAACAACGACGCAAACGAGCGTATTAAACTTGAAATTAAATCAATTAAAGAGAACTGGTCAAAAGTGAAGCGAGAGTATAGGCGTACTTTGAATATAAAATCGTCGTTGTATTAGCGGGAGGAGATCGAAAAAGGAAAAGGAAGTACCGTAGACATACTGATTCGGTACACACGAAATTTTGATACCCACGTGAGTGTCCAACCAATTTTTGAAAAAAAAACTGAGTATCTGCAAACAATTTTATTTGTTTCGCATGGAATAGTGCATGTTCAACCTCCCATTTGATTTGAACTTTATTAAAGGCATCTCAATATAATACATATAATATAATACATACATATAATGGTTGTATCAAAATAATTGGTTTAACATTTCGTTAATTTCCTCTGTCAAAATCAGGTTCTAAACGTAATGTAAAGAGATGGCATATCCCCAATGATGTAATAAGTTCAAGTTAAAGGTCGCGGATTGTGCAACGATGATCGTCAAACCTATGAGCGAGAAGGGTATTTTTATTGTATTGGTATTGAGGGGCACATACTGTTCATACGAGGAAATGGTAACAAATCAACTGTTTTTACTCATCATTAGCAACTTAGGCCAGACATTTATTCGAATTCTATTATAAAAGTATCGACTTCATATTATAAATTAACTAAAATAATTAGGTACCTACACATCCACTAGGGCATGTTGGGATATAAAATCAATACATTTTACTTAATCCTTGCCTTACCTAGGAGAAAACAGATGTGTGCCTTGTGTAATAAATGTATTTCTCTTTTGATTGGAATTAAAATATATGAAAATAAATCCCTACTATATGCAAATACGTAAAGGTTAACAATATTTATAAAATATATATATAGAAATTTCAAAGGTTTGTGGTATTATGTGTTACCATATTTAAAAATAATAATTTATTCTTTCGGTTTACACGATATTTATTAATCCGAGTCTTCGACTGGATTTAAACCAATCTTGTCAAAGACATTAACTGTCACAAAGATTGGTGAATCAGTCGAAACGTCGGATTAAATAAACATATACGTGGTAAACCGAAAGATAATTTAATTATTTAAAGATGGGACAATATTATAAAAATCTATATATATATATATATATATATATTAATAATAATAATAATAATAATAATAATAATAACAATAAAGGTTATAAGGTAAAGGGTAACGTAAAGAGTAACATGTCGATGATCATTATGTAATTGGTTTGATATCAAAGCCCTTTTAAATATTTTAAAAAAATTACCCGTAACAATTTATTTTTACTGAAGTCCGTACATTTAAAAGCAAAAGTTGTGATCGTTATTGCGTTGCTGCTCTAATTAGAATTGTAATAAATTATAAGTTTTAAAAACGTTGACCATTTTATTACGATGCAACGTATTAAAAGCAATTGTGAATCAAAACCTATTGGCTGGCTCTATTTGTGCAAACCCTAGTTTAAAATAAAATAAATCGTAATAGTAATACTTTGATTTGAAGTAGCGCGTAGTGCCATTACTTGATGTTTAATAAATATGAATGAACATTGCAACACATTTAAACGACAAATATTTAAGTTTTTGTTGCACATTCTTATAAGCACATCTCTTTTTGTGTCACGAAGTAATTTGGTTTAAACCATTATCTCTAATAAGTTACAGTGAATTATATTTCTTCGTTTGCCTGTAAAAAATGTAATTTTCTTGGCGTGCCAGGGGGAAAAATTGTATGTAGGAAATTATTAAAGATAATTCTCTTAAATTACTGCAAGCCACAAGGAAAGAAGTTGTAAGAAAACAATATAAACACTGTAATAGTTTATATTTTAATTTAGCTTGAGAGATAGTACCGTAAGCTACTTTTTGTAAAGAAAGAAGAATTCTTAGACGCACGCCGTGCTATTAGAAAGAGAATTATAATAATACACCACTCTGTGTCAAAAGACTTGTCTGATGTGTAAATGCACTATTGAATATAGTACAAAACCGAAGAAAATATCCATTTCAATATTCCAGAAATACAGTTCGCTCATTATGCTACGCGATCCAAACGCCAGCAGTGTATGTCGAATACTCTAATGATTAGCACTTAATCTACCAGTAACGTTGAATAAGTTTACCTTTTGATCCAAGTAGTGCTTTTACATGCGTGCACCAACACATAACATTTTGCTAGGTGATTTGTAACTTGCATGTACGAACCTTAAATAGGAAAGCAACACTGTATGCCCCTGTGTATCGTATTGATAATGTGAATGTAATGACGCTTTGGCAGCATAAATGATACAAATACCAATAAAAAACAATACAAAAATTTACTACCATCAATGTTAAGAATGCATTTTTAGTTGTTGTTTGAATGTAAATAAGATAAAAAGTATTTGTATAAATTATCTACAAATCAGCACTTAAATGTCTATACCGTCTCTAACACATAATTTAACACTTGAAATCTTAATAAATAGACATTAACATATTTGCCATCCAATGAGCCATCCACACTTTTTCACGATAAAGTTTTACACTTTTTTCACAAACAACAAATTAACAAATTATTATCACTTGAAACAATATACGTTTTTCTATAGGCCTTCATGACGTTTTAAAATTCTTAAATTGTTTAAATTTACATATTTTCATTTATTCACGCCCATATATAGTAGGTTGTATCACCTCGTAAATCCGATTGTCATAAGTTCGTCCAGCGAAATAAGATTTTAAGTACAATTACAATTACTAAAGAAAGAACGATACAAACAATATATCAACAATTACAAAAGGCGTATCGATAAAAATAACAGTGCACTAGACCTGCTGTATATATATATATATATATATATATAGAGAGAGAGATATTGATATTGATATTTGATATTTATTGGCTTAAAGGCGTGCCCCTTTAATTGTAGCCAACCTCTATAATATACATACATAGTACATAGTATGGTTACATATGAAATATACAATTTGATATTATAAGTTATGCGTAAGAGTATACTAAATCTAATACAAATATTTACTCCATGCCAGTACTTAATTATATATTATATTCTTATACTAATAGTGATTCTAAAACCAGAATTATCAACATTATCACTTAACTGCTAAAACTAATGCAAATATTTACAGTGAAACAATGTTTATTTTATACCGAAGCATAATGTTAATTAGGAATAATATTAGGAATAAAAAAAGTAATAATTAGTCTTAAAATAAAATACCAGTTACTAATTTATAAATAGAGCGTACATATTCTGACTCTAGTACTGTGATAACTGATAATATGTTTGCAGGATACCCTTTTTGTTGGTTTGTTATTGGTAAGTAGAAAGTAGAGTATGGTGGATTTTACTCCTGAGCATGGTGGCTGAATTTTTGGAATAGGTTTGCAGTAGATATTTGTTCCAGAGGCGGCTTGCTGTTATGATAAATGATTTGTTGCATTTCACCGTACGATGTTTTGGTATTTGAAGTGTGTTAGCTGTGTGTCTGTTTGTGCGATTATGGATACTCTCCATACGATTGAAGGACTTGTAGAGGCAATGGGGGCATTGCGACTTCATTATTTTTGAAATAAGTATGAGAGAGAGAGAAAGAGACAACTTGAGTCTTACACAGTAACGGTTGTTCAATTCGCAATTTCACTTGATCCAGTGGAAAGAAATGAACAGTTAGGTACATCGCATACGTTTCTTCTTACAGAATTCCAATTTCCTTTCAATTTCCATTCAGGTGAGAGTGATTCGTTTCTCAATGAATCGTCCGTCCTCCTAGAATCCAAAGAAGTTAAATATATCAAAAAGGTTGTGAACGCTGGGATCTGATCTCAAGGGAACGTTTACCTCCAGTGGACGTTAGAAGGGGGACACTTTTTACACAGGTCAACCCTCGAGTGACATTCAGTGTAGGTGTGAGGGTGATAAGGGTGGGGTGGGGGTAGGACAGTTGTTGCAGTAACACAATTTATAATCAGCTTATTTATACAACCCCTTGCCAAATTAAGAACCAGTACAAAAATGCTGCCTTGCTTTTGTTAAAAGAAAATTTCCCATTGTGATTGTAAATTTTGAAAATTTCAAAATAAATGCTAAATTTTGTGTTAACGTTAAATGGTGCAGTTTGTTATGTAGTCTATTGTAATTCAAGTGTAATTTTTGGAAAATACTTGCACTTTAAATGTAATGTATTGAAAATCGCTAAATAAATAAATAAAAACTTTTTACGATTTAATTCATTGTAGGGCCGTACAACACCTATCACGTTGTATGCGGTTCGAAAAAAATAAAAATGTTTTTTTACAAGGAAGTACAATTTAAATCGGAAATAGTTTCGCATCATTTCAAATTCTCCACCTAAACAAACACGTTCATTTGACTTTTTTCTTCTTTCATTTTTATCTGAAATTGACAAACTGGCCAAGGAGAACCCTGGACTTGACTCAACGACAAAGCGACTTATCACACCGGACGTAGGCTGCGTATTTTACTACGATTTTATCACAAAAACTGTGAAATTATACTTCATTGTATTCGTACGAAGTTCGAAGGTTTTCCCTGGTTCTAAATTTCACTCTTCGTTAGTTTCGAATTGTTTGAATTAAACGGACAAGAATTCGGAAATGCGATGGGAGAAATTGAACTGCCAGTGCCTGTTCATGCATCATGATTTCAAGTTTTCTTGTAGATATTTTGATCGCGAAACACCCATGTCAGGCGATGTATTAACATGTAACATATAATATTATCGAGATTGAATGTTTACCATTCTGAGTGAGTACCTAAGAAACATTTTGTATTGAGCGTACATGTCTGGCCAGGATATTTTCGTAGGTATATATAAAATATATTTTTCATGCGATAAGTAGTTTATTTGCGTTTCTCAACGGATCTTCTTCAACACCTTTTGTCTTGGAGTCTATCATTTATTATCATTTATGTAACTGAACTAGATTTGGAGCAAAACTAAAGTAGGAACATATAGTAATTGATGGCAAGTTTCAGTTATACTTGCGTTCATCTATTAAATTGTAATTATTTGGACTTACACTGTTCTTATATTTTTACTTTATTTGTATTTATTATTTAATACTTCATCAAACTGAGGTTGAATTCAACCTCAGTAAGAGAAAGACACTCGACTAAAGTCTATCTACCCATGAAGTACAAAGTGACCATCGACGGACGCGTCGGGTATGGGTATGAGGCAGCTGCTAAGGGTTGTCGCGTATAGTCGTAAAATAGACCATCCTAGAAACTGAGGGTTTTATACCTGCTGTATTAATTAATTTTTTTTTGTTTAATTGCAAATATCTAATAACGTTGTTGAAATATTAAGCGTGCGTCTTGAATTTCATTTTTTGGGCGAAATTCTACGATAAAAACTGACTGATTACGGATAATGCTTCTATAACATATTTTGATAATATTATATAATAATATAATAATATTTATGTATTTCAGTCAGTTTTGATCGTAGACACTAGGGAAAAAAACACATTTCATAACTCAAGCTACACATTTGAACCACGTTATGAAATATTTGCAATTATAAAAAAAAAAATTTGCTGAATAAATTATTTTCATCACAATAGATTTGAAATGGGCGAAGGCAGGTAGAAACAAACCCATGTTCGCTCCCAAGTTCGGTCACGCCAAAAAAGGTGGAAAGGGAAAAATGCAGACAATAGACGGGACGACCGATCCCGGTCTCGTCCGCCGATGGTCACTTTGTACCTCAAGGATGGATAGACTTTAGTGTTCAAATATTAGAAATACAATATTAATATAAGAACAGTGTATGTCCAAATAATTACAAATTAATAATCAATTAACCTGTTCTACTAGTTTCATATGTATAATTGCGTTCATTTGTTGTTAAACGATTCACTTCCTTGACATATACCAATTCGTTAAACGGTTCAACGTAACCTTAGCCCCCCCCCCCCTCCCCCAGAATCAGCGATTATTATTTCTAGACACCCTATAGTGAAATATCCGCAAGCCTAGTAAGATAATTAATTGATCCCTAAAACCCGATTAAGGAACTCATAAATAATGATGTTACATTAGGCGTGAAAGTTCGATCACCTTTGGTACAAGACTATTCGCAAATTATATCCAATACATCATGATTGTGATATTCGTATCGTGGTCTCTCTTCTTTTGATACCTCTACTCGTAGATTATCTGTAATAACTATCTATACGAGGCAGCGAAATCGTGACTTACTTCGATATGTATGCAGTCGTAAAAAATCACTTACACGGTCATTATCATGTGCAAGTCATAACATAGGAGAAGAAACACGCACTCATGTTTGGTTTAGCTTACTTTGTATATTATGACCACCGCACAATCCAGGTTTTGGGCAGTCGAGTTTTTGTGTTAATACTTTTTTGTATTAATTTATTTAACGTTTGTCTATGTTCAGTTAGAAAACTGATTCACAAAAGAAGACAGTGTATGATATGCAAAAGTAAGATTTCATAAATGCACACAAAATAGTAAACAAATTTCAAAATAATAATATTACACCTATACATTCTTAATAATATCAATGTGTATATTTTAATGGTACGCACAATGTACTTTTTTTAAACACAATATAGATTATTGGTTTGTATTTGAACCCAAATGTGATGAATTTCGTCTACACTGTCAAAAAATAAACTTATAGTGTTAACAATTAAATAAATACACACTTCAATAAATTAGTAGCAAGTCTACCTATTTAGTCACATAACTAGTTTTCTGTGGTGGACTTTAATAAAAAAAATCGATTAATACTTTAAAATACTAAGTGTTTGTATGATAACAATAACACCACTTATAATATACATAACCCAATCAGCATGCTCACATGAAATATTATTCAGAAGCCAGATTCTAGCCTATCTCCCAAACAATTCAAAGCAACACCAAAGATTTCAATCATGTAGCTATGTATACAAAATGTTAGGTTTTTATTCAAGCAAATTATTAATCTTCCTCCAGTAATACCTTAGGCTTTTCCGTTTAAATATGGTTTGAGTATTTTAGGGGTGGTGGCCTAGTGGGATGCTAACGGGACAGTCAAAATTTAAAATTTATTTTCCAAAGAGGTTCTTTTTGTAATTAATTACTATAATTTGACAAAGGATTATGGTTGAAAAGGTTTATTATTTATTATTTTTAGTAATTTTCTTTAAAGGTTACATTTATACCGTTCAGTTGGGATTTACGTTGAGTATACTTTTACTTGAAGTTATTATTCTAAAGTAGTCTCTCTCTCTCTCTCTCTCTCTCTTCCCACCCCCTCCCCTGCCGGCATTCTTAAGAAAATGTGAAGACTGGAGATAATTTATTAATTTACATAAATTAAGTTTACAAGTATAGATTGCAAGACACTTTCCCAAGAGATTTGAAATACGTAATGTTAAAAATGAAAATAAATAATTAACTTTACCTTCTTTTTAACCACGTAGTGATTACTATGCTTTTTATGTTGCACCTCGATGTTATAATTAATTATAACTAAAGATTATAACTTTGATTTAGTCCAAAGAATGCGCATAATCTACCACCTCGAATAACAGTTTTCAATTTCTTGCCATTTTAAAGTCCAAGAATGTTCCAAACGAGTTTTTAAATTTTTGATGTCTTAAAAAGTCTAAATGATAACAATAACAACGCAAAATTCCACAACATCAAAATGTAATAACAATTAAGTAAGTATGGAAGGGCAGTAGCACATTATGAATTCATAAAACTCGCCGTAAGTTTGCCATGTACAGCATTTCATTGTGATTGTGGTATGAAGCAGCTAGCTAGCGTATGAATCTAGAAACTCGTTTCTTACCTTACGCACACACGCCCATTTCCTCTCGTTCCAACTTTTTGCCCGCAAGCTCCGAGCAACTTGAAGTTCGATGACCCGCAGAGCGCTTTAAACATTGTCAGATTCCATCACAACGATCAGATGAATTAGACCTCTAGACCAGGATATAAAAACACTATTAACACGTTCGAAAATAAACAAGTTAAACAATGGAATCTTCATTTTTGCAATTGCTCGACGTGCATTGTTTCAAGAAATTCCTCTTAAAGCTTCTATTTTTGTTTTGTTTTAGAATCCAATTTTTTGTTAGTTTTTTGATAAACAGTGATCAAGATACCCTTGGGACTTATCGTTAAAAAGCTTCATTCAACACATTTTATCATGATTTTGACTTGTTAATACATAATATCATGCAATCATATTTTGTTTTGGATTGACAAACAGATTTAACTCTGTTCCAATTTGTATTTTTTTAAATCCTTTTTTCGCTATTCCCGCATCAAATGTTGAGTTCCCCATTTTTTTTTATACTAAACATATTTGTAAATAAAGGTAATAAGTTTCTTTAAAATTACGATCGGCAAGTACTATTATTTTAATTTAAGATTAGTTCCATCTTTCTTGAATGTTTGTAATGACAGTGTATGTGTTTTGTAAAGTATGTGTTGATACAAATCAAATACTCGAACGTCTCTCCTTCAATGGATTTTTGTTAAATAGGAGCACATGAATTTAATATTTATGTAACTAATTGAGTTAACCTCTCGTCTTGTTCTGGGCTAAGACAAATAATATGAATTCAAAATACAAAACATTGGACTTTTCACCTTTATTTACAAATATTTATTTTATTTAACTTTATAGTGATATTTCGACTTCTTTACAGGAGTCTGTATCAAACAATATTACAATAAAAAAAACCCACAACTGACTAGACAAAAACATTTACCAAATAGTTATACATCCTATGGCTGTATATTAGTACAAAATCTTAAAAAGTTTTTTATGAATGAGTAAATAAATGTTTTTTGTTAATTCTTTGGTACTAATACACAGCCGATTTATAACTATTTGGGAAATGTGTGTTTTTTAATTGTTATATTGTTTGATAAAAACTCACTGTAAAGAAGATGAAAAATCAATTTTTATTATAATAAACATATTTGTAAATAACAGTGAAAAGTCCAATATGATTTGTATTTTTAACGTTACCACCTGTTTTATAGTCTCATGTTTTATAATTTTTCCAATTCATTGTTAATTAACCTAAATTACTTTACCCTACTTTCGATATATACTATCATAGTATTTATTGATTGATTGAAATTTGTGCACTAATTATGGCGTATTACTCAGCTAATTGCTAGATTACCAAAACTCTAGAGCTATATGGCGACTTACAGCAACATTACAAGTTTATAAACGTACTCGTAATCATTTGCATATATGAATGAGAGATTACACGGGTTATCGACCATTAATCTTCATTGATGTGTTCAAGTAATGTCAATAAATTACTTTCATGACATTCATGACATCACTATAAAGTATAAAGTATAATTTAGTCTACGTTAATCGTATGTTATATATTTTATAAAATTTCTACATTGCGAAACTTCGACCATATAAAAACATAACACGTAAACATAAGGTTCTAACGCGTAGTCATAATGTTGGAACATAGGAAACACTTGCTGGCGTTCACACAAATGTGCTAATTTTAATACATAGTTTTAACGCATAATACACAGTTTTAATTAGAAGGAAAGTTGAACTTTTTCAACTTTACAACAAAACCTTATGTCGACGTACGAAAAAGTTGAGTCAAACTAGCATCTACGTACTTTGAAAGGCTTGATTTCTTACAGTCAACTACGCGTCCGTAATAAATATTTATTAGTATCATCGATTGTAAAAATTGTAATAGTTATAATCTCTATAGATAACTTTCAAAAGCTTCTATAATTAAAGGGGTGATAATGGACACTCTCAAGGAACTTAGTAGACGAGTAACATATATTATTGTGAAAAATTCTTTGTGCTTACGTTTATATGTGTACTGGCGGGCTTACTCACTAAGCATAAAACATTATGTATTATGTTTTTATGTGGATCCGCCTTTAATAATATGGTTTACATTTATCGATACATTGCGGACTATTTGTTATAACTATTATTTTTTAGGTAATTCCGAAATTTTAAACCATAAGGTATTGTTTTTTGAATAAATACGTTACTAATAAGTCTTCAACAAATAAGTATTTTGGATTAGCCTAAAAGAAATAGTTTTCTAGATGATGTCAATACTGAGCCAGTGTAAAATTAAAGATTTTTATTGCGTTATTGTGTTTTTATATCGTTTGTTCACTAAGAAAGTTAAAAGAATGTCCATGGTTTGTTTTCGAGACGGTGTCGACACTGCGACTGCATATATAGTTAGCATCCCAGTAGAACATTGTTCTGGTGACATGTGGTGTATTTTCATTAACTCACAACACCCATCATAGTCTAAAATAGGATTTGCATAATATTAACTAGTTGGTGAATTGTATGACGTATAACGATCGCCTATTTCGACCACAGTTGGGATGAATTCAGGAAGGTCTGTTATTGGTTTTATAATTTATGATGATCTGAAAACATGGCGGTGTGGTGTGGTGTGGCTCGTTTTATTTTCTAATCGTAAAATATTGCAAGTTATTGAGCATAATTAAATAATAATAACAGCATTATTATTAGTCAATGATAACCATTGTAATAAATGTATGCCTTAGATCCCCAGTCGGGGCAAAATGTCCTCAAAGCGGGCTTATGCTTAAATACCTTATATTAACATAATTATTCTTACATATTGAGTTGATTTTACGTATATAATTTTTTATTGCTCTTCCATTTCAGCAATATTACATATTTACAATACAATACAATTACAAGATTTTTACAAGATTTTAGACGAGAACAGCAATAATAAGTGGCCTGTGGAGTATTGATTAGTGTGCTCACATTGTTATCGATTTAAAAAAAAAGTTACAACAGCAAATCACCTTTCATATTATATTGGTTTCCTCATCGAACTCTTGCTGTAAAAGTGGATCTTCATTTAACAATAACCATTATTATTATTACTTTTGTTGATTATAAATTAAGTATCGACATCAATAGCATATTTTCTTAAACAAATTGTATTTCATTACAGATATTTAAACGCATTTTACGATATCCAAATTCCTATTTCTGAAAATTAATTTTTTTACTTTCCTTGTTCCAATTTCATCCGTTGAGCGATGTTCATGCTTCGACATATATATCTTATAAATTTCATTGCATAAACGAATAAAAATTTCCGAAGGAGTATCGGGTTTTTAACGACATCCATATAACAGGTACCTTCAATGCTCACTAAAATGCCAATATATACAACAAAACTACTACGAAACCTGAACATAAGAAGCGAAATACCGACTTTTTACCGACTCTTCCCTATCGACCGAGCGTTTTCGTGTCGACTTTTTTGCCACATACAAAATGAATGCCCATTACATATTCCGGACAACGAGAGCAGAAGCTATTTGCATTTATCTCCCGAATCAATCTGTGCTTGCTTACGCGAACATCGCTGGATCAATAGTCTTTGCTCACTGTGTAGAAACTGTGAAATATTTACACTGTTGTACTTGTAGTTACGTAGCGAATGAAGAGATATCGTAGTCATGACAATTCGCATCAATTATGCAGTTCAATCTGGCTACGCTGGCTCACAGTCCCATTCCTGTTTTAGCAGGATATCTCCGGTAATTCTGCCAATTCAGTAAGAAATGTAAACTTTGTCGGATGTTTCAGTGACATAAAGGAAATGTGGATGAGTTTGGAAGTGAACCGATCATTTTATTTAATACACAGGTTCTACGCATTATGTAGCTGCCCGTGGTGTATTCGCTCTTCTCAGTGTTGGGGGAAATTAACCAAAAAAGTATCAAATTAACAGTTAAAGTTAGTCTTCTCAAAGGTAATTTAAAGTTAAACAAAATTAAGTTCGATTTTAAAGAAGCTACTAAATGTTTACCATACATTTTTATAAAGTTAGCTAAAAAATAACTTCACTCTCTATTGTGTTTATTTTTTACTTTCTCTAATATCTAGATGAAGAAATTGAGACTTTCGTTTTGATCGAAAATCAAATTTTTGGTTGGTCTGGCAGTGGCACAAAATTTCCAGTTTAATTTAATTTTAACTGGTCGACATCCGGTAATAAAGGTAGCTTTATGATTATCGTAAAACTTCGTTAAATGACAGGTATGGACATAGCACGAGTCTCAACGCGCTCGCCGCTCCCCTCGCTCGCCGAATGTGAGGGTCCACCAAGTCCGCTATTCAGTGGATCTATAATGTTTCGCGAAAATTAGTTCCAGTGAATGTTTTGTGTAATTCAATGTTCGTTTAAGTGAAATTTACACAACAATTCAAACAATGTTACTAATTATTAATATAATGTAAACTTATAGCCATGTACTTAATTTCCGTATATAATTTTAAAGCTACCGATATAAACGGAAGAAGTTTTAGTTCGTAGATGGTTTTCCACTTACGACAAAAAGGGTGATGAAAGGGGGTAATCTAAACTTTGTCCACAATTTTAATTAAACATTGTAGGAATATTTGTAAAATGTTCACCATAGAAATCTAACAAAGTGTGTACTGGCAAAGCTTCGTTCAACAAAGAAGTAAGAACTTTAAGGTTTAAAGTGTAACACTGGTGAAAAATATGGGCTATAAAGTTTAAAAATATGTTGGCAACTACGCTTATCGAGAGTTCGAGACTATGTTTGTGTGATGTATACGATGATGCGAAAACTTAGTCGGTACGTACTTTATTTGTCTATATAATACGGTCCACCATACCCCCTTCTGATCTACCAATGCATATAAAATGAGAATTATTTTCTGTCCGGAAACGTAGCGTCGACTGTCATTCTAAACCTGACGTTTCTGCCTGATTACACAGACCATCCACAAAAGAATCTGCCTTATCCAGATGTACTCAACGACTGTCAAATCGTCGAATGTCGTTGCCCGTTGGATGAGGTGGATCGAGTAGATTTTCTCAGTGGCTCTTCCTCTTCAAACCTTTGAAGATGGACAGTGCATCAGTCCGTAATGTCTGGTTTTAAATAACAATCGATTTGGCGTATCCAGACAGACAAGAATTCATACTATTGACTTGGGCCGCGAAAACCTTTAAAACGTGTTTGTGGTTTGTTAAAATGAAAAAGAGGGGAGGCATTGTATTTTAATGACCTTCACTGATCTGAATAATGTCACGATGACTAGAATGAAATCATATATTTGTTCACACTTATTATTTTAATTAATTGTTATAAGTTTTCCTGGCGTCTTCTTGTCTTCTGTTTCCTCAACAACGTGTTTACTACTCCCATGACGTTGTTTCCTCCATTCGTCGTGGAATATAGACGAGGAGCCCTGCTGGAGGCTAGCTCCCTCGAGGAAGGAGTAATTGTGTGATGTGATAAGGATAGATGGAGCAGGAAGACGAGTCTAACGGTACACCTGGTCAGGTAGGAGGAAGGGGGGGGGGGGTGAAAGAGAGTGAGAGAGAGGGTAATGATCTAACTCGCGCTACGGGAGACCGCGGCAATAGTAAAACCACTCCTTCCTTCCACGCTTTATATACAGCCAAACCCTTTCAATCAATCGAACGTACGTCAATGACCTGTCGGTTTTCTTTTTTGCTGTTTGGACTTGAAATTGTCTTTGCTCAGTTGATGTCGGCGAAGACTTGAACTTGATGGCTCCCCCCCCCCCCCCCACCGCCGGCTCGGGAATCAAACCCGGAACTGCAACGGCCGCGCTCGCCCGTGACTGACGTGACTAAAAGTGGTTGCCAATTATTCGCGGGTTCCACGGAAAGATACCGCCGGCATATATGAGCGTGTTGATATTATGTCTTCATTGTATGTTGCTTTGTTTTTTATACTGGCTGTCATCGCCCAGAAGTGTTTTTGTCAACTGTAGGCACTACACAGTACACATACCTTTTCAAACAATCATTTACAAAGCGTGTACATAGGGCTACCAAAAGTTGTAAAAGTTATAAAAGGGTATTCACCCTCTAAATAAATAAATTTCATTCAAGTTAACTAGATATAAATTTAAAAATGAAGAGAAAAATTGTTGAGTCCGCCATTACCCGATTTTTTTTGTCTACTTGGTATTTTTCGAGCTAGGTCCCATCGGCAAAAATCTAAGAAATAACTGGGGACGATCTTTATGCTCGTGACCTTGGAGGATTTTGATCCAAAAAAATATTGGCCATTATTGACGTACTTGGCAGCCTTTTCTGTAAATCCTCTTTATTTTATTTTGTAATTTGGGAAAGTGGTTCGGTCAAAATACGCTGATTACGAAGAAGGGGTGTGATTTTGGAAGGTATAGGTTTGTGTGTTTGAGTGTATATTTGCGCACAGTTTCAAGATACGATGTTATAAAGGGTCATTTTAGATTGGTAAGTTTCATTAGCATCTAGGTGGAACAAAAAATTAGCAAGTTAAAGCCGATTCAAGAAATTCACCAAAACGCCAATTTTCGACGATTTCTGGCTATTTTTTTTTGAAAAATTCGTGTAAAATCACAGTTATAAGATATGATTTTTTTAAATGGTCATTTGAGTGTAGTATTATGCTTTATTAGATAGATTATGTGGTATATATATATTTTTTTTTTACCAACGAATTCCGGTTGAAGACAAATATATCAACCCTTCAAATACCGAAACAACCTGGGCCTCGGTGAATCCAGTTTTCTTTTTACTTTACCACTTCACAACTAATTAGTCTGTACGAAATAATTACCTTGATTTTACTGGTAAATATCCATTAAAAATAAGGACATACGATGTATCGTTAAACCCTAAACGTGTATTTTTATGTGCTATTTAAAGTAAAATGATCATCATATTAAATATTTATGATGTAAATAATACGTTCAAGTTTGCAAATTTTAAATAAAAAACCTGCTTCTTCGTCGTTTATTGGAGCGGTAAAACTAGTTTACCGCCTTGGAATAGCGGGTAGTGATCGACCAATGATATGTCATGGAGATAAGCATGTCTTATGCAAACGAACCACAATAAAAAACCTTCCACGCCAGTTTCCATAGAGACACTACGTCACAACACGAAACACACGTGCTGTCTTTGTGTACTTGTGTTGAACGAAGTCTATTTTTATTGTTGTGTCATTTTGTATTTGGTAGAAGGAAAACTTTTAGAAGAATCGATTGGTCTAAGTGTTTAATTGCAAAGAAGGTATTATTATTCGATAGTGTTGAATAGCGAGTTTGAGGGTAGTTAGCCTCAGTAGTAGATTTGACCGTGGATTGATATTAAGAAGTTAAAAAAATTCGTTATTATGTGAGCATCTGGTAAATATTGTTTAATAGTATGGAGATTATTTACTTAATAGCCTTGCAAAAGAGGTAAACACAATTATCTTTGTATTTTTATCATGCATCAAAATTGTTAACCGAATGAAAAACAAAACGTATACACTTAGTTATAACCTGTGTATTTCGTGTCGTTTCGTATAACTTGTCCATAGCTTTTTCTTTGCACATTTTGTACCGTAGTTACTTTTGTTTGTTTGTATGTAGTTGACCATTTTTTCCTCACTTGATGCAACACTTAAGTAACCATGCATTATGCTGCTTTACCAATATTCTAATAAATATTTTAGTAACTTTTATTCGTACTCTTCCACATTGTCACAATATCTATGACCTATGTCAACCTTCAATCTCATTCGCAGACTCAGGGAAACGTTTTAAACTCAAACTAAAAGGGGAAATAAAGATATGAAATGAAAGATATGAAATGAATGATATAAAATGAAAGATATTAAAGATAGTAATCTTAAAAACTGACTGCAATAAAAATAATAAACGTGTCTCTTTTTATATTATTATTTAGTATTAAATTTATGTCTTAGTAACGTAATTTGTCGTTGCCTAATGTGTAGTTTAATTAATACGAATCTAATTATCAATTCGTCTGGGATTCATGGGATCACATCGACCCAATATAATTTTGTGTGCATCTTTAATATCGTGCAGTATTCAATAATGCGGTGCTCTGGATTTTCTATTGTTTAGGGTGCAATGTCCGCTAGAACAACGCAAATAGTGTTTGTTGTGTGTGAATTACAGGCGATACGTTAAGCAAACTATAGATTTCATTATGTCTACAAAGTACAAAGGGGTCAATACGATTTACCCTTCGAAAGTTCTACTTGTTCTCCCTAAACTGCTGTGTTATTGATACATTCATTTGTATTTCCAGTCTACCCACTGAACAAATAACTGATTTTGATTTTGTTTGTGAATGTACTAAAACCTCATTGTTCACTCCGTTCCTAATAAAAGAAAAGTTTGCAAAACAAATTATAATTGTAATACATTTTATTTGGCAAAGTAGTCCTAAGCATGTATACGAAGAACGGGTTAACAAAAAAGAAAGAAAGAAAGAAAGAAAGAAAGAAAGAAAGAAAGAAAGAAAGAAAGAAAGAAAAAAGAAAGAGGCTTGTCTCATCAACTCTTAGTACCTTATTAGACTTTTGCGTTTTAATTTGCATATAGAGAACAGAACAGGGTTATGAAGGCAATTATTACTATAGCAAAACCTTGTACAAATATTTAGTAATGTTATACTTAAACGAATTAACTGATATTATAGTAGTACAGTTTAATGTTTCAAATTTGAACTAGGGAATTTAATATACAGGTCGAGTGACATTAAAATTCGAATTTGACTCTAATTTGGAACACCTTAGTGCTATTCCAAACACATTTCACTATCAATAAAGCTTTAAATGTGTTAATACAACATATGTTATTGTAAATAATACTACACCTTAAACTATATTGTATTGAATTACTATCACTTCACCCACAAATGTCAACACACAAAATAGATCGTTAGTAAATCTGTTCTTACCACATTTAAATAATTTTATGTTAACAGGATTGAATTTTCATTTACATTTCAAATCACAAATGTTATCCAAGCTTGTTCTCCAAAGCTAGGCTACATTCACAGAGGGTAATGATATTTTGAATACCCCAGGGTATAAAAAAAGAAAACTTAGTGGTAATCAAAAATCGACTGTATAGTTTAAATAAAAACAGTACTACAATTACATATTCATTTAAGAGCAATGACACACATAACACATGGTATTGTTGTGCCTACTTCACGCCTGCTGGCCTTGCTTACACGTCTCAGTAAGCAATCGTCACGCTGGTACGCTTGCTGCCAACTTAACAAAGATTAACTGATCTCTGTACTTTGGTTTACACTACTGTTCTTGGCATATAAGAAAATAGGACAAATACGATTATCTTGTGTTTGTAGACAAACAGTTGTTTTGTTGTACAGCAGTGGTTTTGTAAGTCAGAGCGACTCTTGTCTCGCTTGAACGTATGGATGAGAGATGAAGTTTTTTTTATGTAATCTCTCACGACGGCAGTTGACTGAGTGAGGCGATGTTTTTGTTGGTACATTGTCATAAACACTATTATTAACTAAGCTATAAAATATAGAACAAAAACTATGAATAGAGTATGCATGTTTTGTATGAAACTAGTCAGTATTCAATACGTACCTGAAGTAAAGGTTTTTCATTATTTACACATGTTTCGCACATAACTCGGGTCATTGCTTTATTAAACTTTATTGTAATATTGGTTAACATTTTGTTAAGACCCATTCTTCGCTGTAATAGTAATATGAAAATTGTATTATGTCCTCAAGTCATCGTATTTTTGCCTCCTAATCCTACTGCAAATTCCAACAAAGTGTTTCATACAAATGGGCCATTTAATTAAGAAATGGATAACTGGGAAAATAGTGGATGGCAGCAGTAAGCATTTTCTGAATTCTGAATTCAATTTACCATACAAAACGTATGTAGCCTACCAGGTCCAGTGTAACACAATAATTATTACAATTTGAAACATGAGAGAGAAAAGGAAATAGATGGCAAATAGGCATACAAATATTTTTTCAAACGTATCAACTTTGCTAAAAATTTCAGTAATGTTGGCCAAACATTATTGTGCTAACGTAATGATGCGAAACGGTCCTCCTTTCTGTCTTTGCCGAGATTATTCTCTTTGATATTTCTAATACTGAAAGAAAATTTCAAAGATCACGACAAAAAAGCATATTCCTCTCTACGATGTCTTTTACATTTCTATCACTAGGCCAGTTCGCAAATGTGTCCAATTATTTTCGTTTATAGATTTTTGATATTTTCAGCTTTAACAGTAGAATTAACATAAAATACCCTGAGCTCATATCAACACCAATCAACCATGCTAGATTGTTACAGTGTGAACTTATCTTTAGCTACAGTATTATCTACATAATTATTGTAGATATATTATTAAAGATACTTTTAATATAATAGTTCGTGTAACGGAGTACAAATAATACAAATGCGCTAAGCATTTCTTTCTTTCTTTCTTTCTTTCTTTCTTTCTTTCTTTCTTTCTTAAAAGTTGCCAGTTTGGTTTCGATGATCAATACTCTGTATTTGATCTGCAGTTGTAAGTTATCGTTAGAGTATTGATAACAAGTGTAATTCTCATCAGTAACAACAAAATTCTACTTTCGTTAAAGTTTTCACTAATTCTTTTCAAACTTTAATACTAAACTCTTGGTTTTGAACATTTTATTTTACGACTTGAAATCAAACAACCGTTAAGTTTTAATTAGGCCATTACCTAGACTTTTAATTAAGCATTGTTAAATAAAATCTTCATGCATTCATGATAAGACTAAATAAGGTTATTTTTAGTGCCATTTAGGTTGTTGTTAAACCTCGCTTCCTGGTGTGTTAGAAAGATGGTTTGTGTTCGTCCATTGCCTCCCAGCATTGCGTGAAGGTATTATTATATATTATCATAAACTCAGCAATTATAAGTATTCGCCTCGGCGTCTCGTTTGTATGCGTTATTTCTGGATGTAGTCGGTGTGGTGAGCCTGCTGGCCAAGTCTTGTAGTGCGTGTGCGAGTGCGTGTGGTGCGACTGTGGAAGAATGCGTGCGTGTCCCCCCCACTCCATATTCCCCCCTCCTCTACACCGCCCCTCCCCCTCCATTATTACGTCACAGTATTCATACTCACACTTCTCACTGTGTAGCTGAACGAGAATGAGCCAGGGGTGTCCAAGGAACCAAGAAACCATTAATAATATCACCTGAGATTTATGGAAGATATTTAAATGGAATTTTGTTTTGTCCCTGCGGAACGAGAAGTTTTTCATTGAAATATTTCATATTTCATTTTCATTTTCATTTTTATTTCAATATTTCAACATTTCTGCAGCACACGGCTTGCACGCGATACAGTCAGTCGAGAGGTAGCCGGTTTATTCCTGATTTAACATTTTCAAGGGTTTTATTCAGTCAAAATTATCCTTGATTCTAATATTTTGTAAAATAATATTGATGAATCGATGGTAGGAAATTTTTAAATTTGTTATTCCGAAAATTTCTTTTACTAACAATTTTTAGTTGATTAAGTAGTTAGTCAGTAAAAAAAAAAAATGTTAAAAAATTATCGTTACTAAAATAAATCGCATCTGAAAATGTCAGTACGCCAGTCTGACCCAGTCGTGTGGTTCCCTTGGTCATGGAGTACTATTGTAAACAGTTTGCTTTTGAGAAGTTTGATTCGTTAAAAAAAGATGTCATAAACCTATTGTGAGTTTTCAAACTCTTTTAGGCCTAGTTAGTTTTCTTGCAAAGTCCAATGAAGATCATGGACATTTGGTAAATAGCATGGATTATTATTGGTGAATATACATTCTAAACGAATACTCAATGTGATATTTTAATTACATTTGAATTTACGATACACACCCGTATAAGCTTGATTTAATTTATTTAATATCCTTTTTTAATTTGTTATTAAAATTGTTCTAATATTAGGCCCTACTATTACAAATATTTACTTAACAGTAGAGTATTTTTGTGTCTGCATCTATGTAATTATATTTATATTGTTGTCCCCCTTTGTAAATCAGTTTTTTTAACTGAATATGATAGACGTTAAATAAATAAATGAATAAATAAATAAAGTCAATTCTAACAAAATTAGGTTTCTCAATGTTGCAGTTGCATTGATTGCAAAAGTAAATCAGCAGTCGATATAATTATGTCTAATTTTTTTATTTTTTACTTTTTACTTTTTACTAACAAGAGTAATACAACGTGTCAAACCGAATCTTATCAGCTAGCAACGTTTTTATTATAATGAGAATTCAAAGTCTTATTTGATTGAGTCAGAGTTATAACGTGGGTTATTTTACTTTTTACTGTTTTATCTTTAATAATTGACATTAAAATAGTTTGGTTGTTAGACTTTGAAAATTGGAATCTGTAGCAAAAACGCCCATCCAAATATTGCATTTATATTTCAGATTCTCACAGCGCTTTCCAGTAGAATAATTCGTGTATTGTTTGTAACTTAACATTCCGGTCTAATATTACACCTTTATGTCAATCAGTAAGTCTTGGTAGGATATGAAAATAATTGTTTTTGTATGATCTTAATCGACTTCTTTATGTCACTATGTTATAACACATCATGGTTATACTTAAAGAACATATTTTGCACTATAGCACAGTGAGTTTTAAACCTTTTACTGTTTTGATTAGTTTTTCTTCCGTTTAATAACCTGAATAATAATTTTATTTAAATACCAAGGAATCGGATGTATTTTTGCAGTAACACTTATAAGTGATAGTGCATCGTTTTAAACTTGACATGTTTGAGAATTCATTCCCGACTCTCGGTGAGTACACACAAGTCACAATAGTAGAAATATTTATTATTTGAAAATGATTTCTTCAATTATTTGTCAAATTATTGTAGCATTGAAACAAAGTAGGAAGATAAAATAACATAAATATTATGTTTTGATTTTTACCCGGGTTGAGACGCCACCGACAAGGGTGGTGAAACGTTGAGCGACAACTCACTATCGACACGACGCAACAACCCAGGTAATAATCAAAACTTATCCACGGGTCGTGAAAGCCTTCAATATCTTTTTATAAAAATATTACTGCTTTAGTTTTTTATTACAGAATTATGTAAATATTTATTTAATTTAAAATAAGGCTATAAATAAAGACTATAGGTTTTGTGATTCATTCAAATGTGGTATTTTAACATGAATGAGAAAAAACTAAGACGTATTCAAATTCTGTTTAGAGGTCAGTTTACTAGCATACTTTCTTTGACAGACGCAATTTATATGCAACATGCTGATTTTCTAATGAATAAATAATTTTTGTAATAATACATAAATACATATAATACATTCACTGATTACAAACTAGACTTAGCATTCTTGATTTTAATGACTGAGGAATACCTCGAAACCTCGATTTCAACCATCATATCTGATTGCGGGCATCGAACCCGTAATCTCTTGAATTAGTCTCGCATTCTAGCACTGAGCCATCTCCATCCGTTTAAAAGTACGAGTGACAGAATGTTATCCGAGGAACCTTGTAATCGTCGCTCTACAGCCTCATTAGGGTGATTCACCGTCTCCCACCAGACGTCGCATACCCACAATGCCCTCGCTTGACTACCCCTGGTTTATTCCTAGTACCTGGCTACCTACATTCCTCAATGTATAAGATAATTTTAAAAGAGTTTTGGCTCCAGATCGAGCGCCTAGCGGACGTGCTGCGTGTGTATATTTATTTACTGTCTATTCAACACACGCGACACATCGTTGACATCGACTTGGAGCGGGCCCATCATACGAACCATTCTACTCAGCTGGCTTATAGTGATGTCATCTTTCACGGTTGTACTTTTCAAGTTGGATGAATTGGTATAACTTTTCAGTGCTAATTCTACTGCCAGACAAAATTAAAAACAAAAATGTTTATGACGCACTGGCTTAAGAAATATGTTGAGAAATTTAAAGTAAAAAATAATCTTTTTAAAATTTATAAGCTATGGGGGTAGTCATAATACTGTATATCTTCATTAAAATTATAAAAATATATGTGTGGTGATCAAATGATGATCAAAAGGCACCAGAAAATTATAGTAAAATTACTCCACGTGGATGCTATGGCGTCAAATTAATCTATTGCAATTTAAGCAGAATAAAGGAACTAAAATATATCATTGGAAATATATAAACCTTGCTCATCAAAAGAATACGAAAATAAAACGTATAATGAACCATCCATTGGATACAACATATAGCTTAATGTAATTTGGCGTTCGATAGCTCTTGATGGGAATTAATAGACCACATTTGCTTGGCAACCATTTTAGGATAAACTAACAAATTGGTTGTTTCTAAGGTTGGTAGTCTAAACATACGCACCATTTACAGTAATTTTTAAGAAAAAGTATTTATCTCCAACCCATAAGTCTTGTTTTCATACAGGCGTCGCGACGCAAGCTAAAACCTGTTAAATATCCGTCGTGCGACGGGCTCATTCCTCGCTGTGATTGGCCAATTATTACTTTCGTCGCGTCGTGTCGTGACAATTTACCCCACTCTTCTTGAAATAAAACTTGGCAACAATTTTGAAAAAAATAACAGCTGTTTTTCAGAAACATTTGAGTTTCCCGCGTATGTCTTTGACGGAAGCTGCTAGCGCTGCAGAGAGCTCACCGACATAACCTTTACGGTGATTGTGTCGGTAAAGGGTATCCAACACTCATTTTTGCTGAAAAATGGTAGTAACGTTAACATTATTCATAACTTGTGTTTACCTTTTCTTTTTTTAGTAGGGTCATTCGCATATTAAATAAAATACAATTAATGGTGATGGTCATAAAATAATATTAGTGTCCTCAAATGTTATTCACATTGTTTTATGCTAAATATACTTAAACTTAAAGTATAGTAACTTTAAAGCGATAAATCTTTAAGTTATCCATGATTAGAAGAATGGACACATGCTGCATTATTGGAAGTATCCAATATATTAAATCGGCATTAAATGCATACAGTCATTTTGTGACCGCTTTAGTTAAAAATGACTTGAAGACTCACTTGATTAGTTTGTTTCCAATGCTCGATGTCGATGTCATAATTTAATTCTTAGTTAACGTTATACACTTGACGATTTGAACAAATAAGCATGTTTACAATATACCATTGCAATAGGATTCTGCCCATGACATTTGCTAAGTAAATTTAACAGTCTGCACATCTCACTATTCACTCCATCTACAATAAGTTAATTAAGCTAATTATTAGTCGCATTCTAAGATCCGAGCTATCTTGTTGTTTCAATGATATCTAACAAGACGAAACAGAGCCACAAAGGGCTGGCTTTAGTTAGTTTATGAATAGCCCCCGGTCAATATTCCCGCCGTATTGCTGCGTATACAAAGGATCTTGAGATACGAACATTGCAAACAAAACTTGTCTAGAGGAGGAAATTGAACGCGGATAGTTCTGACTGTGACATGTTGAAGATTCGAGCCGGTTTAAATCGTATAGCCAATAATTTGCATCATACCGTTTCAAAAATGTATATATTATATCTAGAGTTTGTCGAAAGGAATTTTTATTAGATCTGGTGGAGGAAATTCAATTTTCCACACAAGCTTCTTTTTATGCTCCAGGGAGAATATAACGTTCAATATCAAACAAGGGAGATATATTTGTAGCTGGCGGCTGTGTTGAGATATTCTGATAAGACTGCGATAGTTCAGTTTGGAGATGTATTTGTAGCTGGCGGTTGTGTTGAGATATTCTGATAAGACTGCAATAGTTTAGTTTGGAGAATATGTATTTGATGAAATAGTTCTCGAGTTCATTTACCGTACGTAGACTGTTCTCGAGAAAGTTGAACGTCTCCGATGAAACTTTGAGTTTACTTTAGCTCAAAGCGTAGTGAAATCGATTCGTGTAGTATTTATACCGACATGTGCGCGCTTCGTAGCATTTATCTGAACGTGGAGATAACATATTATTCGCTGCGTAATAATTTCAACTTCACTTGCCTTTTTTTTTTAAATAAAAGAAATAATATAAAAATTTGAGTCAACATTTTTGTTTCTTCCCCCGCCCGTTAGTAAAATAGTGGATAAAGTACGTCGATGTTAATAGTAATATATTTTATGAGTTCCTAATATTTGGTTCATATTATTGTTTTGTTCTTATATTCTTAGTTAACTAACAAAAGTTGAAAAAAGTGATTAAATACTTGCAAATTACAGATTTTAATTGAACGTTCATTTCAAGCACTCATCACGAAGTAGTTCATCGATTATTCTTATAAAATTATATTTTTCTCTGACATCTTCGATTTTTAGGAAGATGGTACGTAAATTCCTATACCTACATCCATGACCGCAATATCTATTCGAGTCTTTTAGTCTAATCGATTACCTGTCTAGCCAAAGCACGGGATTGTGACATCTTATTTCCATGAATGAATTGATTTATTCTTTAATCTATTCAATTATTAAACTGTCGATAAAGAAACGGAAACGGAATATGAGCACATTATACGAAGAATGACAACGAAACACTGCTTCTCACAATATTTTTAGAATTTCTGTATTGTATTAATATCATTTATTACTAATTCCATTTACTACAGGATTTTCCGAATTGTAAAATGGATACAATTAAATTAAAAATTAAAAAGAAATAATTATGCCGATTCAAAAACTTACTTATTACGTATATATGCAAATCAAGCTTATTCTTTTAGGCGAGTTACCTCACCTGTTATCACTTCTTTCCTTTAAAGAGAGTATTTGAATGATAAATTATATGTGTACTACTCCCGTTTTGATATTGTGCGTCCCTCCACTTGTCAACGATTGAATGCACGGGCACAGAGTATGGATTTGCTCCACTAAACAGAGGTGGTAATCGGACGTTTTTCCTTCATTATTTTGAACTGAAATAATAACCGTTTGTACTGTATGATAATTGTAACGGCATATTCATCGTATCGTGATGTTTGTATCGGTACTTCCAACTATACCATGTGTCGGTGAGATAATAATAGTGATTTACTTTCGTTACTTTCAATTTCCTCGTATTTTCGTTTCCGAATCCACCGTATTAGGCGGTTGTTCGTACGCATGCGCGCACTGGCGCACACTGTCATGTTATGAACAACGAAACAACATTTGGAAGTAATAAATTGTCTGTAGTTATAACTAGGAAACGCTAAAGTCCCGACGCGTTGATGGATGAGCTTTTTAAAGTTTTTAGTTGCGTGGGATATCTTTACTTTTGCAAGTGCTTTTTTTTGCTACCTACGCATTGTAGGTGAATGTTGTCAAAGTTTCTTTTGTTTCTTGTCAATTGGTATTATTTACCGTAAAAACTTGTATTAAAAGCTTTATTTCTATGGATTCTGGCAAATTTTTTTTCCCAAATTTTTCTTCAAAAGGTACTACATAACCATAACCTTAATGTCCATGTATAATATGAAACGTTGTAGCCCCACCCGTTTGGTCAAAAATTGGCCCAAATGGCACGAAATATCGCACAAAAAGTCAAAAAACGTATATTAAAAGCTTAATTTCTCTGGGATTCTGGCTAACTTTTTCAACTTTTTCTTTCAGAAAGCAAAAACATCACCATTACCTTAATGTCCAGTGAAATATGAACGTGAAGCCCACCCGTTTGGTCAGAATTGGCCCAAATGGCACGAAAATATCGCACTAAAAATCGAAAAAAAATCGTAAAAGTACGATATTCATGAGAAATATTTCTTCGATTGTACCCAAAATGTAGCAAGTCTAAGTTCAGAGAAAACGAAGGCCGTGTCAAATTTTCATCAAGATCGCATATACCGTTTGCCCGGTAGAGAGCGAACAAACAGACGGAAAAACGAAAAAAAAAAAAAAAAAAAAACAAAAAAAAAAAAACAAAAAACACCCGAGCTAAATTTTTTGGGGGTCGGTGAAATTGAAGTCTTCGCTTCGCTCATCCAATTACTTACAATTTATAGACTATATTAACTGTTATTTTTCTTTAATATTTTTTAAATGCAATATTTCGGTTATTTTTAATACCCTTCTTCTACTTAAACAATATTGACTATTGCCATTAAAAGGGTACTGGTAGCACGTTAAATAAAGCTCCCCTATATTTATCTGTCTGTCCGTCCGTCTGTGCGTTTGTCACGCCTCACGATAAAAACTGTACATGACCTTCGATTGACTTACATTTTACGTGACATTTTCTTGCAACAATGATGACACAAACAAGTCTTTGGTAACCTGGAGGTCGGGAGTGGGGTGAGGGGCTCGTAACTATTGCCACCCAAAGTGAGGATAACTAAAACCCGGCACCTCCACCAAAGGGGTCTGTTTCGCTTCCGATTTTTAAATCACTACCTATTCCTGTACCCGTCCTTGTTGCAACAATCAGTGTTGCTATTAGAATTGAAATTACCCGAAATATTGCAATTCTGTAATAAAAAGAACAATGAACCGCTTTTAGCTGTACAATATAATTATTAACAAAAATAAAAAAGATACATTCGTATTTAGAGTCTACCCATTTAGTCACATAACTGATTTTCAGTGGGGGATTCCATTTAAAGCAGACCAAGCCAACCCTGTAGGTCCCGACACCATCGAGAAGAGATCAGTGCTAAACAGTGACCAACTAGAGACCGGCATAGTAAAGTAGGAAACACCGATCAATGAAGCTGGACACGATTCCATCCGCGGACAGCGCCAGAATCAACAAGGATGATTCGGAACCACATAAAAATGTGTTATGTGCCTCGTTGCTAGGATGGATTCAAAGTAAGATTCGTTTACAAATTCCTCTGCTAAGAAATGGTGGACTTATGTCCACATCATAAATTGAATAATCTTCAGCCTAATGAGGGAATCGAACCGTGGACCTTCTGAAGCAGAGGGTCTCTCCAACCACAAGACCAAGGAGCTACTCCAATCTTAAATCCTCTTATTTTACCGACTCTTTCTTGTCCGAGTGACATAAGATATCCACGTTGCACGCTGAGCAGGAAGCATAGCACTTGTGTTTTCATCTCCTTCTCTGTGAATCTCATTACGTGCAATCAAGCAATCAGTGTATACACCCCGCAGTTGAATGCACTCACACTATGTTGTAGGGAGCTGGAATCACACGTTGAATACATACCTCAGTGGCTGCCTCCGGCAACGTAGCCAGGCACGCTAACGCACCGGCAGCACGCAACTGTATGGATTTCCAGCCACACACAATATACGCACACACGCACGCATGCAAGAACTGTGAATGAATTTAACATGCTTGTGTGGAGCCGTGAGCTGTTTTCGGGTTTTCGTGGGTTTTTACACATAAGGATGCAGCGGTATATTGTTTACGGGCATACTCGTAATAGTTTAATAATAGGGTTATCAAGTTTTGCGGCACACTATTTATTACTGAACCAATGGCAACATATTACTATGAATAATATATTGTAGTTAATGGATTGTAATTTGTAGTAAAAACATAGTTTGTATTGATTTACTGGGATTCTATATTATTTGTTTTCATTTCCCTCGGATAAAATAGCAAGAGTTTGAATAAAGAGAAAAGCCACTAGTAAGAGAGTAACAGAAAGAATTCTAAACGTATTGGAAAAGTTTTTTACTAAATATTTTAATGTCCGCAAATCGCGGATAGGAAAATCAACAGAAATCAATGATTACACCTTCTCATTGGCGTTTTGCTTGTACAACTGTAACACATTTGACTTTTTGACAGTCATCTAGTAATTTCCCTTTTCTTAAATCATGAAACAAATAATGAATGTACTTTCGCATTTTCTATAAATTCGCTATTTTAAGGGTGGTATCCATGGGGTACCGTCTGGAAATATAGTGATATTTTAATACAATGTAATACACTTGTTTTAACAGTATACCTACTCAGTTGCACAACTTATTTTCAATGTGGGACCTTAATTACTAAAAAGCCTTTTTGAACCAATCTTAAACTGATTATCCTGTAAAAACACCACTCAGAATTTAAAATATCCTACCATTGACTTATTATCAAGAGGGATTGGTTCATGATCATATGTTTATGGTTTGGTCCCAGATTCGATTGATTGATTGATTTGTATTGCTTAACGTATCATATTAATGCACTAAGGATATTTGAGACGATGATTGGTGATAGATGAGGATGAAGGGTGAATAGAAGGGAGGAAGGGAAACCCGGTACCGGCACTTACCCTATACTCCTTTCGAAAAAAGGGGACCAATGGCTTTACGTCCCATCCGGAAGGCGAGGATAGAATATAAAGTTTAGTTAGACGAAAATATATGTGTACAACAATGGGATCCACTATACCAAAACAGATGCAGGATGCAAGTTCTTCATTCTAGTATTTGGAATAAATTGTGACAGCGCCCTCATTTTTGCATTGTAAAACCTTTCTTGAATTTAAAACAATATAGGTAATTTAATTTTATACACTTTTACGTATACTTGATACTTATACTTCGCAGATCATTCTGATCGAAATCTTACCTTACGGTTTGAGACTAACCATCGCATGACAATTCCTCCTTCAAACCATTGATTCAAGATCCCACTTCTTCTCATTAATTTACATTGTCAGCGGCTCAAACGCTTTATCAAGTAGTAGGCGTGATGACGTAAAATTGAAAGTCGCTCGGAAAGAAATGTATAATTCAACTCTTCAGCGACTGCGACGTAGCTATCACACGTGGACACATCCTCTTTGAAACGAATAATATTCTGTCCGAGTGTATGTGTAACAGCTCCGAGATTGATGGCTGAGGAAGAGTGTAGCCTAGGCCTAGCACGGACGACGAACAGCATGTCAACGCAATTATGTCAAACCCCCGGAGAGTTGGAGAGGACTAACTTCTTAAAACTTTAGAATTATTCTCCCCGGAGACAAATGATTAGTAATGGCTCGTTTACATGGAGGCGTCGGGTAGGCGCGAGGCAGCGCCAACCAATGGGGGGCCTAGGATAATATCTACTGAATATGGCTGACCAGATGTCGAAAAAATGTACATCTCGTTCGACAAAATACTGTGTTTATTTCCGCTTTTAGTAATATTGTTTCTAATGAAGCTCGATAAAAACATTGTTCTGAAATTAACTCACTATTATTTTATGATCTTGTGAAGACGACGTTACAAGTGGTGAAGAAGAGGTCTTAAACATATTATCAACACACACACACAAAATGTATTGTATTAACGAAACCGTAAAAACGACATTAAAGATTTTCTACTTTCTACTAACCTACAGGTTGGCTGTCGCTTGATTAAGTCCCCACTGAAATCAGTATAAACTGAGTGGGTAGACTCTAATACATTTATTTATTATTTTATTTATTTATTATATCGTCCAGAATAGACAGAATATTGTATTGATTATTATTTTGTTAACATGTTTGTGATATAACATAGTTTCATTCACTGAGTTTATTTTCTAAACATTTTCCGACTTGTTATAACGAGCAATCATGCTATTTTTCTGAACACCATAATAAAATATTAACACATTGTGCATTTCTGAAATGTTTTTGATATAACATAATCTCTCGACGAGTGACACACATAAATTGAGTGAGAATGATTTTTTTTTACCCTCCGAATATACCCAGTTCATTATTGGTGTCACTCCATTCATGAATCTACAGTTAAAGCAAACACGAATGCGGGAGTGTGAAATTAGGGAGCGAAGTTACTCAGTCAACGTCAAGGATGCGAAAATAAATATTTTTGGGTTTAAGTTTCCGTTTTGGTGGAGGTGCCGGGTCTGTGATAATTTAACCCCTGAATGCAGGAGTTAAGAAAAACGTTATTATCATCTTTTTTGAAGCCCAATATCAGCAAATTATGTCAATATGAGAACATGTTCGGCATTTGTAGTAAGATGTAACACTAATGAAATATATTTATATAATATAAGATATAAATATAAATATACAGTAAAATACACAGTGGTAGATACATATATATCACAGATCGACGACACACATACGGAAACACGGAGAGAAAAGTGCTGCATTTAGGTCATCGACTTCGCTCCCTTATGAGATGAGCATAACTAGGTTGGTTCGCGAACGCTTAGTCACGTTGATGGATGAGTGTATGGTCAAACTTCCTACATTTCTACATTCGTTAAAAATCGTGACAGTGTAATTTTTATGAGATACATTTCTTTGAATTTACCAAAATTCATAGCATATCTATTATCTAAGTTCAAAGATTCCAATGGTCCACTGAAAATGTCATCAAGATCAGAGTAGCCTTTTGTCCAGTAGAGAGCGAACAATTTAGTCAAAAAAATATACAAAAATAAAGTAATGAAATGAAAAAATATTGAAATTTACGTCTTTTGTTTTGACCAACTTCCGGTGAGATACTTTGAGCCTATTTTATACTGTAAAATATGTTGCATAGTGTTGAGGACATATATCCTGAAATTTAAATGCAACAAAAAATCAAAATTAAGTTGAAAATCCTTTTACTAATATATTTAATGATAACATGCTGTTAGTGCAGGAGAGGTTTATGCACGAACCAATTCTTCTTGCTTCCTCCGATTTGTCATTGCCACTATCTCCTCCACCGATAACAATCAGAACTAAAGATATCGAATGTCTCTTCCAACGAACATTACCTTCGAGTTTGATGTCATTTTCGAGCTATGGCTGTTGATTATGAATAGAACTGCTAATAGCATGCGTTGTGTCTGCAAACTCCGTCTCGAACTCATGAATAGGCTTTGACGTTTCCTCTTACTTGGTGGAGCATTTGGAAGTTATGTAGTTCGCATAATATGGGACCGTTGACTCTCCAACCACAATGTCGTTGTTAATTATCTATTATGTTATTATTCCAATGGCCGTACAAGTTTTGTCAATAGCCAAGCTTGTATTTGCCTGTTTGAACAATACGTTTGTATACAACGATCAAACTTGTTTTAACTTGTAATTGTTCAGTTATGTTCAACAATGTTGAATTGCTGGAAATACATTTCGTAAATGGATCGTAGCAACGTCACTGAGGACTTGAGTTAGCAAACACTATTTCTGACTTAACTTCTTTCTTTTCTGGCTTGAACGTTAAACCAAGAAAATCCCCAAGTGAATGTGACCTAGATATTTATATGCATTTCTTGGCAAATGTTACATTCTTTTAAAGAATCTCCATTACGTATTCAACAGAAACATGCAAAAACCATATGGGATAACATTGAAAGTACAGTTGGAACAATATTTTCAGTTTATAATGCAAGTGGATTTTCATGTTCCATCTGTCTATGAACACCATTGCCCTAATTCTTTTTATTAACATTAAAATAAAATACAAATATCTCCTTCTCTACGCTTAGTTAAGTAAAATCAGTATTTTGTGGACGTTTCCGTGAAATCTTACATTGATAGAAAGAGAGGCACAACAAATTGCGTTTTTGAACTATCTTTACAAACAAATGCCCACTGATGGTAATAATGATAAAAATAATCATTACGAACTTGATATATTTGGATTTTTAACAATAATGAATGTTTCTTTAAATAAAAATACATAGATTTTGTGGAACAACTTAGATTATTTTGATAATCATGACAATAAATACCAGAGGCAGTAATCCTCACTTTCGTATAGCATTTCCATCCGTTTGCCTCAGTAGGAACAAGCACCACTTCCTCATAAGCACAATGATATTGTCTGAAATAATGGATAAACTTTCATTTGAGAACGCTTTATATACCTGAAGTTTTTCCAGAAAAGACACACAAAACCCATTGTCAAGGACACTTGGAGCTTGGGATTTTCAAGTAACCACAAAACACTGTTGTTTTTTTGCGAATTCCGGGCCCAAGTTAGTTTTTGTGTAGAATTTCGTTATTCACAGAATATAAAAAATTATATGTGTGTAAAAAAATTGTTCGAAAAAACTAATTTTAGGAGAGGACCGATACAACCATGGTTTGAGGAGAGGACTAATTTGGTATCATAATCGTCAATAATGGATAGTAATAATATTGACTTATCTATTTCAACTTTTCGATTTAGAACTATTGGTTCTAATTTCATCAACTTTGCTTATCTCTTGTCTGTATTATATAATTTAGTTACGTGTGAGCTTACATAAACTATTGTTATAGTGCGAGCAAATATAACTTACAATCTATAAAATCGTTTAAAAAAATATGTTTACTCTCAATTGATAAGAAGCTCAATTTAACTTTGATAAAATTTCCAAAGTCCTTTATTCTATTCCATGTTTTGCAGAACGGAATAATTGTGGTGTACAGTATAGCTATCATTAAACTATGCAAAGTTTTAATTAAATCATCATCTTCCTGACCGCATAAAAACTCCTGAAAATGCCAAATTGCGTGCAGTTAATAAACGATCAATTAAGTCGTCTGACACACACATTCTCAAAACAACCAGCATCAACAATAGACACAAACAAAAGAGTCGTGTGCAACTAAGTGGTAAATAGCGGACACGCCCAGTGTAGTTGAACAGTTGTATCGCGTGGGCGAAACAAACCCGTAAATTCGTGGGAATAATAACTGTCCGCGTCACGTGACTCAAGTAACATGCGAGAGTTCCTCATCCAGTGATGAAATGTGTCAAAGATAATCAGACCAGCGAGATTATTCCAGATATTATCCACATTCCACCGGTGCACGGATAGGGGGAATTCCATCACGCCAATTGTTAGGGTCCTCTTCACTTTTTCTAGAGTTCAATTAGTGTTTTTGCTTCTGTGGACCCTAGAGAATCCTATTCGGGATTTGTTTTCCTTCATGGTGGATCAAGTTAAGTTGAAAGTGATTTCTCATGCTATTTAAGTTCACCACCTTCCCCCCCCCCCCTCCTTCCTCCTTCCATTCACCTCTCATCTCGCACATATTTTAATATAGGTTGTCTAATGGATCTTTAGTGGACTTAAAGTGGTGGGTATATTCAGAATGCAGACTATTTCTTGTCACAAAGCCGCGTAATTTGCCACGACTATTCAAGAGTGGCAAATAATGGCAAAATCCAGCAACAAGATAATAGCAATATCACGAAATTTTACCAAAAAACAACAACAAAAAACAGACGCGGATTTTGGAATTTCAGCCATCGTGTATTGAACAGTTGATTGATAAGCATGTCAATTATTAATATAAATCGTGATACATTATTATCTGGTCTTGCATTATTTTAGTATCAACATTTTCTCATTTAATTCTAAATGGTGTTATACTTTATACATAGTATAAATCATCTTGAAGTTAGTAAATCCACAAGAATTATTGAAATATTGCAAAATATAGAAAATTTATCTGTGTGCATATTTGATATTCTAACGTTATTTACTGTTCTCCCTTGGAAATCAGTTTTTGTAACTGAATACGATTGACGTAAAATAATCACATTCCCATATTTCTCAATTCTATTTTTCTCTCATTGTTTATGAGTTGATTCTCGTTGTATTATTGTACAAGTTTCATCATACTAAGCTTCGTTCTGTTAAATATCATATTAATGTCACACAACCTTATATAGGTAAACTTTAGTTGGATCACGTATTTTACTTAACGTCCCAGAATGTAAGGAATGATTCATGATGTAAATCTATACAATTTATAAAGGACTTGTTTGGGAAATCTTAGTTAAATAGATAATATAGGCTTTGGGTTTCTATATTTTTCTGTTTAATGTATGTTTATAAAGTTTCTGGTGGTTAAACATTCAAACGACTTCCTGCAATGACCATAAACTATATCTATGTGTCTATGTTACGGAAACTAACATAAGATATATTTTGAAAAAGTTTAATAATTAGACCGTAAAGTAATGTTTAATCGGCAATGGTTTTGTAATTATTCCAATAACGGCGTCAATACGGATGGTTTTTATTTTAATTCATTTAAGTATTACATATCATGACTTTAGTAGAAGTTTTCGTCATAAAAATTTAAATTTATCTTAATTGTAAAATACTTACATCAAATTTAGTCTAGATAATATTCTTAAAATTCTCTTTTATCGCTGTTCTATGATTTATTTTCCCAAATGTCACGTTTTGGTTAGTTGCAGATATTTTTGTTATATTCGTCTTTTCATGAAAATAAATTTTCCCTCGTCCACCATTATAGGCGAAGATGAAGCAGTTTTGCTAACCCAAATATAACATTGTCCCTTCGTATGATTTCTTTACCAAACTCATACCCCTTTTGTGGATAATAAGGGTTTAACTTTAAACTATTTCATTTGATATTATAATTTCACAACTAGCTTACTCTCACTTACTTCTAGGCTTACATGTTTATAAGCCCAGCATATTTACAGAAATCGCTGCTGCCAACCATGCAATTTTGTTTTCCTTTTAGCACTTAAAACACCCACACCCTAGTTGTACAAAGTATGTAAATTCGACATACTTTCAATGTTTGTATGTGTTCTGTTGGCACTCTTGTTCTGAACTACCATTTTGCATAACATTATTAGTATTTCCCCTGTTCGTATTTCTGGCATCACCATGCACCTCGAATCAGCTTATATCTTATGTAACGGAGCCGGATCCAATACGCTAGGGAGGTGGGGGGGGGGGGGGGATGAGGGAAGTCTTACCATCCCTTCTTTCTGACTTCAGCAACTTCCGCTCCACTTGTCAACAATTCAGGTTATTCTCGATTGGACTTACAAAATAACATTTGTTCGTACTTATATACTTGATCTTATTCTTGATTCACTCTTGATACTCTACTCCTTTACTTTATACATTATAATCATTTTATTTTATTTTATCTTATCTTATCTGACAGCTAGTTTTCAAACAATATTAACATGTAGGCCTATTTTTCAATTTTATTGTTTGATAAAGTTTTGTAAATTTTTCATGATCTAACTTTTTGATTTATTATTGATTTCCAACAATTTATAATATCCAACTTTAAACGTGTCAATAAAAAGTTTATGAAGTGATTGGCTCAAAAATGTTGTTATCTTCCAGTGTTTTTTATTCATGCCATAGCTCTCAACAATCACAATACACTCATAGCAATTTAGTAAGTTTGTCCTAGGCCCCGATAGCTCAGTTGTAGAGCATCGGTATGGGAGTTGTACACTTAGTTACCACCACTTCCCAAAATATACTCACTTAAATCTGCCAGTTTTTCATACTTTTAGCCCGGGTAAAATGCTGCTTTATTTTGTTTGGACTCACTAAATTTTAAAGAAAAGAACGATTTTTGTAATGGTTTAAAAATCAAATTGTGTATAAAAACACAAAGATACACAAATTTCTGGTATGCCTGGATATTTTGCTTGCCTGTAGTATATGCAATTTAAACATAAAAACATCTTTGAAAATAAACTCAAATTTTCTTTTTTACTTTTTAGCTTTGATACCGTATCGATTTGGAATCCAAAATCAACATCCCCCCCCCCCCCCTAAAAGATCAAGAAGAAAATATAAAAAATCCTAAAATTGCCAGAGGTTCTGAATTCGTTCCCCAGCCGATGTCAAACTTTTACGACAATTGCTATAATTCAATAAAAAGTTTATTTCTCTAATATTAGAAACAATGCATAAGAGCCCCTCTAATGGTTTCAAGAACAACCACAACATAATATTGAATATTAAAATCTTGCATGAATTCCTCTTCATTGGATTGATACACGTTGTAACACGTATAAAACCTCAAGTATGTGTGAAAATCTTTCACCACGAGTCTCATATGGAATACATAATTAATGTATAATGCAAACCAATTAGAGTTGATATCAAGCTAGTCTTGGGTGGAACGTACAGGGGAGCCAGGCAAGCCCTGGCGATCAATGATTATAACACCGAGCACATACGCCCTGCGTGGAGACATTACTAAGCCTGAGAGCTTCATTAATAACTTCTTATATCTGTGTTTATCTTGATTAATCAACAACATCTAGTCGTGAGTAACGTTTCTTATTGAGTTAATTGCTCGAGTTGAACTCATTATGTATATCATCTACCCAAGTCACGAAATCCCTGTTATTAAAATAATAATTAAAAACTGTTATTAAAATGTGGTTCTAATGTTTGCTACTATAAGGTTACTGACATGGCGCATGGACGGGCTTCCCCGGTAGGGTTTCGTCTGCCTTTTTATATTAGGCCTACGCCAATTATATCGTAACTTATAAATTAATATACATTTTACTCAATATATCAAGTATTGGATTAAGCGAAGCGAAGACTTCAATTTCACCGACCCCCCAAAAAATTTAGCTCGGGTGTTTTTTTGTTTTTTGTTTTTTTTTTTTTTGTTTGTTTTTCCGTCTGTTTGTTCGCTCTCTACCGGGCAAACGGCATATGCGATCTTGATGAAAATTTGACACGACCTTCGTTTTCTCTGAACTTAGACTTGCTACATTTTTGGGTACAATCGAAGAAATATTTCTCATGAATATCGTACTTTTACGATTTTTTTCGATTTTTAGTGCGATATTTTCGTGCCATTTGGGCCAATTCTGACCAAACGGGTGGGGCTACATTGTTCATATTTCACATGGACATTAAGGTAATGGTGATGTATTGCTTTCTAAAAGAAAAAGTTGAAAAAGTTAGCCAGAATCGAGAGAAATAAAGCTTTTAATATACGTTTTTGACTTTTTGTGCGATATTTTCGTGCCATTTGTGCCAATTCTGACCAAACGGGTGGGGCTACAACGTTCATATTATACATAGACATTAAGGTTATGGTTATGTAGTACCTTTTGAAAGAAAAAGTGGAAAAATTTAGCCAGAATCCATAGAAATAAAGCTTTAATTACAAGTTTTTTACGGTAAATAATACCAATTGACAAGAAACAAAAGAAACTTGACAACATTCACCTTCGATGCGTAGGCAGCAAAACAAAGCACTTGCAAAAGTAAAGATATCCCACGCAAACTAAAACCTTTAAAAAGCTCATCCATCAACGCGGCGGGACTTTAGCGTTTTCCTAGTAATAACAACTAACAAGAAACAATAGAAACTTGACAACAGTCACCTACAATGCATTCACAAAGCACTTGCAAAGGAAAAGTGGTCCCACGCAAACTAAAAACTTACAAAAACGCTCATCCATCAACGCGGCGGGACTTTAGCGTGTTCCTAGTTACCAAATCAATTGTAATCTTTCTAGATTATAGTGTGCGATATTAATTCTGAAACTAAACTTAAAGCTAATGCTACTCTCGAGAACGGAAACTTTATATAGAGTTATTTTTTTTAAAATTCGCTGGCGATACAGGATACTTTCTTCTAATACAAATTCAATTTTGTCCAATAAATAGTTAATTTAAATTTAAAAAAAAATATGTAATAATTTTATAGGAATTTTTGGAAAATACATTTTTTTTAAATTAATTACATTTTTTGTTTCTTCCAATTTCATAGTCATAGCTAAAACATTCACTTTGATTCCACCTTTAAAAATGAGGTTCAAATCGTGCAAAATTTAATACCGACCACTTTGAATTTTCTGCCTTGTAACCTGGTATTTGCACTCATATGGTCGAGCTTGACATTATGCGGGCGATCTTTCTCTCATGCGGTCACTCCAAGCTGCAATCTGCTCCTAAAGTGAGAGTAGGCCATAATCCTGACCCATCCAGTAAGACGATACCACTGACGGTAGGTATAGTCACCCTGTAAGATTACAAGACAGTAGGCTGGACGGTCAGACACCGCTTCCTAGCTGACACTTATTGTGCGACACGCTCTACTGAATAGCTACTAATTTCTAGTCTGGCTCTAGAATCTTCTTCGCGAACCACGGAACTCGAGATAACCGGGTTATTACGCAGAACGCAGAGATTTAGACTGGACCACTTGGAAGCTATATCGTTTGTCCTATCGAGTTGTGGTTTGCACCAAAATGTTTAGTACGAATGTATTATTGTCGCTATCAGAGCATATTTAAAAAAAAAAATCACTTTTGTTTTTAACTGACTGTAAATATGCCATCAAAAAGGTAATTGTAGTAATTTCTCAAGTTTGCTCAGGAGAAAATATTTGAAATGTTAAAATGTGCTCTGATAGTGACACTCGTTTATCTCTTGTAAACATAGTCCCAAAAATCCTAATTTTTGGTGTGAAAATTTGAAAATGAAAAGTGGTCTAGACTGTATGTGAAATTAGATGGATTTGCCGATCAAGCGAATTTTTAAATGGACATTTAACATTGTACAAAAAGTTGGCCCGAGCTCGTCGAACCGTCTTAACCTCGAATCCTTTGAAACTTTATATGATTCTAGATTACTATAATGTGTTTCACTCAAGTCAAGTATAGTCAAGTATAGTCGCAGAGTACTTTTTGTTGGCTCAGAGGACCTATATATGATAAGCAATGTAGTAATCTATGGTTTTTGTTACAACATTGCCAATAGGTTTAGATAATTTGGAGTCGACAATATTTAATTAAAGTAAATTATTAATTTATTGTGATGTTTTTAACGACTACTTTTCAACATATAAATTACCTTCTTATCTTTGCAATGTTGTCTGCCATTATTTCAATATCGTCAGTATTGTTTTCTTGTTTTGAGCGATCACACGGCAAATCTCTACCAACCCCCCCCCCCCCCCAACGTCAAAATGTTAAAGTTACTCGTTTACCGCATTAAATTATGATTGATTGTCTACATGATTAATCGTGAGCACATGATTATTTATGAATGAACTCATTTTGAACATCGTTAGCTGAAATATCTTCAGCTCAACTCATTTTTCTTTTAACAACAGATCTCGACCGACATTGTACGGACAAACGAAAAATCACCAATGAAACATTATAATATATTTTTTGTTTTTATAAAGACAACCTCATAGAAAAACGTGCTTTGAAATCAATCATCATCTTTTAATATTTATCATAACAAAGTAGACACATATTGAAAAAACTACAATTTCCATTTTCTTGAGACGAGAAAACAACGTGTCTATATACACTATCTAATACATATTTAATTGACAGCTGCGATGTTGTCAAAAATTCAATTAATCAACCTTAATTAACTCTTCACATTATAAGGCTTAATCCGCCCAAAACAATTATAGCAAGTAGTTACAGTATTGATATAGAGTTTATTAGTCTTTAGTAATTTAAATATCTTGAACGTTAAAATCATATTACATTATTAAATAACAATGCTACACACGACGATATTTTAATAAGACTCAATCATCTTGGAAACGCTTAACCGTAACAGTTGTCACTGATTAAAAAGGCATATCATAAATAAATGCAAACCCAATTTAAATTACGCAATGCTAATGTTGAACTGTCCAACATTAAATAAACATTGAATACATTTATTTGACCTGTAACTGTAACATATTTACAACAAATTTACACATCGTCATGCTTTAATCAACAAAGCAAACATAGTTGAAAGCATGTTTACGACATACAATACTATCCCAGTTGGTTAAAAGCATATTATGCAACATTTATAAAGTATACAATTAGAATACATTGTAATTTTTAGAGGGAGGATTTTTCTTGTATATCACGAGAACATTTCTTATTTCTGCTCTTATCTAGATTTAGAAAGAAACACACAAACTGTTTTCATAACTTGATTAAAATTTATATTCCATTTCTTATTCGGATCTTGTTTGTAAAAAAAATTGCAAAAATACAACTGTTATGTTTTATTTATTTATTTTTCTCTCACTGTTTAAAATGTTTTTTGATTGAAGTAGAATCATATTCTTCACGTTCCACTTTAACACAAATGATCAATAAGAGACGAGCGATGAAATAACAAAGACACAGCTAAGTGCAGCTGTAGTGAGAGAATGAGTGAGTGAATAGAGACACTTGGTTATGAAGACTTGATAGACGCCTCGCTATTTATAATCTACTTCGTTCCACGATTGCTTAGAACACCATTACAAGAATAATTAAACAAAAAGGGTGTAATTTGTTTGGAGTACAATTAGAGTTAAAGTAGTGATTCATTAACATCACACAAAAACGAACTAGTAATTATCTTCATTGGAAGTTGTAATAAATCTACATAACGAGTTACTAGAGATAGATGCATTATATATTTGTGAGATTAATTACTGATTGTGACATTTCCTGTATTAAGTTACCATACTGCATGGTTAAAATTTGCAATAGTTGTAATGTACATTTAAGAAAGGATAACATAAATTCCCGAATTATATTAATTTGACCATGATGAATATGTATCACTTCGTTTCACTATTCTTTTAATGAATGTATAATTTAAAAAAATCAGTGTCAGAAACACAAAATGTTAAAAACATCCTGTGTAATCTAAGCGCTACCACTTTTTGAACTTGTACTCAAGGGAGTTAAATATATTTGAGAAGCATAAAGCGACGAGAGTTTTATTTGTCTTTATAGATTCAATCATCCAATGCGCACTTGGTGTAAGTAAGCAGAATACACCACAGTAGTAAAATGTTTTTAGCTGTACAAAATGAAAACCTTGACAAACACTTGTTCAATTTGTGATTGACATCCATTTTGTATTGCTCCTTGTGCGATCTTGATCTTGTTGTCGATAATTAAGTACTAAAATAATATTAATTTTTGATACAGTTGTGGCTTACATGCGTCTTATTTTAATTCCTATGTCGTTTTAATAAATTGTGCAAGTTTTGGAAATAATTTGTACACATTTTCCTTGCAGTGTTTGTTGTTTGTAAATTGTAATTAACCTTTCACTGGCTTAAAAGTTTGGGTGTATTACATCGTGAAAAAGACGGGATTATAATTGCCTATTTACACATGTTTTAAATTCTAAATGGTTTTGGAAAAGCAACAAGCCTAGTTTAACAGCTAGTCTCCTGAAATTAACAGCTGTGTGTGAATTGAATAGCTCGCTAAATAGTAAAACAAAGTGACCTTGAACCATTATTTTGAATCAATATTAAAAGCTACACTCAAGTCTCGAAGTGAAGAGGTAATAAAGAATTATTTAGTTTGCACGCAAATAAATCTATCTACAACCTATGCTTGTCTAACTTCCCCTATGTCAAAACCTTTTTGAAATTTAAGATTCAAACTAAACAAAAGTATTCTGCTACAAGTTTTTATTTGTTGAATATATTTTCAAATTAATGTTTTTCAAGTGGTCCAGCACATATAGCACAATATGCTTTTAAATAACAATTAATATCTCGAACCCCTACATTAAAAGCCTCAAAATTATAAATCAATTTTGGATGATTTACAACTTTTAAGCAGTAACCCAACAAATTCTGGTGTCTGGTGGTTGGCGTAATGATCGGTTGGAATATCGATTCGTATTTGTGGACACACATTTTTTTATTTTTGAAACCAGCTATTACTCAACTGAATTATTTAATGGCGTTACATCCTTAAGTGGAGCTCACGAGACGATTTAAAAAACAAACAAGACAAACAAAGTGTAGCGGGCGTAGCAGTAGAAGCCACCAAAATACACTAATTACTTAGCTACCTTTGGAGTTAAATCGATTTCAGTCTCAATAATGAAAAGCCAAACGAGAAAAACACAAAGCATATAATTTAGCTGTTAATTCGTGCGACCATTTCTCGAAGCTCAATCACCAATAGTACGTAACTTCACATTTGAATAATTTTACAGTTCATTATACTTCAATTATTACAAGAGGTACAGCATATTATGGCCAAGCGAAAAGCAATTACAATAAATTATTAGCTTTCCATAGGGAACAGAATCTAGCTGGAGGCAAAGCAGTTGCATAATAATGCAAAGAGCAAACAACATCCCACGCGTCCACTTCCGCAGTTCAAAGAGCTTAAATCTTACAATCTCCTGTCGACTGAGTGGCAATTAGGTCTGCATACACGTGCAAGTTTTTTTTAAAACTTTATTCAGTATGTAAATCCGCATAAAATACACATAATCATGAATATTCCATTAGTCCGAAAAGAACAATTCGGCTATAATTACAATAAGGTATTCACTTCGGCTGATCGGTGACACCGAACTACTCGCGCCTGTGGTTGGTGATGGTGGGAGTTCAATGGCCGTATCGAAGAGCGAACGAGTTTCTGTGGGGTCAATGATCCGGTTTACTTTATAATAAGATAGAGCTTTTTATCATCATGTGAGTAGGATTACTTTACCAGCAGCATTCACTTTCGGAGGAGGCGTTTACTTAGGCGTTGTCTTAGCATATGTTGTTGAACAGTTAGAATAAACTGCCTTACTTAGTCGGCTCGAAAAGCTGGTTACATGTTTTACCAGACGCTTTGGTAAAAGTAAATTTTCACGGAGCTAGCGAGCGGGAAGTAACGGAGTTTACTGGGAACTAACGGTTAACGTCTGTGACGCAATTATAGCCGAGCAAAATTGCAACACTACTTTTTCTTTCTTTTTCTTTAAGTACCGCTATATTCTCTCTGCTGGAAGAATCATCTTACCGAGGAGGAAGTGGAATTTGAATATTTAAGAGATGGAATAACGAGTTGCCTAATCCCTAGCGGCTTTATCGATTACCGGTGTTTCTGCTGAGGGTGGCCCCAGGACATGGGGTGCGGCACAACAATTACTTCAAGTTTACTTTGCCTAATTATATTTTTTTATTCTCATATATTAATATTTGCATTCTTACAATAAAAACATTCATTATAAACAACACAACATAACATTATAAATATGAATGCTAGATCATTTGCCCCATAGTACGTGTGTACTTGTCACCTAAGCGCATTTTACAAAATAATTATCAATACAATGACAAATTTAGCTACAGTATCAAATACAACATCAATAAATACCATTAAAACAATACAAAATGTAAACTTAACATTACTACAACCAACTCGGAATAATCTTTGATATCGCTATTGAATAATCTATTATTGTTTTAAATTATGTTCATTATTGATTATATTCAATTTATTGGCAGAAGCTACTATTGATATATCCTAGAACATATTGGTAATGGTGCAATTTGAAAATTATTTAGCTTTAACAATTTTACATTTTAGTTGGTGAGACTTGCATTTGTGAGGTTAAAACAGTGGAAAGGGCTGTGAAATTGGTCTTTTTGAAATATATAATTAAAAAAAAAAATATGAATATCATTTTGTTGATCCACGAAATTCATCTTATAAACTTCAAATAACACACTTCATTATCACCAGGTCAAAGAGCAGCAATAAAAAATAATTATTTTGACAAGATACGTTTTTGAAAATGTTATTGAAAAAAGTCATCAATCACGCACCAATCAAGATTCAAAATTATTTCAACCATTATGAAAATTGTTATATGACAACTTTCACTTTCTCATTTTTTTTTTTACATAATTTTGAATGGAAATCATGTCGCAATATTTTCTATGTTTTGTATATATGTATAATCAAATGTTGATTATATATTTTCAGTTAATACATTATTGCTCTGCTGAAGTGCACTCTTGTGATCAATTTTATATTAGATTCAAACATCCGAATTCAATTAAAACCAAACATTTGAATGAAAATCAAACTCATTTGTTGTCATGTTTCAGACCAGACCTTAAAATAAGTTGACATTGTAAAACAAAATTATACGTCCACACTTTTTACACTTTGAAATATAGATCCAAACCCAACCCAACCTCCAGACATGTTTTTGGTATTTGTTTGAAAAGTGCTTTTGTTTTAACTGTGTGTTGGGAGCAAAGAGATGCAGTGTTATGTAGATCAGGTTGGGACGTTGATTTATATACAGTGATTTATATATATTCACTTTTTGTTTGTTTTATGAATATGGTACAATATATTTTAATAAGTTATTCTGTGTAATACTATGTACGCAGCATATTGCATTGTATGCTATCTATAACAGTACAGTAGTTTGTTTGTTTACAGTAAAAAGTATAATACACCTAATTATACCGATAATTTGCGATCATTCTGATTTTCCCCTCCCATATTTACATTTATAAAGAGTACATTTTTATTCAGAATTGGTAAATTCATATTCATATTATTTTGCTTTCGAGCTTATGTAGACTTCGTAGTTTACCAAACATGTACTAAACAATCATAATAAATTAACAATAGTAAACACCTTTTAAATGAAATAAATGTTAGGAAACAGCAAATACGTTTCTTGTACAAGAAACCTTTATATGATATTATTCGAACATTTCGAATAATGTTTACATTAATAATAATTGAATATGTTTTACTTGTAATTAAATGTGTAGTTCAACATTAAACAAAAGTTTAAAACAGTTAAATTACACAACTATTTTGATAAATTACTTGATGTGTTGAGTATAAATTGACATGAATGCTGTACCTAATACAGGCTAACAATAAAGTTTGTGATTCACATTTCCCATTACTTCAACTTGTTATTTTCTTTGTTTACAGAGCAACACTACGCGGCGGCCGATTCGAATAGTTCCACCCCTACCAAGTCCTTCGTCCCTTGTAAGGTGTGCGGCGACAAGGCGTCTGGGTACCACTACGGCGTCACGTCTTGCGAGGGTTGTAAGGTAAGTGTATGATCACTGAAGCATATTTCTGATATTAGGAGTGTATATGTTTTAACTCATGTAACTGCGAATGTGCGGTATACGCTATAGTCGAGATGGCCACTGGGAATGAAGAGGTCCGAGTACGGCCGACATATAAGAGTTTCTAAGTTCTAGCTCTATTACAACCTACTCATCTAGTCTTCTCTTCGTGTTTTGTTCTCAAACATATATTTTGAACACCTATAGTAGGATAGATCCGCAGTCATTAATCCACTTCCGTGACAATTTGAAGCCATTTTGAATATGGCAGTTTGCATGTTAAAGTATGGGAGCCTAAATTGTTCTCAAGGTGGCCGTCAGGTTGACAGGTGAGCATACTAGCCATTAACACCAAATAATTACTAAATTCCCTTCTGCAATAACTTCTTTTTGTTTCTGTTCGTGCATTCTCATGTTGCACAAGCTAAAACCATATCAAACAATCCAGAAAAAATACTTTATAATCGCCATCTTTAATATGACAAACTTGGCGACTTCAATTTGCTACGCTCGCGTCTGTGCGGACGTATTGGAGACTGTGGATCTAGCCTACTATTGGTGTTTAATATCTATGTTCTCGAACTATTTCGCCATATGCAGTTATATTCCTAGACCTTCCTCCGCCACTGCAATTGAGCAAGTGAGTCGCGGTGGCCCCCCCATCCGCGAAACACCCCCGCTAATGTAGCGAATAGACTCGTCCGGCTGCGCAATGTCTCTCTAGCGCACGAAAAAGACAACATAGTCAAGCTTTGCCCAATGAGCAGTAGTTAGAATTCTGGTTTTCATGTTTAATAATAACAAATTTAGACTTTTTTCTTTGAAACAGATAACAGTAAATTAAAATAGGCATATAATTTGTTTTATGAATGATAGTTAAAAACAAGTATTGCTGTAAACCAAAGCAACACATGCATTTATTTACTACTTAATCGTGCATCTTACTTCAGTTTATACATTTCTTGGAATCGTTCAGAGAGAAATAAGCTTTGCAATTGTGTAAACATTCTGTTCTTTTGTAAAGCAATATGAAGCTTGTAAGAAGAGAATGAGAAATACGCGACAGGGTAGGAGTGCTTGAAAGCGATTCATTGTCTGTGATTTCCCTAACGTGATATTGTCATAAAGGTGTTGTAGTTGATGCTGAAAAATACTTGCCATTTAATCTTAATATAGCGGAAGAATATTGTTGAGTTTAGAAAGAAAATAAAACAAAATATACAACGACAAGAACAACACAGAAAAGTAATTTATCACAGTCGTAATCGCCAGAGAAAATCTGGGAAGTATGTACATCACTAACACGATCCAACTAATGCAAATGTTATGGTAACTATCATTATCTCCAACGCGCAAATTACACGATTAATTCAATTTCTCGGTAATATTTGAACAAAGACTCGCGCTTAATATGACCACTAAGTGTTGTTAGCGTGTTTGCACAGATGCTCCCTGATTCCATTACCTTCGAGTCCTGGACGCGCCCTACTTCGGTTACTATGCTATGCAATATTGATCACCACTATTAGGTCAGAACCTTGAGGAGTAAGAAGAATGATACATAAGAACTAGTCAGTTGTATGGAAACTCCCAAGTGTTTTACGGGGTTGACTAGATTCCCAGTCCATTAACTCGATCTCGACAAAAGAATTCGTTAATGTATGCAATATGATATATTTAGTTAATCTTGTGTTGAAGAATGCGTTGACGTAAAAACAATAATTATGGCATCAACTTCGCCCGAATGTATATTAACCACGAGTACGTTGAAACGTGGGCCTGAGAACTGGAAACATTTTCTTACCTAAAAAGGAAAATAGTTCGGTTAAGAAATTGTCTAAAATGAATGTAATAAAATATTAATTCTTCAAAGGCCGATAAAGCGTTGTGATGTTGAAACGAAATTATGTCCACCGTTTTAACTTTTTGGATGAATTGTAATACTTTTCCCACACATTCGATTATTGAGTTTACTTCTTAAATTTACGAAAATAATGCGGATAATATAATAAAATTTAATAAATCTGATTACTGCATTATAAACATTAATTGTGGTTTTCGTTTTCCCCTTCCAAAAACACGACCTCAGATTTGAATGTATGAATGTAATATACCGTAGTATAGGAAAGCGGTACTGGTTTTGTAATTGGTTACCACGTTCATTTAAAAGATTTTTATAAAAATACATCCAACGTTCTTATTGTAGGAATGCTTTACTAAATTTAAAAAAAATCAAGACGCAATGAAGGTATTAATATAATGTTGTCCACATTCCTAAAGAGATACGATGACTTATTTTAAGTCACTACCTACTTTATTACAAGTTTGCCGTCACAATATTAAAAAAACAAAATACTTAACTCATGAAATAAATAATATGGATCGTATTTATTTCCCAGGTTATGTAATAAAAGATCGAGAAGGATACGTTTTGAAAGCACATTATTATTTTATGCTTCTTGAAATGCATTTCTTGATAGGTAAAATGCATGCATGCACATACGACGTAATAGGCCTACTGCTATTTTAATACATTATCGACTGCTAGTCGGCCTAAGCTTACATGCATCGTCTCGAGCGTAATCCCCATAGCTTGGATTAGACCTGTCGCTGTATGGCTTCGTAGTACACGCGCAATAGTGTAAGGGGGTTAACATCCTCTCTTTGCATTACCCTCGCTACACTGCGTTGAGTCTACGCGGTTTACTCGTCTTATAGTGTATCAAGTTTCGCGGAAACTTTGAAATGGGCGCTTCAGGTGCTTGCCAAAAGTTAATTTTGAGGCGAATTATATGTAAGTATTCAGAGTTAACTTGTTAATACAATATCTCACATTACATTGTAACTTGTAAATATAATAAAGTTTTTGGTGATACCGGGAGCTAGGCTATCCTCACTCAAATCTGGGATATTTGCGAATATGGCACCTCCACCAAAATATATCAACACATGGATGAAATCTTGGATCCAACGTCTTATTATGAAACGGTGAATCGTACGAATTTGTCTAACGAAGTAAAAAAAGTAAAGTCTCCTTGATTACTACTATACAAGTTATAGAGGTCTTTTTAAGGACATCCTCTGGCGAATTTATTTGTTAATTTCTTTATTTAAAACGTTTGTATTTTTCTCATTAATGACACACGGATGTTTCAAATACAAAATGTAATCATTATATAATAGTGGTATTAGTGTAAAGTGGTCTGGCAACAAATGGCAGGCAGGCACTACGTGACTGTAAGTGATTGGCGAATCAGTTATTTTTTATGAGTTATTTTTTAGTGTTTACAAACCGTGAATAGTTGTATACATTTTCGGATTGCTACCCCATTTGAAATTTCATGTACAAGTACAAAAATTACATAAATAATAATATTTAAATTAAGAAAGTGATATCAAAGTTGATTGGTTGCATTTGTGGTTTTGATTGATTGATTGTATATTGCTTAACGTCTCATATTAATGCACTTTGGCTATTCGAGACGATGAGTGGTAATAGATGAGGGTGAAGTATGAACAGAAGGGACGAGGAGAAACCCGGTACCGGCACGTAGCCTACTCCTTTCGAAAAGTACCAAGGGGACCAACGGCTTAACGTCCCTTCCGAAAGGACGGTGTAAGCTTGACAGTCAAATAGGTTCCTCCACTAACCCGGACTGCCGAGCAGACGTGAGATTATTATTGAAGACTGTTAATGTTCTCTCTGTCGGTATAATTACGTCGCGGTACACCTAATAAGTAATTGAAATTTAATTGTCTCTTTAGTTTTCATCAAAAATGTGACCACGTGCCCGTTCTTCACTTTTATTAAATTATGTTTTATACTTATAATATTCCATATACTTATATGGTGTTTTTATATTATATTGTGAATATATTTTATTGTTCAATACATTATTCCACATATAAATACAGATTTTGGCTTATTTATGCAAGAAGCAAAACATTTAACAATTATCACAGATTAATTTAATATTGTTCGTTCATCATAGATTTATTGTCATACGTTTTACAAACAGCATGTAATCATACAACCCAGCTCGTGGTGGTTGATAAGTGACTGATATTGTACATAAATAAACCACGTTATCATTCAGTAATGACAACAAAATGGAAGTCTTCTGCTGGATTTATATGCACAATGTAAAATGTATATTGCTGTATTTGTGTCAAAGAATAAACATCAAACATCTTCATTACAATCGATCTTCACAAGTTAAAGAAGAATCAGGGCAATGTGAAAAAAGTCCACGTGTCTATAGTCCCCCCCTCCACCCTGCAGACTGCGATCGATATGAAAACAATACCATTGCCTCGTTACTTATTCTGTTAGTTGTATTATAGTCAACTCGATGAAGTTGGCTTGCTTATTCACCTGCGTCCGTCCTCTCTTGTTACGCATGCTTTTCACGCACCCGTTATTCTGAACCATCCCAGCAATCTAAGCTCTACTCGTTCTATTACCCTCTACCCCTCCGACGCATTCTCTTGCCTCACCTACCCAGGCTTTATTTCCACGTGTATATCATTATTCTAAGTTCTAACCCAGTTATAATAAGTCTTAGGGTAGGTATTAAAGTTTCCCGCTAATGTCTGTATAAAATTTAACTTCTCGATAGCACCTTTTAATACCCAAATAAAAAATAGCTATCGGTTGTATTTTCTACCTCCTGGTTAAGTTAGCGGATGGTAGTTGATAGCCATTAGTAAGTGGATCAGAACCGCATTTTTTATTTCAAAATGGATGAAAAAGATTTGAAATCAGCTCAGATTTCTGCAAGAATACGGCACCAAAACATGGTAGAATATATTATTTAATACAAATATTATCCACAAATAAAAATCATCTCGCCTGGAGACTGCAGAACTCTGGTCTAAGTCTAATGAACGATGAGCAGCTACTTGCTTTGCTGTATAAAGTGAGGTCTGTTTAATCTTAGTCCGTAATATATTTAATCATAATTTATGTACTAAGTTATTAACATCCATCATAGTAACATTCATTTTCCTCAAATAAGGTTTGTGCGTGTGATGCTGTAGACGATATTCAAGTCTTCTTGGAAATAAATTGGAATCGTCAATGTTTGTTGGATGTTGTGAAAACTGCGTAGGAGACAGTTAGGACCAATTACGAGCAGGCACGGGACGATCACCAAACACATCCCAAATTTGTGATTTGTTGGTTCGATTTTCTTCGGGATACCTAATACGAATGATGATATTATTGGATGAACTTAATAGGATAGTTAATAAATAAATAAAGCTAATCAGTTAAGCAGCAGATCTCCTTCCCTTTCTTAGCTTGTTATTTCGTGCAATAGAACTGTTTGAAATTGTTCCTTCGAGTTTTACAAAAGTAAGTTGGGCCGCCATTGCAATCGTTATATTCTTGCGATGACAATCTCTACCGTAACCGAAATCGATGGCCCCCTTTAGGCCTCTCTAATTGCCTCAGATGCTACGAAAATTGGATGAAATTTCAGAACCATATCCCTGAGGGTCATAAAGGCCTCTTATAACCACGTCTCCCTCTTTCTCCTACTTATGTTTCCTCTCTGAGGATATTTCCATTTCTTAAGCATATTCACATCGTAAGAATAAACGTTATTGTTGGAGAACATTCTAGGAGCAATTTTGTTAAATTCTAAACGTAAATAAACACTGCTTTTCAATTGCATCTAGAATCATAGTTATTTCACAAATATCTGATATCTAGAGGGCAGATACTAACAGTTCGACACGAATGAAACGTGAAGTAATTGTATGTGGATTCTTGTAAATCTGTGTTATTCTAAGTATCTGCTATATCGTTGATTTGCTACTCCAATATGAATTAATTTAAAACATGGTTGAAATACTAAGTTTAATGAAGTAAGCAGTATATCAAATTTTTGAACAAAACTTCTTCTTTCGAGAAATTCCTTAAAATAATCCTGCCTCATAATTGCAAAATATTATTACATTTAATGCATTGACTGTAATTCTTTCTTTTAAAGCCAGTATGACAGTGTTATTAATCACAATATAATTTCCTTGAACACTTTCAAACATAATTGAATTGAATATACAAATTAATACATACAAATATACTATTATCAATATAGTTAAATGATATGTGTGTATTTTTTTTAATGTTACTAAAAAAATCTGCAAGATGACAGCTCAATAAAAATAAACCAATTTCAATGAAGTAACTATGCTCTATAGTTAGATGATGCGAACACTAATTCAATTACCAAGGGAAGGTACTTTCCAACTCAGCATAGAGTGAAGTATGGCTTCCTGAATTTGTTCTTGAGTAATGCCCATGAAGTACCGTATCACGCTAATGTCCGTGTAGGTAGGTAGAAAGAGATGGCCATCCTCATTTTTATCATGACTAACGCGATGCAATTTGCGAGGAAGGGTTCTCGATGATTTATGGATACCAACATAAGCCTCATTGAACTCCACATACCGAGGATTGCGTCAGAATGAATGATTCAGTACCAACCTACCCTCGCCTGATACCAACTACTGAAGCCGACACTGTGAGTGATAAGCGTACGTCATTCACTCGACAAGATATCGCGAGAAACATTTGTAATATTTCGCATCTCCAGTCAGAAGATAATATATTCATGTGCTATATCCTGTTCCTATTCATATATTCCTGGAGACTGGATCACATATGTCCTCAATACTACTCGATCATCCAGGTCATATCCAGTTGTTTTGAATTCGATACTTGGACGCAGAACATAATAATTTACTGGTATATTAAAAAAATATAACTTTTACATTTTTGTAACATGCCGATTATGATATAATTGTTAACTACATCTTATCTAGGATCTTATTAATTATATATTAAAATAAAATAATTACAATACGTGTTTTTCTCACATTTCAAAACTTAAGTCGTAATTAGAAGTATTTTTATAGCACTGCGATTCTATAAGAAACCGTGAATGTCGCAATGGATAATTTCAAGTGTTTATAAAGACGCCTGATAGCGATTGATATATCCATAGTGTCATTCAGGCTGTCTTAAAAGAAGCGCAGTGCTGGAATTATACAGAATATGTAGGTATATTTTTTATTTTTTATATTTTTGTTTTTTTAATTATTTAAATTAATGTCTAAATTGTTATGATAAATCTCTCATTGGTAAAAGTATTTTTAGGAGGATTGGGAGAAAATTTAACTCATTTTAAGGTTGTTAAATCTTTAAAGTTAAATCTGTGTATCTAAGGTCATTGTGCACGTATTATATTATGTTATACGTCGCGGTTATTGCAAAAAATAAATATTTGTGATGAATCTTTCTAATCGTTCGAATTTTTGGCAGCTAGGCATTTCTAGCCGACAAGTTTCTTGTTGATGCTGTGGAAAAAGAAATGCTGAACATTATCTTCCTCTCTCAACAATCTTCACTTCTTTGCCATCTGCACTGAATTTCTGCGCTTCAGACTACACGATCGGAATGTTCTTTACATCCTCGGCAATTATCTTAATTATAGTTTTCTTGCACTCGTCTCCGGCCAACCGGTTTTGAATTGTGTTTCTTAAAAAATGTTAAAAGTTCTTAGGCCTATAAATACTTGCACTACTATATCTTTAAAGCGCAAGTCAAGAACAACCATTCATAATAGAAGAGTAATGGAAACCCATAATAAAAGTGCAAACGTGCATGATGCTAGTGTTTTAAACCAGACAATTGTGTACATGAAACTTGTTAGTCTTCTTCATCATTAGAACACGTATCACACAAAGGTGATGTCAGTGTGTTGTAAATACGTTTCAAGAATGTGGTGATTATCAGCTGTGATTAATGGACTTCGTGGGAGATTTGCCATTGAAGATATTTGTTTTCATCGTTTAGCAAAATTGCATCCGTGTCATATTTTTAAAACTGACAACTTGGAATTATTTTTAGAATAAAATCGAGACAATTTATTTTATATTCAACCCCTCCAGGGACTTATGGATTGCAATGTTTCATTGTTTTTAGAGAGGATGAAGTGATATGTTCCGTATAATAAGGCCAATTAACTTGATAAATTGCAGTAAATGCACCCGTATAATCTCGCGCGTTCATTCATCGTAACGCTCCATTTCCTCAAGGTAACAAATCGAGTATCAACCGAGTACAGAAATCACCGAATGTTGCAGTTGAACCCTGCAGTATAGCACAGTCGACAAAGAACGAACTATAATCACCGTTTCGAAGAATAATATACGAAAACAAATTTAATAGAAAATTCTTTTCAAATATTGTGACAATTTTTGTAAAATAAGGTTTTGTGAAAAATATGAAAAAAAAAATAAAAAATTATCGTTATAAAGTTGTATGTGTATCTCTGAGAAACTAGGTAATTTGGAGTAAGGAAACGTCCAAGTACTGTTTAGGAATACTTTCTTTGCATTTCTAGAACTAACATTGGACAAAACTTTCAGTCAGAATTGCCGGTGGTGACTATATCGAACTCGCGAACTCCCGAGTTAGGGTCTAACTTGAGCTAAATCCGTTGATTTCGTTAATATGTAACACAGCCATTCAAACGAGACGTAAATCGAATTATTTAGATTTTGACTTTGGGATTGTGGTTCATTTAAAGTAATTTAACAATAAAGAAACCAAATTAAATATTTTAAAACCCCCTTAAAACGTGCTCATCTTGTGACACCAACTTAAAACTATTTACATTTAACACTTGTTTTGCCACGAAATATGTTTATTATAAAAATCTCAATAATAAAACAATACCATAACCATATAACGCTTTCTCAACACCATTCACACCACCTTCACGTACAACGCCTTCTGGCAACCGTCTCGATAGCCACCGCATCTCTCTATCGCTGGCTGTCAACATCCTCCCATCCCAGGAACGACAGGCGGGGATAAAGAAGAATTGTGTCGGAGACTGCACGTCGCGTTTTCAAATCAATGTATTTTCCTCTGTTTTCGTTCGATCTCCTCCGATATTACGTGTTGTCGCCTCCGCTGTCCAGTTGTCTCCGTGTTAAGCCCGTCCAAACAAAGCCGGTCTTTTTCATCCCCCCCACCCCCAAACACCCCCGTAGCATGATGCTCTACTACTCTACACGAGAAAGTTATCTCCTTCGATTTACAGCAATATAATACGTAAAAACTGTGCAATTTGTTTCCTCTGTTAAAATATGACTAGGGATACGTTTTTTTTAGCATTTATTTAGAATATTTAACATTTTTTTTTTTAATTTAAAAAATACGTTTTTCCCTTTCCACCAAAACTCTTAACGTAGAGTGTTCATTTCATTTAAATATAGTAACATGAAACGTTAGAATGCATTGCTTCCTAGTTATAAGTGAGATTGGCATTTTGAAGCATTTGAATAAATATATCTTCACCGATTTTGCATCAAAAACCTAAAACGCTAAAAGAAAAACGTGTCTATATAATGAGATTTAATATTTTTCTAGTACAACAGTCACGTTTATGGTACACCCGGCGTCAGAAATAAATCAAGCGGTATCGTCGTATTTAAAATACCCATGCCCTTGGGAGGTGTATTGTCAACTTGTTTGTGTAGTTCAGTGTTTGCAAATGTTACTTCCCCTCCCCCTACCCCCTGAATATATTTCAACTCGATTCCCCTTTATATCAAAGTCCATGCGTGTTTTGGTTGGGATTGCCATTGAACAAGGATGCCTCTCCGAAAGTTTAAAAAAAACTCACGAGAATACCTCGTGACTCGGCACCTCCACCAAAATTACCTATTTCAACGCGCTGTGAACTATTTTATTTTTAACATATTTATTTATCGGGTTGTTTTGTAGCGGTGGTATACATGATATTCTTATGTCGACGTTTCAAAGACCATTTTGTCTTCTTCTTCAGGACGTGAAATATGATATGAAGTTTATGAATTGACTCTTGTTTCTTGTTCTTGTTTTTTCTTTTGTTACTATTAATTTTTTTGGATTGGTTATGCTAAATAAGCTTCCTTAATTCACTGTCAGATTGTTAAATAAATGTGTCATCAACGGGTAGCGAGACATTTAAAAGTTTTATTTTATTTTTGTTTTCTTCTATGACGATATGTTTAAGTAACTTCGCTCCCCTGTTTGGTTACTTTCGTTACCACGTGATTGTTTTAATTGTCTATGACCAATGTTTCATCTATAACAAGATAACCTTACTATAACCTTCGATTATGTAAGGCTTAGATTGTCAATCTAGGAACACTAGTCGAATTTAAAACTTGAGTTAAACGGTTGTTTAAACACATTGTTTCAAAGTAGGCCTACATATTTCAATGCTTAAAGGATAGTAAAACCTTGGATATAGATAGTTCAATTTGGTACATGGTATTGTATAACATAATTATAAATAAATACGTCCCCCGAAATAATATTTAAACTATTAATATTATCCTACTGTTGCTTGGGAGAAACGGAACAATATACAATTATCCTACAGTGGATTGAAAACTAACGACCTTGAACTTAATCCACATCACATCACACCACAGTACATATACTTTTAAAGTCCGTTGATTCTAATTTATTACAAATCATTGTTGATTGATATTTAATATCTATTTCATTGAAAAGAAGAGTTTCGCACATCAAAATGTGTGATACATATGTCACGACGAGCATTCTTTGATACGAAATTTATATTTTTAGACAATGGCCAATTTGCATGCATGCCTGTGCAAGTCAACAAATTAACACATATTTTGCGGGATCATTGACTTTCGAAGTTCTATAAATCACTGTATGTAAAGTGAATAATTTGAATAATGCTTTTGTGGATTAAATAATACTGCTTAGACTTTAGCGTCGAGGAACCGTGTTGCGTGTGACAGATTCTTGTAACCACCAACATTTCCTGACTACGACACATAGCGTACGTTTAAGATGGTTGCATTGTTCATGATTACAGCACGACTTAAATTAATAGATTGTTTTACCGATAGAGTAATTTTACGTTTATTCGTGATAAAATAATTGAAATGTTGAAAAGCGCAGTTAATTGCCAATTTTTATGATTTGTTTGAAATCTGTTTTTCAATGAAAGTAAAATTGAACAGCTTTATATAATGTTGTGAGCAATTATCGCATTTGAAATTATTTTTACATACACAAAACAAGCCTAATGGCCATAAATAATATTTATAATTTGATTGATTATTTTCTATACCAGATTTCTATTTGTGTCCATCACATTAATATGATTTATTTTAATTTGTTATTTGTTTAATTTTGTTCATATTATTGTTTCATTTTTATCGTATTGTTTAATTGGCGTTCGATTTATTTGATTTACCATTCAGGCATTAGTAAAACAGCGAATACAAATATTGCATCAATCAAGTTGTGTTTTTTATTATTGTTATTCAACGTTACACATCGCAAAATTTCAATTCAACGCACAAGAGAAACAAATATTCTGTCATAATGCAACCCACTAAAAATAAGTTTGTGGAATATATTTCACGTTCCATTCAAATATATTGCATTAAACTTAATACTTAGACATAAATGATTGGTATTCGGTATTATTCAAAACGATTTCAGGAATCAGATAATGGGAATGGAAATGTGGGGCTAATATCTATCACTGGAAATCGAGAGTGGAAATCAATGATCCAAGTCGGCCAACACAGGAGTGAGAGTACGATTGATCCAACATTAGCTCCATTACGCAGAGATATTGGCCAGGGTTTGAGGGGGAAGGGGGGGGGACCGGTCCCGTTGCAAAGCGCTCACTCAGCCGCGAGAAGACATTGCTACCGGGATAACGGGAATCGAACCACGCCCCTTAGCTTCGAGGGCCCTTCCGCCAACAGTGGCTCAGTGCATTCAACGCGTCAAACCGATATAAATCTAATAACAGGCTTTATTGTTTTACAAAACGTTATCTCAAAAAAAAAACAATTTAGTTAGTCTTGCAGTGATAGGTATAGATTGTTACAGTTATTACTACTCTTCACTACAAAGTGATCCTTTTGACACGATATTACACATTTTATGAAACTATCTAAAGAAGATCAAAATGGTTCCTTGACAACTCCATATATTAAAATTGCGTTTAAATTCTCAATTTAAATTGCTGCCCGTAAGTAGGCTGCAAAACGTCAAGCGCGTAATGCCACGGGTACGTATGTTATTACACTTTCATGCGATGCAAGGTCCCGAAATAAATCCGTCTAATATTATGTTTTAATGAATGCTAGGCTACATAAAATATTAGTAATACATCTAACTATACACTTAAGTATGTGACATAATTGTTAAACAATTTATTTTATATACATTTGTTATTTATTGTGTATTGAAAATAACAAACGTTTGCAAACAACATTAGCAAGGACACGAATGACATTTTTTCTACGTCAGACACAAATAAAAAAGTCTACCTCCCACAAAAGTATGAAACCATTATTGACGAAGAACGATAGAGAAAAAAAGTAAGAATATTTAAAGCTGCCGAATCTCATCCATCATGAACACGTTCAGTATAGAAAAGCCGCGAAAAGGAGAAAAACTTCCCACTCAAACTTTCCTTCTATTCACTGTTATTGCAACTCCTTCCATTTGTCACTTGTCACATTTTAAATTACTTTAAAAATCACTGCAGGTTACATCGTACTTGAACTAAAAATAGCGTGAAACCGAAAAAGAACATTCCGTATTCCGTCTCAGTGTGCTTTAACCATTGTTTACAACGTACTCCAATCTGCGTAGAAGCAAAACAAATAGCTTGTTATTCCACTCAGATGCCGCCTCGACTCTCTCGTCAAGAGTTCTGCGGATTCGTTCAACTCAGCTAGTTATTTCAGGTTTACTTTCCATCAATCCGCTCTCCATTAAAATAATGAATTCCTCCATCGAACACACTCCCTCTTTTCTCATCGTTCATTTTGTTTTTGTTTGTTTTCAATTTCGTTGTATCGCATTGTATGTGTGGATATTCAGACTAACCGAGCTCCGGTTTTCTGTTTACTTCTCTATTCTAATTACAAGTTTTAGAATTCTGCTCGCAGGCACATTAAAATATCCCATGCATACAATATGTGGTTGGGGTTATGAACGCGGGTTGTGAGTGCGTGGCCAGTTGGTAATGGATGTTTTCGCTACAGTAAATGCAGAAGATCTAGGGTCAGTTTCCGGAATTACCGAAGCGTTAATATTGTATAGTTGCAATATTACCTAAATAATAGTCCATCATAATAGTAATTGCCACGATATGACTACTAAAGTTATAGAAGGCCTCTGCATTTGTTTTTACTTATTTTAAGTGTATATATTATATTTAATTAAACAATATAATATGAATAGAATCTTTGATTAGGTTAGGCCAAGAATATAAAACTAAAAAAAAAACTATTTAATGGAAAAAGGTTATAAACTTGGAATTGTTATAAAAGTGGGTACATGACAATAATTGTAGTAACATAATATACATCTATTTCTCAATTCAACATTCAATATGCAACCGTTTTCTCCCAACTTATCAAGTATATATTATTAACACATATCGTTCGGAAAAACATCAATACATTTGTTTATCTATACTTTTAGCGTTTGTATAGAGATTTTCAAAATGTTTATTGTGCTCTAACGAGGATCTATGGTTTGGGAGTGTTTGACTAAACAATATTTCCAATGTACATTAATCAAGCATTTATTTTATACTGGCGACGTTCTAAAGAAACTGCGGAACCAAGGACAAGCACTCTGTTTTATGGAGATACAATTTGAACGATATCTACCGACATATCATATTTTCTAACCATAGGAAAAAGAACATATTATTAATGAGGAAATGTACATTTTTATTCGTGAATGCACAGTAACTGAATTTGCCCACATAGAAAACTAGGCTTCTGAGACACATTGAATAGTTGTCCTGAGTTTGGAAATGGTCTATATAATAAATGTTTTGTTGTTTGTAATCAATCAATATCTTAAATATTTTCTTTATTGTCAAGAATGATTCGTTGTTGTAGTGAAAAACTCACCACTACTGATGCAGAGATTTGAGTGGTTATAGTCAGAACCGAAGTAAGTAGCTAGCGCTAGAGAATCGAAAGTTTTACAGAATGGTAATTTTTCAGGCAGAAAAATGGTAACTTCAATGTGGAATTTTTTCATTTATTATTCATCATCCTTCCATCTATAGCACATAATCAATTATTACGAATTGGCCTTGTTGTTTTTAGCGTCGCCCGGTGTTGGATCGTGTCCAGCTAGTTTAGTTGGTGTTTCCTGATTAATTAACCAGTCTCTTGATGAAATACCGTTCTCTTATTAACAATTTTTTACGCATTGATGGCGATGGCGTCGACAGGTTATATGACTGATTGGGTAGACTTTTTATACGAATTTACATTTTTTCATTTAATTCTTACCTTATTGTGATCACAATAGTAAATACAAACTGTGCAATTCGGTGCAAATTATTGTTACGATACAATATGTAATATCTGGTAGGTATGTTTACAAAGGCTATTTTGCATCTCCATTGCTAGCGGCATTAACACTTATAATCAACATGCAGAGATAACAAAGATGTGTGAGAGGGACAGAGAGAGATAGAGATGTGTTTGCATGGATTTAAATTGGTGGCTGTATCCATACAGTCAGTCTGTAGAAATCAATACATTGTACCACCAGTACCAGTCTGTTTCGTCAGTACATACCAGTATCGCAATTATATATACATTTCATTAGTAAGTCTTCTCCTTGATTTTCTCCAACCTAGCTATATCCTACAAATATTTCGTGTTTCGGGTCTAACACTATATTATGAATATAACTAGGAAACGCTCAGTTGGACGCGTTGATAAGCGAGCACGTGCTATAGCTAGACCCACATTGCACATTTTTTTAAATTTAAAAATTTACGACGTTCGCGTTTCCAGTATTATTTATTATTGCCAAGGTATTTGGGTAAACCCGTGTTTAAATCTTTACTTTAAAATCCACCGCCATCTAGAGGACCTTGACTCCTTGGGAAAACTATTTAAACTCTTTGTTGACAAAATAGACTGCTTCCTCGAAAGTATTTTGATTACTTATAGGTGGCAGTGCATTAGAAACTTCGCGCGTCTTTTCGTTGCCATGGCAACGATACTTTTGTTATAATGTAATTTCCATCTACACTACTTATCGGATCAAAATAAAATTAACATATTCGTGACCGGACGGACATTCTAAATGATTTGGCTATCTCAGATTTTGTCGCCGTTGAGTTTGAAAAAAAAACTTTCGATTAACTTTAATGTAATTTTTTTAACTTTTTGAACGATTTTGCCACAAAACTAATGGCATTCAATCGAGAACAAAGCTTGCGGATGGCGAAAATTTCAACTCGATCCGAGCCTCCGTTCGACCGCTATCATGAGCCAAAAAAGCTGCACGACTTTCCGTTGTCATGGTAACCGCACTTTGTTATAATGTAATTTCCATCTACACTACTTATCGGATCAAAAATAAAATTAACATATTCGTGACCGGACGGACATTCTAAATGATTTGGCCATCTCAGATTTTGTCGCCGTCAAGTTTGAAAAAAAAAAACTTTCGATTAACTTTAATGTAACTTTTTAACTTTTTGAACGATTTTGCCACAAAACTAATGGCATTCAATCGAGAACAAAGCTTGCGGATGGTGAAAATTTCAACTCGATCCGAGCCTCCGTTCGAACGCTATCGCGAGACATACAAACAAACAAAAAAAAACAAAAAAACAAACAAACAAAAAAAAAAAAAAAAAAAACAGTGACTATTTTTTCCGGCAGAGTCAAATGGAAACGCTCGCTTCGCTCGCTTAATTATTCTGAATAGTCACTTATGAGTTTGTTAATTCAAGTATGTACACATAAACATGAACAGTGCAGTTAAAAATGGTAAGTATTAATTTTAATGATTTCGGATGACGGACCTTCAAAACGGTAAGAGCGTTCACCACCCCTTTTTTTAGGCAATTTTCTGTTTGCTCAGCTGAATGACATCACAGTTGTTAGAAATTTTGAACATATCTCAAGAAAGTGGAAATAAAGGTTTCTATAGTAACACATTCCTAAAATTTGTTTTGAAATAATTTATAAAAAATAAATTAGATTTCACGAATTTCAATTTTGTTAAAAAGTCCAAAATAGACTATATTCGTGAATTTTTTCTGGCTGATCAAGTCAAAATTTTGAAAATCTATGACTGTTGGAACGTCCATGTATGCTTTATTGACAAGTTTTGCAAAATTGTATATACGTAGGATGCTTTTTTGGCCGAGCAAACCGCTATTTACTAACTAACTATCATATGTTTTTCACGGCAATATAAACTGACAAATACGGTGAAAGTTGAAACGTTTTAAAAACTTAATTCTTCGAGTATCAGCTGGTATAAACTCATCTTAAATCGAATAAGTGTATTACACTAACATACTTTTGGAATTGACTTCAAGTTAAACCGATTTTTATTAATCAAAGTGTTTATCAACATCATCAAAACTGTTAAAGTCTTAAAACGATTTATTTAAAACGGATTCGATCGTTTGGTAAACATAGTCTCGTTAAAATGTTTTGAAAGTAACTAATGAGCGGAAACATGATAGCCATTTCAGCAAACTGTATTTATCTGTTCTGGATTAAGTTTCACAATACGCGAACATGATTGTGTACACACTTGATAAGTATACAGCCTACTTTTATCGAGAAATGCGAGAGATGTGTCTTCTTATACCGAACTGTTATCTTATTTCAGGGCTTCTTCCGGCGCAGCATCCAGAAACAGATCGAGTACAGGTGTCTGAGGGACGGCAAGTGTCTGGTGATCAGGCTCAACAGAAATCGATGCCAGTACTGTCGCTTCAAGAAATGCCTCGCTGTTGGAATGTCCAGGGATTGTGAGTACCTACAAGAGTTTGGGGAATTCCAGCTTCTTTGAGTAGCCACAAGTGTTTAGGGAAAGTTCAGGGATTGTGAGTAGCTACAAGTGTTTGGGAATGTCCAGGGATTGTGAGTAGCTACAAGTGTTTGGGATTATCCAGTGAATATGAGTAGCTACAAGTATTTTTTTGTAAGTAAATTCAAAGGTTTTGGGGAATATCCTAAACTGTGTTGGGGAAAACTCGGAGATTGTGCATAGCTTAAAGTTGGGTAAGTTCAGCTGGGATTGAAATATTGTAAGTACATGCTGTAAGCTGAAGTTTTTTTAATGTTCTGGAGTTGTCGGCTGGACATCATTCTGAATAGGGCCTAGTAAGAGTATTTGAAGTGTAAAATGACTGTCCAGGCACTGTCAATAGGTGAAAGAGCAATGGAAATGTCCAAGATTTATGATCGAGTACCTTAAAGGGTGTCTGGAATCTGCATATATTATCTATGATCGATTCTCGAATATAATATATTCATACTTAACTGAAAACGAGGCATTGAAATCCAAGCGCACGCGAACCAGACATTACATCGGGCCGCGTTGGAGTTTGGAGGGACCTTGTCAATCTGATCGTCGCAGTTGGGAACATTATCCGCACGATGGAGTCAGATGGGGAGATATTTAGGGCGGGGGTGGGGCTCCTAATCTTATGCCTAGCTGGCTGGGAAGTATTTTATATATTCATTTATTCAACTAGTTTCCACGCGTCAGAGAAGTATATTGGCATGCTGGTTATTGACGTCCAATAGCTCACGCAAATCAAAATAAAGATGAGGAGGGTAATCGTCATAAAATCTTTACCAATACATTTTCTTATATCATAAGAGTTTTAATATTAAAGATCAATATAGTATCCGATATTTGACATTTTGTATAAATTATTAAAAATGCAAAACAAAAAAACAATTCTCGACGTTAATGCTCGAAACAGAGTTAATATTAAATAATAAATTTGTAAATATTGATTTGAAATACTTTAACATAATAAGAACATAAGAAACTATGTTTCAATCTTTAATAATTGATGTTGGTAGAGTTTTGAGTACTTGATTTTCGACTTGATTTGTGCCACGTTACCGATTATTTCATTTCGTTATTTAAGACAGACATCGCTATACATTCTCTCGTATTTAATGCCATGATGGTGCGTGCTATTTATTTAATTCATCCATTTATATTTTCGTAGCCACTTTTCTTCATAAATAAATTAAATATAACAATTTAGCCAAGTGGCAATGCTCTTTTTTCAGTTTTCGCAATTTCTTTTGCGTTAATTAAATGTCTGTCCTATTCAGATGTAAATCTGATTTGCAAAAGTGGAAAATTCCCTTTCTCTCTCTTTAGCTGTATTTTCCCTCTACCTCTTTCCCTTTGACCTGGAATTTAAATGTTTTCTTTAGCGAAACTGTGTTTTATTAAATTAAACATTCTCTTTGAGACGACTTTGAAAGAAGGAGAAGAAAAAGAAGTTCTGTAGTTTTACTATAGTCTGGCCTTTGTCAATCGATATATACACTCCACACTCAAACTTGCTATAGTTGAAAACGATTTGGGTTAGTATTCAATTAATCAATGAAGCTAAATTATTCAAGACGTAAAATTGTCGTGGGAATTTCACCTGATTACACGCTACAAAAACTCCGGAAAAGTCGAGTCTTTAATCATTTTGTTTTGTGTGGCCTTGTTTTTATTTTGTCAATATTTTTCCATAGTTTTTTATACACGTGTTCATACTAAAGTTGACGTACTATAAACTTTTCTACTAAGTCTCAAAACGAAGTTGAATAAAGTTTGGTGTAACGGATAAAATATCGATTATCGCTGTTATTGTGGCACACGGTAAATGTTCCCTAATAACCTTGAAATAGTAAATGTGATCGAGTCACCTCTTTAGGAAACGAATCTTCTCAATATGCAACATTTTCTTGTCTGTCTGTCCGTCTGTGCGTGTGTCACACCTCACGATTTAATCCGAACACGACCTCTGGTTGAGGAGCGTCTTTTTGTTTATTTTTTTGTAACCTTTTGGTTCAGGAAGGCAGGGCTAGCCATATTTAAAAGGCCAAATCTACTAGGAACCTCCATCAAGAAATTTTGATGTTGGGTATGATTTTATATGTTCTCCTTCTGCAATATCTTGTTTAAGTAGCTTCGCTCCCTATTTTGTTTACCCCCGTACCCAAGATTGTCAATTGAATAGGTAAATTATAATAATATTAAGTACGTATTTGTGAATTATGCAATCTTTTCATGAAAAAGTAATTTTGTAATTTGCAATATTTAGAAATTATCTCATTATTTCGAGTGGCAGTACAAAAATCTTTGTAATATTAAATAACGTTTCTGCTGGGTGATTGTGTGCGATATTTAGATATATTTCACAAAATACGATACGTTTTAAATAAGGATTCAGAAATAGTTCACAGTTTTGTAATTATTTTATATAGAACCTGTTTCAATAACCTTTAATAATTTAACGAGTACATTCCTAACTTAAATATAAAGCGCAACTATATGTCGTCTTATAATCAATATTCCACGTTTTACAATACATTCTTTGGAAAAACATTGATTGTTTCCTTGTTGTTTGTTTCCTTGTGTGCGAGAGTGGACTTGTTAATTCGAGTAATCTGTTAAAAACACAGTGTTCGCGCTGAAGGTTATAACTCATTGTCTGGCCATGTGCCATGTCCTCCACCAATCAATCACCTTTTCACCCCTACTCAATCGAATTGTTCTACTGTGGGGCTGAATTTTAAATCCCCTCCGTAGTTTTGTGTATGGATTGTATAGGAAGTTAGCTTTGCGAAAATATATTTTACACCATAAATGTAAGATATTTTTTCATCTAGTGTATAAGGTTCTTTCAAAGGATTGCAAGAAATAAACGCATGCTGAGATTATATTAGAATAACTTCTTTTGAGTCAGTATACTCTTACATTTTTTTTTACTTTAACAGAAAAAGTAAATTTTTCCGCTGTATTATTGTAGACCAGGACTAGGGAAACGCAAAAGTCGTTGTTAAACGAGTGAGTGAGCCATGTATTGAGTACTCGGCAACATTCCCTTTTCTGACCCAGCATAAGGCCTCTCTAGCCTATCATAGGCTAGAGTGGCGCATTATGGCCTTACAGTTAACGCGCCCTTATATCAACTAAACTTAAGGGGGTCCGGCCGTTTGTATCTTACGTATGTTAAATTAGCCATTACTTAGGAACATTTTTTTAAATAACCATACAAGCTAGTGCTCTAATCTTTTTTTCCTAGTTTTAGAATTGAATTCTTAACACTTTACCCCTTTCATTACACAAATTGTGTAGTTGGAAACTATATTTAATTGTGTTTAATTAATCGGTGTAGTTAGTGTACACTTTTTCAATATTTTAACACATGTTTGAATTATTATAATTAAAAGTAATACAAAAACTGTATTATTGAAAGGGGCAAAGTTTTAAGACTCAATATATCTACATGCTCTGAAATTTTCAAGACATTTGCATGTATAGTTCCTGAGAAAAATGTACCTTTGTATTAAAAAATAATGTTCAGAGAAAATCAACGTCAAAGTTTCGCAACTTACAGTAAGTGCATTCCTGCCCCATGGTCTGAACATTGTTACTAATTTAAAAAAAAAATTCTAAAAAATCGAAAAATAATTTTTTTTCTAACATTTTTTTTCATTTTATTCTACATACTACACAACGACACACAAATGAATAATAAAAAATACGATTTTTTAAAAACCTCTGACGGCTGGACCCCCTTAAAAACCGGATTATTTATAACAACATAATTATCAAACTTAAATGCAAATATTCCCAGGTACTCAACACATGACTCGCTCACTCGTCTAACAACGACTTTGGCGTTTTCCTAGTTAAATGCTAGCTAAGACGAGGGAGCGGAGTGACTGAGGATTACCATTCAAGGAATCGTCTCATCTGTTATTCTGTGTGTACGCCGAAAATCAGCCGAATCACTGAAGAGATTGCGCTGAAATTTTAAACAGACATCCAGTACGAGTTCACTGTGAACCGCTAACAAAATCAGCTAGATCCATTGCGATTTAAACCTACAAGAAATAATTAATTAGAAAATAGGCTGCAAATGTGTAGGAATTATTTTAACGACAATGGTTTTGATTTTGAAAAATATTTTTTTTTGTCTGGCTGTGAAAATGCAGTGCTCAAGGTGTATCAAATCTTGCACGCTCAAGGTACCCCGAAATTGCGCTCAGAGATTGAGTAAACCTTGCAATATTTACATGTATTTCGTACTGGCTATGTTTTCCATAGTATTATCATGATGATAGACTACACTGCGTTATATGCATTTCAAAACATGTTTAATAATATTTGAAATACAATCTAGAAACTACAAAATCTTTCCCGACCAGGGGATTGAACCCACGTCTCCCACATTTCGGCTATAAGGGCGCCTTAGCCAAAGACTAGGAAAACGTCTATATCGTTGTTAGACGAGTGAGCGAGTCATGTGTTTAGTACCCGGGAACATCTGCATACAAGTTGATTGATACATAGGTATAAATAATAGGGTTTTTAAGTTTTGTTGGTATAAAGGCGCGTCAACTGTAAGGAAGGCCATAGTGCGCCACTCTAGCCTATGATAGCCTGTTAGGGTGGAAAGACCAACGCTGTCTTGATCCAGTCTTAGGTATTGGGGGAGAAAGGGAAATGTTACCGGGTACTCAACACATGGCTCTCTCACGCGTTTAACAACGACTTCGGCGTTTTCCTAGTATGCATTTTGTATTTCTTCTAGTTCTACCCATCCATCCTAAATATTCCAATAATAAAGCGATGCTACTTCGTCTACACTACCTGTTCGAACCCCTTTCATTTGTTTCCCCTTATTAAGTTACAAAGTGGCTTCAAGCAGGTAGTGCAGCCAGTGAGTCTAATCTTCGTATGTGGGTATCTACAATAACCTAACCCGAGTTTCCGTTCTGTCTAGCGGTTCGATACGGGCGAGTGCCGAAAAGATCTCGCGAGCGAAGCACAGAAGAAACAACTCGGGTATCGACGTCGGATGCCGAACAGTCGGACGCGGAGACGAAGCAATTAGCTGTGTACGACATCATCCTGACGGTGTCGCAGGCGTACCACGCGAACTGTGGCTACACCGAGGAGCAGACGAGGGGGCTGGTCAGGAAGCCGCTGGCGCTGCAGCCGGTGAGAACCGCCACTAGCGATAACTCTTTGATTTAAAAAAACATTGTGAAAAATAATAAAGAACGACAAGTGATTGTTATCTCGCATTTTGACATTTGAGACGGTGGATATTGGTGAATTCCAATAGTCTTACTTAGTGCTCCCCTAGTTTGTGATAATTACAATATCTTTGCGCACTAAGTGCTTGCCATTAGCAAACACCATGTGTGTCCATTGATGCCATTAGAAGGGTTCTAAATGTCCCAAAGTATTTCATATTTTATTTCATTTCCATTAAAAAAAAGTAAGAAAAGTGAACAGTCCAAAATTACATTTATATTAATATACAGTATTAAAACTACTAAGTACCTTTTCTTATAGTCTTAAGATCAATATTATGACAAGTGGGTTGTTTAGTTTAAAGCTCCATTTTTTTTACCGTTATGGACATTGGTAACTCCACAATTGCCTAGAAAGTTAGTGGCCAACTAAATACATTTCTGAGCCTATTAAAAGTGTTAATTTATTGCTAGTGTTAGCTGCAGCGGTATACAATATTTTCTTACACCACCGCTCTACGTACTTATCGTTTTCTGCCCCACTTGGTTCATTCGAACTGATAATGGTGTCCGTAGGCCTATTGTTCTTGAGTGTTTCTGTACATATTGCAACCGGTTTGGATTATACACAGTCTCTATGTTAGCCTGTAATATCATAACCGACTTTCATTTATACTCGTAAAGTTTCGGCAAAGTCCCTGTAAACTGTCATTAGCACTTATCCATGATCAAACGAATTATTCCCAAGTGTTCAGTAAAGGAGGCTGGTAATGTTTTGGCATGAAATATTGTTTATGGGAGTTGTAAACTAAACCCACTTCATTCTGCTAACATAAATTTGGCTTGAAACTTTGCAACCCATACAATCCATCAATACATAATATAATACGTGACTTAATACAATCCAGAAATTAAAAAAGTCGGCCCCGACCGGGACTCGAACCACGGATCTCCCACATTCCAGGTGAGCGTCTTAACCCCTTGACCACAAGGACGGGCCGTCCTCAAATCTCACTGTTGGGTCTTAAATAAAGCCTTTGTTTTTATATGGATCTATTTTGGAAACCATGCTCTATGGTTTTCTAGTCACATACAACGGTAAACAAGAAAACCGTACAAGTACATAATTATTTACTTCGATAAGTTTTGGTTAAAAGTTACTCGTCTTGGACCCGGCACCTCCACCAAATTACTATATATTAGTCTCGAGATCAACTTTCTCTGCTTGTCCCTTGTGGTCTTCAAATCTCACTGTTGGGTCTAAAATGAAGCCTTTGTTTTTATAGATCTATTTTGGAAACCATGCTCTATGGTTTTCTAGTCACATACAACGGTAAACAAGAAAACCGTACAAGTACATAATTATTTACTTCGATAAGTTTAGGTTAAAAGTTTCTCGTCTTGGACCCGGCACCTCCACCAAATTACTATATATTAGTTTTAATCTCGATTTTCCGACCCAAGTCGCGATTTACGTAATCCCCACGAAACAAACATTGCTTGAAATGTTTTCCATTTCCGTGTTTAAATGTTAAGGGTATGAGATTTCCGCAATATCAGGCATTTGAATTTTGAGTTCAAAATAAACGTTAATACTCAGAATAACTAAATTTTGAAAATACAGTTTGATTTAAAACCTAATTATCAGAGAAAGTTTGTATTACTTTCAGTACGTTAATTCGTTCCTAGACGAAATACGCGTTGAATGGATAACAAAATTCGCAGCCGACGCTGAACTTGAAATTGTCACTGAACAGCCCCCTTTAAATAAAGGTTAGATCCACCAACGATTAGAAAAATACATACAAATACTACATTTTTGTAATGAAAGTCTTCATTGTTTTTGGTTTTAAATTATAAATTAAGTGCTTTTGTTCATAATGGGCATCATACATACACATATATTATTATGACATGATTAATTTGACATCTTTGTACTATTTAAATTATAACCAAGTTAACCAAAAAAATTGAATTTGAAGATGAAAAACAACACTTTAAAGTGTATCCTTGGGCAAATGCATACAGTGTTATCGCTTAAATTTAATGTTTTGTATTTTGGTCATTGAAACACCCGGTTAAGTATGTAAGTTACTAACTGAAGCGTGTTCCTCTATCCAGGTGGCCGCGGCGTCGCATCCCGACAGTCCCGAGGTGGCGTCCTCGACGCTCGAGTCCCTGGAGCAACAGCGAGTCTGGCTCTGGCAACAGTTCGCTACCCACGTGACCCCCAGCGTCCAGAGGGTCGTAGAGTTCGCCAAGAGGGTGCCAGGTACGTCCTCAGTACACGTGCACTTACACTAGAGGGTGCTAGGTACGTCCTCGGTACACGTGCACTAAAACAAGAGGGTGCCAGGTACTTCCTTGGTACATGTGCACTAAAACAAGAGGGTGCTAGGTACGTCCTCGGTACACATGCACTTACACTAGAGGGTGCCAGGTACGTCCTCAGTACACGTGCACTAACACAAGAGGGTACAAGGTACGTTTCCTAGTACACGTGCACTAACACAAGAGGGTGCCAGGTACGTTCTTAGTACACGTGCACTAACACAAGAGGGTACCAGGTACTTACTCGGTAAACGTGCACTTACACAAGAGGCCGCCAGGTTTTTCCTTGATACTTGTACACGAACACAAGAGAGTGCTCATTTGTATGTGCGCGAGCTATTTAGACCTTCCCAGTCCACATTTTAGGTACGTTTTACCAATTCGCATTATAATTTTGAAACATTTGTAAATGTTGCAACATAGATCAAACGAAATTGTAGGCTCTTGATTGTTTTTCAACGTCCGAACATGAAAAGTAAAAAAAAATCTGGTTTAATTCTTTCTTGAAAATATGTTCTGTTATTTTATTTTTCATGAGAGGCTATTAAAAAAGTCAACAACCTTTAACTTCGATTGCTTGATGTTACAATACTAATATATTTTCACAATTATAATGTAAATTGGTGAAATCTATATGCCACGCGCAGTGCGCTCGAGTCTCGTTGTCAAGTGAGAAATGTTTAGCGTTTTAAACCGATGTCACAAAAGAGAAAACACACGCAAACTACACTCTGCCCACGCTATACAGGGGACACCCTGATATAAGTACATTTAAACATGTAAAACCATTAAGAAACTAGCATATGTTCGCCACTAATATACATTGGACTCACAAATCTATAAAATATTTAATATATTATTAATAAAGAACAGTTTTGAGAAGATTACAACTATACGTTGCTTCCATTTCTTAGGCACATATCTGGTTATTTTCGATAAGCAATCCATTCAAATTGAATCTAGATAAAGTTGTATAATACTTAGGTAACCAATGTTAGTTGCCGTGTAGGATAACGAATTTTGCGTATAAGAGTTGTTAATGTTAATAAGTTTTGTGCCCAACGATGATTTTGATAATATGTTTTTATTTTGTAAACATTTCATTGTGTATGCCATGGTCGTTGAAACGTTTGCAGTGTCATGTGTGAGGACGAAATAATGTTTCGATACTTTCTTTTTAGAACATATTGTAATAAAACAATATCCACACACTGCCTAAATACAATTAATAATCAATCTAAAGCAAGAAATAAAACATTAATGTTAATAATTCAACAATATAACATACATCATTGTTTTCGTGCCCATCAACGAACAACAAGTTTCTGAAAATGGAAAGTAAAATGTTTCTTTGTTTGAAGAATGATTTTCCATCGAATAACCAAGATATTATAACAACATGGCTAGTTCTTAAATTGAGTGACAATAGACCAACCCCATTACGGAATACCAACTTCTAATCTTTAAGGTTATCGATGAACTTTTCATATTTATAAAGCTATATTATTTCGTATGGTTCGATGAGCTGCTAAACAATAATTACTAGGCCGCTTCGTAAATGCTTTTTCTAGTCGCGTTGATGAATGAGTTTTTTTGTAAGTTTTAATACGTGGGAACTGTTTTACTTTTTCAAGTCCCATTGCAAAATCATTTTTGTTAAATTAGAATATTTGTTAAAAAGTAGTATTAGTTGCAATGGTAATATAATGTAAAATATCTGGAGGCCTGAAGATTTGCTTTTTGAACGCATTGTAGTAATTGAGGTCAAGTTTCTATAGTTACTTGTTAGTTATTATACACCTAAAAAACTCATCTAAAACTTTTATTTCTCTGGATTCTGTTTAATTTTTTCATCATTTTCTTTCAAAAGGCAATACATCACCATTATCTTAATTTCCATGTGACATATGAATGTTGTACCCCCAGAATCAGAATCAGACCAGATATCACGAAAATATCGCATTAAAATCGAAAAAAAATCGTAAAAGTACGATATTCATGAAAAATATTTCTTAAGTTATACCTAAAAACGTGGCAAGTCTAAGTTCAGAGATTTCAAACGTCCCCTCCAATTTTCATCAAGATCGCATAATTATGCAGTTTGTCCGGTAGAGCGCGATCGAACAGACAGAAAAAAACAAAAACAAACAAAAAACACCCGAGCTAATTTTTTTGGGGGGTCAGTGAAATTGAAGTCTTTGCTTCGCTCATACTACAAACAGACAGAAAAAAATCACTTGAGCTAAATTTTTTTGTAGATCAGTGAAATTGAAGTCTTCGCTTCGCTCATCCAATAACAAGAATAACCGCAACTATGTTAATGATATTTCCCCCCCAAAGTTGTTGAAAATGAATAAGGCAAAGGGGAAAACAGAAGTAAAAAAATTGTCACCACTTAAGGAAAAACGGCGTTATTATAAAACAGTTATATAAAAATAGGGCAATATAATTAAATTCGAACTAAATGTGTCGATATCGGCAACTGTAAAAAAATTAAACAATCACGAGAAAATTGGTCGTTAATTTGATTAATTTGTGTTATGAAAATTCAATATTCAATCAATATGCATTCAAGCCAAGAGACCCGGCACCTCCACCAAAACTACAACTAAAACAAAATACAGCAACATACTTTCGTTTCTGTTGCCTGATTTCTATTATTAAAACATACTTTGCTACTTTGTTGGTTTAAAAACATTACTATTTTTACTATTTTCTTAGCAGTTTTTAAAATAAATACAAAATAGTTTCAATTTTAAAAAATCACTACGTTTCATCATTAATTTATGATTTTAACTCCTTTTAAATTGTGTAATCGTCTGATAAATAGTTGCTATTCTTTTTACCGAAGTGCCATACTCACAAAGTAAATCTATGATAAAATTCAAAAGAAGGCTGTATTACCTATTAAAGACAAAAACATCGCATACCCGAAAAAAAATTCTTCTGCTATCTCAAAAACGTTTGCCAAAACATTTTTTGAAAACAACAAGTAGATACTTTTAATTATTTTGAATGGTTAGTTAAAAATCACGTTTGTCAGTAATGCACAAGCAACGAGTAGCTTTTCTGCCCTACTTTGCATTTACATCCTTGCACACGAACACTCAGATGTAGGTTTGTCACGGAATGTAATGTATGGTTTATGGAAATAAGGTTACTTAATCTATCTAGTGACTATTGCACTTGAAAGTATTAGACTATCAAGAAAAACGCCTTACGAATCAAGTACTAATTATAAAATAAAGTAAATTACCAAATTATTCAAGGTTTTAATTTTACTTTTCAGTATCTTTAATCACTACGCCTCGTCCCTTGTTAATAATTACTACCACACGTTACAACTGCTCACTTTGATACTTTAATGATTCTTCAAAAATGTGTGGTGATAAGATCACCAGTAAAAAATTACTATTAAAAAGACAAGATAATTACTATGTACCTGACTATACTAAACATACTAGAATAACTTTTCATTCACTTATGTAACTTCTTTGAAAACGTATTTAATAGAAACGATTATTTTTCAACTCACTTTTGTTTCACTTTTTCGATCTCATTTCGAACAAAATTAAAAAACACAACAAAAGTAAATAAATACCTATTCATATCCGAGTATGATTGATTTTTTGCAATAATATTATCATTATTTTGCATTAGTTACTGATTTAGCTTGATGAACTAATTAATAAAACTGCACTCAATCGTTTTCTGATATTTTTTATTTGCTCTCTGCAGAGTTCACATCAGCTTTATCTGGTACGACTAACTTACTGACGGTGAGATTTCGTTTGAAGGGAATGTCCAAGCTCTACCATTTATTTTTTGTTTATCCTTGTCATAATACATTAAAAAATAACAAAATACGGCGTCGACGCTAGCAAATATTTTGCTTAAACACTTAAAATCTGTTAAGAAATGTTGTGAGGTGAAGAGCCTTTTTATGTATTTCTTTTTTGTAAATTTTAAACTTGAGAAGAATTATCAATATATAAGTAAATAAATAAATATTGACTTAATCTCTGAAAGAAACCTAAGGAAAAAAGACCTGTAATTGGAAGGATTAAAAACCGTTACTTCCTATCAACGTCTCACGCGTTGCGCATGAGGTTTTTCTCTCGCTTCCTGAGAATTCGTTTTTGGGCGATTTCCTTCAAATACCATTCACAATCTTGTGTAACGTTACTACGAAGTGCGGACAACGTGTAAAATGAGGGAGGATCGCATCTCGACTGAAGGAGATTTATTCCGTGTATTCGGACTGGAATTCCAATAAACCAATCACTTTAGGTCGGTTTTAATTTCCGCCATGAGTTTGAGAAGAGTGGTACAGTCATCAGCAGAACGTTGTGTCAGTCGCACGCACACTACAGAATACGAACGACAGTTCGAGTAGTCTATACCAAAACTAAGTAGCAAGTGCATACTGCATACACACACTCTTTGTACAAACATTATTGCAGTGGTATTTAGAAAACTACCTAATGCTGAAGTTCAAAACCAGTTTTAGAAATAGTAGTTACGAGAAGAAAACTGACATACACATAACACTGTACCAAATACATACTCGCTGATAATCTTCGTTATTTACACCGATCATAAACATTCAATAAGAATTCATCAATCTCGTGAAAATCATACTTCGTATTATTGTTTGTTAAATATGCTTCGGTTGTTTAGAAAACCATTTTAAGCTTTGGTTTCAAAACACACAGATCTAAATTATAATTAAATAAAAACTTATTACTAGTGATCATAGTCAGCCCATCCAGTTGCAAGAACTGATTTTTAGAGGGGGCAATTATTATACAAATGTTTTATGTGGGGTTTATTGCTAAGATTACGGCCTCAGATTCCACTCACCCTTACACCATATTCCGTGATTAAAGTTTATTACAAACACAATTGCACGCATATTGTGATAAAAATAATTATTCTTGCATGTGTTTGAAAGCCATTAAAAGAGTATATATTGAATAGTCTTTAATAGAGGTATATTAAAAGTTTTGCTTTTGCTGTCTTTTAATTCAGTTGTGCTGGTTGTTATAATCTTAAAGTGAAATATTATGTAAATGTACGAATAATGAATGTGTTACTGTTATTATGTAATGCTATGTGGATTGCTGTAAACGACAAGGTCAACTTTCGAAATAATTTATCCTTATTATTCCTTTTCGGTTTAGTAACACGGTTTTAATTGACTTTTCAACTACGTATTATATCCGTTTGACAAAAAACCTCACGTGTAAGTTGTATAAACGGCATATGCTGTCAAAATGGTATACTACTCAATTATTACTATGGAATAAGCATAGAGTATCCCACATAAATTTGTAATGTTTCCGTCGAAGAAAAAAAAAACATATTATGTAAACTGATAAGACAGCAGTCGAGTAAGATTTCATATGTTAATAAACTAGCTGTAATTACTCAACTGAATCAAATCAATAAATAGATCATTCATAACGACAATAATGCTTTAATACCATTGAATACCATTGAATGGTTGAAATACCATACATAGACAAAACCATAACCATGATCAATGATATTCTTCCTTACCACAAGTATCCTTGTACAGAGCAAACCATACATGTATCGGATTCGTTTTTGTTGCAAGGGGTAAAAACCAAGTTTTTTTGATTTTGCAACACTTTTAAGTTAGGCAAAACTGATACAAGAACTTTCGATGTCTTAAAAGATCCATTTACTTATTTTTGAATCACCTTGATGGTCTAACATAGTTATTGGTTAACATTTTAAATTATTTATTATTATTATTTTTATATATGTATTTAAATTTTAACCTTTTTTAATTGTTATTATCAATGAGATGTTATTTTTGTTCTAAAATAGTTATTTGGAGCAACAGAGTTTTGTTTCGTTAAAATCAAAGTCATTTCTTAAACTTATACTGAACAGGATTACCGTAATTTATTTTATCGACATTTCAATTTAAAATTTTTAATGAACTTTTTTTGAACTTCTTAATCCATCAGTATGCATTTCGTAAGACATCAGGGGAACTGTATTTTCAATAGAATTGCCATAATTCCTTTCGACTAGAATAATTGTTGACTTGGTGCGAGCCACTTTTACACATGAAAATCTTTCAAGTCGCTCCCTAGACCTAGAGAATAAATAGACAAACTCTTGTGCCACGACCACAGTTTACAAATAAACATCATCGTCCCTTGGATGACTGTCTGGCGAGGAACCACAGGCGTCACCAATCGGTTCTTCGAGGTTGGTTAGGCAGTAGTCAGACGATCAGTGACTCATCCACGTCGGCTTCTCGAGGTTGGTTAGGTCACGTGCTCGATGACGTCAGACCATCCCACTTTGTCGACATACATCACTCGTCAGCAGATGGAGACCATGTACGATGTATGTATCGACAATATCCAGACACTACTTTGCATATTGTTTGAAATATGAGGTTGAAATTAAATTATACATTGTAATCCAATCAATTTTATCAATTTTAAACACACTTTAGTACATAATTGAGCAGCGTAGCGAGCGTCTCCACTTGACTCTTATGGCTCGAATGTCAGTTTTTTTTTTTTTTTTTCTGTTACTGCTTCGATACAGGTCGCACCGTTTCTCTGATCGACCTGAAATTTTGCACACATGTACATATTACCTAGGCGGGTTGCTGAAAAATTTCCGATCGTTATCCGATCGTTGGTACATTAAAAAAAAAAAAAAAAAAAATTTTCCGATCGTTATGAAATTTTGCAGGGTCAATAAGTACACCATTCCCTCCCATTTCCCAAATTTTCAGCTAAATCGGTCAAGACCTTAAAGACTTATTGGTATGTAACATTATGGGAATGTCGTACTCGGGTCGTGTTGCACGTACCGGGGTTGCTCGCTCAACAACGCGACGGGACTTTAGCGTTTTCCTAGTTATAATCCTACTGAAGCTTATGTTATTTTAAAAACTTTTAGTATATTTATTATATTACTTAAAGTCTTCACGAGACAGACATGTACACGGCACGTCCGTAAGCACTCAAATTCAGATGTACAACGCTCTGGAGAAAAATTGAAACGTCATACGTGAATTCTAAAATGCACAAGACACAGATATTTTAATGCAGAACAACATACAACAAACAGAATTGCTGTATGTAATAAACCCTACTATCTACCATTGTTATGCATAGAGTCGACGCAACGGGAAAAATAAGAGGTTTCTCCCTTCGCGTTGACTCTACGCTTAACAATGGTGAATAGTAGGGTTAAATACCTGAAGCTGTTCTGTTTGTTGTATGTTCTTTTGCATAAAACATATCTGTGTCTTGTGCATTTTAGAATTCAATTACGTCGTTTCAATTTTTCTACAGAGAGTTGTACATTTCAATTTGAGTGCTGACGGGCGTGCATATGTCTTTCGCGAAGACTTAAGAAAGAACTGTACTAACTCAATTTTAAGATTAAGTTTGTAATGGACTTTTACCATTTTGATAATTCCACGAATATTTATTACATTACAAACATACACCCAACACCATAGTAGTCTTAATGTTTATTTGTCATGTACAAAATATAATTCTGAATGTTATTTAACTTAGTTGTTTGAAATATGAGTAACAGAGACGCACAATGATTACAGCAGCCACATATTCTCAAGTAATTTACCCAGTCTCAATATAGCAATGTGATATTATTATATTGTTGCCTATATTAATTTTGGAGAACAGTTCCTAATTTGAAAACGTTGCACAATTCTTATGGCATGTCATTTCACAAAACGTAACTAAAACAAAGTATTTAATATAAATTATGTATTAAGGTTCTGGAAATTAACCAAGGTTGTATCTGCTCGTCATGACTTTCTTGTATTCAAACTTAGAACATCAGATAGGTGGTTTTTCAGTTAGTGGAAATCCAATAACGTCGCCCTTAATCTAAAGACATTTTAGTCAATTTACTGTTGAAAATCTTTGGTGCAAACAATGATCGTCTGTACTTTGTAGTGCTGTACTTTAGTAATTTTTAAATTGCGTGCAAGAAAAGCAACACATTTTGATTTTTTTCCCATACTGCGTTAGATAACTACATGTGTATCACTATTACATAGCATTTTTTTCTTCTCTTTTTCTCTTTTTTTCACTATCTCTCAAAAACTCAAAAGTCCATAACCAATTTTGACTTTGAGATTCCTAAAAATATATATTTCGTGTGACTAAACGAAACTCATTTTATAAAAAAATAAGGCACTATGGTAGGCATTACGTTCCTTTTTATTTATCACAGCCTTTTTTCTTGCAACATTTAGTTGGGTAAAGGGGTGTTTCTACCATTTATCTTGGGCATCATCGAATCAGCACCGGCCTGCCAAGCTCGGCACTCCATCTTCTTCCTCATTCTCTTGTCGTAACACCAGCTCTCTCCACTTTTTCCTGTCCTACCACCATCTTTCTCTCTCTTCAACCACTGCCCACTCCTCTCCTCTCTCCTCCACATCTGTCTGTACTTTATCTTGCCATCTATCTCGAGGTATTCCCACTCTTCAATAATTCTTTAGCTCAAATGCTCGTCTTGGGATTCTATTCTTCTCCATTTTTTTTCTTCATACCATACGTTTCTTTATATGTAAAAAAAAATACATGTAAGATGGAACAATGTAGTCGTAGCTCTGAAAGTACGAATTTACATTATCTGCTAAATTGTTTGCGTTCTCGATCTAATTCATTGTTATTTCAAACTTAGTTCACTCGTACATTTCATGTGCTTTGGGAATTTTACGAGATTCTTATCCCTCTGGCAGTTGGTACTACATCCGTATTATACTTCACATAGTCATAGAACGGAGATACGAACACTCCTAACCACCTTTTAAAAACTATAATGTAGAAAAATAAAACTAACTGGAAATCGTTACAACGTTCCATTTCGTTATAAATTACTTTCAACAGGATTATTTAACTCTTGTTAAAGTAGTTAAAAAAAGAGTGGTACATTATGTCCATTATAAACAGTTATGTCAAGTTTTATACATGCCTAATTCTTTATGGTGGTCAAAAATCGTCTATTGATTTCTACTTAATCGTATAAACAAAATCGATTCCATATAATAACAGTTTTTCCTACTGAAGCATTGATTTAAAGAATGTCAGCAGAAACATCATTGTTTAAAAACTATTTCCTTATTGTAAATTAGTGAGAGACAGTGTGAAAATCTGAATCTATAAAGAAACATATTATAGATTACAATGTGAATATGAAATAAGTAGAACAGGTAAATTGATTATGAAAATGTAATTATTGGGCATACATTGTTCAAGATTGTAAGAAATACTTGTTTATTAGTAATATTTCGACAATAGTCGTTTAATACAAACATAATTAACAATGTATATCACTATAAAAAAGATTAATTGATGCGTTTCAACATTGTAGTGTCTAACGGCAAAGCGAAAAAACCAAGCCCTTTTTGGTGGATGTGCCGGGTCCATGTTGAAATCGTCAATTTCTACCCAGTTACGACACTCGACTAGTGTCGAAATATTACTATTAAAAAAATATTTCTTACAAGACCAGTGTATGTTTAATAATAACATTTTAATAATATAGAATACACTTTGATAAACTTATGTTCTTGAATGAGTATACACAAAACTTTTAAACAAAGGTGTAATATTTATTTGCAAAGGAGGGTTAGTTTCTTGTGGTAATTCTATTAATGGAGTTGAGTGTGGGGGGGGGGGACTATTTTTTATAACGTTGGGAGGTGTCCTACGTATTATACACATGCCTTGCTAGGTATACATAATTATAGTATGTGTTTTTAATGCAAACCACAAGATTTCAACATGGACCCGGCACCTCCACCAAAGAGGGTCGTTCTTTTTGCTTCACTGCTATAGGCACTAAAATGTTTACACGCCTCAGATAGTCTTTTTTATAGTGATATTCATTATTAATTATGTTTGTATTAGACTGTTTATGATCTTAATTTTACAATACATACCTACTAATTATTGTAGATACCATTTTACGTCTAGAAGCAATTGTAAGTATTTCAATACTCCATGTGTGCGTGTGTTAGCTAAACTACAAGCTAGACATATGATTTCTATATTTCTGAAGTATGTAAACGGGTGTAGAATTGCGTGAATCTCATTATTACGCCGGTGTAGGCATGTCTGCGTACAGACGGCACCGGCGATGAACCGACAAGCCGCTCTCATTGATTTTGTCGGCGGCTGATTACTCCCCCTCCCCTTACATACCCCTTACAATTTACCCGATCAATTTCCTCTTCATTCGTCTCTCGGGGTTTTGATTGCTTTGCGGAACTCGGCACGTTATGACGTCTAGGTATTATTACTTCACAATGAAAGCACGTTTTTGTTCTCAGTGACGCGATGCAGACACTACTTTAGAAATTAAACTAGGTCATAGATTATTAAAGTCATAGAAATTCTAAGAGCGTACGTGACTATAAAAAACTGAGTGAAGACTTCCGCATGGAACGCTGGTTTGTTAGGAGAATTAATTATGAAACAAAAGTGAGCTTTAAAGTTCTTCACACATTGTTCATTGTTCATACATTGACTAAAATTGAAAACTCGTTTGACGTGGAAGTTTATCTAGTTACTTTAAACAGCTGTTCACAGTCTATTTTTCCACGTATTCATTAGAAAACTGACTTAAAGTCTGTTGGATGAGGTTGGGTAACAAGGCTTCAATGAAAAATGCAAAAGTTCATTCTGGAACATTAAATAAATAAATTAAGACTATATGGTACTTTGAAGAGACGCGGGCTTCTCCGATTAGACCGTTAAAAATCTCGCATCCGGGGGAGAAGCGGGAGGGTAGGGGTAATGATGGCGAGCCGTGGGAGACTGGGAGTGGGGGATATAAGTAACTCGACACAATTCACAATCACAATCACAGACCCAGCTAGTATCTGCACGGAACTCTCGCAATGACGTGTCGCTTGCCAGTCAGTCGTAGTTTTTAGATCGGGTCTGGGAACACTTGTCACACTCACTGGAGGTTTATTCTGTACATATTTCTTCTGTGTTTAGATGGATGGTATATAGTTAGTTGTACGCCAATCAAAATAAAATACTTTTGTCAAAACAAAAGGTTATTTTATTTATTTCACTTATTGAGGCACACTACTCATAGTCATCTATACCTAATAATACCATAAAAAACAATGTGTTGACACTTGCAACTATAATGTTGTAAAACGGTGTTCTGGACATCATGACATCATGGTGAGAGGAGGAAAAATAAAATTCTAGCTTTTTTGAAGGGTGGATGATAGGTTGATAATTTATCAATCTCTTGGTGCTTCAAGTTTCGTTTTATAGATATATCATCAGTATCAACACTACAGTTTACTACAATGTTACACAAAAATTAATAAAAATAATATATTGTCACACATATGTGGTTGATCAAAATAGTGTAAAGTACACACACAGTTGGTAGTGTGCCATTAAAAAACAGTGAGTTGAAATTATTGTCATATCCAAAATATAGATGAGGGGGTGAATAAAATACTGACTTCTCAATACTGCTTTCAACTTTGTTTGTTGATAGAGTAGTCTCATTACTATATTTCAGTAGGCCTACATTGTTTCCAGAAAATTTATGGCAATGTGCTCATTTTGAATAATTGCGATATATTATAATAATAAGTCATACATTATCTATGATTTACTACGAAAAATATATTATCCAAGCATTTTACTGAACTAGAAATCAAATTTCAAAACTGCTTTCAACTTTGTTTGTTGATAGAGTAGTCTCATTACTTTATTTCAGTAGGCCTACATTGTTTCCAGAAAATGTATGGCAATGTGCTCATTTTGAATAATTGCGATATATTATAATAATAAGTCATACATTATCTATGATTTACTACGAAAAATATATTATCCAAGCATTTTACTGAACTAGAAATCAAAATCAACCCCTATCCACTTACATAAGATGACATGACACGCACTAGCGCGTAAAAGTAATTTATGCGTACAAGTAACATGGTATTGTAGAGTTGTACTATCTCCGAACCAAAATTACAAAATTGAATCAGTTTTAGCCATGGTCAAGGAAAAATTAAAGTTTATATAGTTCGTCCGTTTACAGTTGACGAATTTGGAGTTCCTCAAAGGGACAAAATACCTGATTTGTTCACACCTCTTGACAAGATCATTTTTCTCTGGTTCACCGGGAAATAGTCTCGGAGATCCCCAGTGATTGACATATCTATTATAATGAATAGCAAACCCGTCGCCAAATCACTTAGTTTAATTTCCATTATTGCGCTTCATTGGTTTGCCAAAGAGGCGCACAATGAAACTTCAGCCGGGCAACATTGACGACGGTCAGCGAAGACTGAATTTTAAATTACAACCCTCGTAATTGGTTATAACAAGTGGCTTACATGTTCCCGCTGTGTCGGCGAAAAAGCCGAAATTCGTCAAATGTAAACGGACGAACTATAACTGGCAGTGGCCGTACGACAGGGGCGGATATGGGGAAGGGCGGGGGCGGGCGAACGCGACCATCACGACTCTCCGGTTTACGTTGCATAGACAATTTCACATTTTTTAAAGTTTTTTAAGCTTTTAAAAATTGCAAAATTTAAGAATTCGATAGATCTCCTACCCCAGTGTCCTCCGGACGACCCCATCCAGCCAATTGTTAATTGGACGCTATTTCTACCAAAGTTACTTTGTATGTAAATAGATAATTGTAAAACACAGTATCACTATCAACTAGTACGTAATTTTACATTGTTACAGTGACAAATTTGAAATTTTTCGATTGGCAGAACTGAATCTTCCATCCGCAGCTCACACGCACTAACTTAAAAAAACAAAAACGAATGCGATGTGTAACCAAAATGTTATTCGTAAATTTACAACTTCAACATTAGGTCGCGACCCGATTGAAGAGAAATGATTATCTCATTTCTTTTCAACTCCGACACTGTTTGCGTATGGCTCTACGAGGACGTGGGTTCGAATTCCGTACATCACATGTTTTTTTATTTGTCCTTCACCCTCATCTTTCTCCACTCATCGTCTCGAATAGCCTTATAGTGCATTACTCACATAGGTTAAGCAACAAAAATCACCATCGTCTCCAATGTATTATTTTATTGTGTGGTCTAATTATATGTGAATCGCGAATATCAAAATTCTAGAATGAATTCTTGAGTTCTTCAAAATATATTTTGTGAAATGAGAATTTGTAGTCTGTGGCAGTATCCTCTCCGGATCAAATATAGGACAAAGAAGTAACATTGGTATTGTTATGATTTCAATCTATAACTAGATTATATTATATTGAATTGACGAACAAAATAGATCGCATTCGGAACACGCTATACGTTATCTTGAGGGTGCATGGACATTGGACACCACCAGTGGGTAGCACGCGTCACATTTTGACATCATTTTGTAAATAGTTTGTAAATACCGTACACACTCGTAGATGTAGTCATTGGTTGATTTAATAGTTTCAACTCTGTGAGTGTGTGGGATTGAAATATTATCGTAGAACTTTTGCAGACTTATTTTTATTTCATGTAAGAATGACTGCAATCATGAGTGTTCTTGGAAAAATTGATATGAACTAAATGTATATAGAAGTGCGATTTTCAAGAGACAAGGTTATTTATTCCAAACAAAGACCTGGCACGTGTAAGTTTAAATATTTTGAATGTTCTCCTAGTTTAAAATTCGCTTTTGTGAGCGGAGCGTGAGTGTGGTATACAGCGCGAGCAGATTATATAATACTAGTTTTGTAATTTCAATAAGTAATCTCGCCTTCAGAGAGAATAGGACACATTTTGCAGTTAGCAAATAGCTATTCGCTCGGCCAAGAAGCATTCGACATATATGAAACTTTGCAAAGTTGTCAATAAAGCATACATACACAGCCCTACGGTCATAGATTTCACAATTTCTTTCTTAATCATCCAGAAAAAAATCATGAATATATTATAGTCAATTTTGACTTTGAATTTGAAATTCGTTTAAACTAATTGATTTTTTATGAATTATTTTAAAACAAATTTTAGGAATGTGTTACTGTAGAGCCATATATTTAGTATATCGTGGTATATGTTCGAAATTTCAGACGCCTGCGGTGAAGCAATTTGCCTAAAACGCATGTCCTACCTCTCTTCACTTTATCAATCTCTAGAACAGCGGCTATGAATATGATTGCATAACATTTTGTTGTTCGGGTTCATTTTTAACAGTGCAAACATCGTCGAATGTAGTCCTAAGACACGGGACTCAAAGAGCAATAATCGTCCCAACTCCTGGTATTGGGGGGGGGGGGGGGGGGGATACAAGTTTTTAGAATATTATCTACAACAAGAAACTAGGCATTATAGTCAAGAAACTTGCCGTTCTCTCTTGTCCGTGGATTTTTTCTGACCTGTAGTCTTCAAGCCGAGCTTCTAATTTATAATTCAATGAAAAGGCATCTCATTTTTGCATTGAAACGTAACTTTGTCTCTTCCCTCTTCCTTTGATCCACCTTGACGTCAATAGACGTAGATGGTCAAAATAACGCGCACATGCTTCATGAAGTAATCAACGCTTCGCGTGATACAGCACGTGTTATCTGACAGCTGTAGGATGAATGATAGATCGCCAGACGCACATGCTCGCTCCTCTTCCCGTTCCCCGTCCCCAAGACAACACAATCACACATTCACCGAACGATAATCACCGATAATGATTATGATAATCGTTGCCGCACTTGCGATATCTAGCAGAACCAGACCATACATTAATTTATTCGTATATACAAACCTTATTCGTCGCCGTTAGCGTAAGTGCATAAATATAATACGTGGAGACAATTCGAATCCGAAAGGCTGCCAGGGACTATTTTAAAACCGAAAAAGGGATCTTGATTTCTTCTATTGTGTTATTTGTGTATTCGCCGACAACATTGAAGAATCCATCTGGTGAAACGTACCATCGTTAGCACTAGCTCTACCTAGGTAAATTCATCATATATTTTAAAATTATTTACTTGCACCTTCATCACAACAATAATATAAATTATGAATAATTACAAATATGATAAATGAGGTCCTTAGGGACAATTCTTGTTTCCGATGCACAAGGTCCAGGGTTCAAATTCTTGTTTGTACAGATACTTTTGGCGAGTGAAGTGCTCTACACACATTGCGAAGTCGTCAGTCGTAAAGGTCAATATCAATCAATCTTATTTCTGACAATCATCTCAGCAAGACCGTCAGTTTCATAAACTAAATGGGGGCACTTCATTTTTATCATTGTCATCGCCGATCAAATTGATTAATCCGGCCAAAGATTCGTTTTTTCAAAGGAAAATAAACAACATGGCATCACCACTAGCACTAAACACTATAATACATAGAACATTTAAAAATAGTATAGACTACTTACAACAAACAAGAACAAGAACAATAAACATATTTTTATTTTAATAATAGTAATGGTGGGGACAAAAAAATATGATAAATGGTGTCCTATATGCATAGTTCCAATCCAATGCTCCAAGGTCCTTGTCTCAAATCCCGGTTCTGGCATAGATTTTACGTCGGAAATTCCTTGGCCAGTTACATTGACTTCCTACGCGTAACAAGATACTGTCAGTTTACCTCCCCTCAAATTCCACAAAACACTCGCTCGAACACGAAATCGTCTCACGACTTTTTCGCAGCGCCTACGCCACCTAGCGGACTACAGTCGAAAGAAATAACGCAAAACAATGCCTGGGAAATAGCTGTTTTTTCCTAAACGGTTGGTGATAGAACAATTCTGTTGACTGGGTTCAAGAGAAAATTCATCAATTCAGGGCAATAGAGTAAAGTTTTCTGAAATAAGTGTCTGGGGGTATTTTTTAAAGTTCCATGAAACGGCGCGTGAAACAGTATTTTTGTAAAAATTATGCCATTTAAAAAAATTCATGCTAGATAAATGTATATATTTCCTTAAAATCCGGCACCACAGGGCTCTATAGAAAACCTTTACAATTATATTGCTGAAGATTTCATGCCGATCGGTTGATAAACGGCCGAGAAAACAGCTATTTGCTGGAAGTCAACGTTATTTTCAAAATACTGCTTATTTTCACATGTCCTATATTCTCTTAATCCATATTATTTAGAGTCTACCCACTCAGTCACACAATTGATTGTCAGTGGGGGACAGTAAACCAAAGTTACCAAGCCAACCTTGCAGGCTCCGACACAATCGACCATTCTTTGAGTTTTAATTTTTACTCAAAATAAGAAACTTTAGGAGGTTGTTCAGAAATGAAATGCTCATGTCTGTCTCCGATTTTGCTTAGATTCTTTTCAATATGCTACCTAACTAGTGTCGGGACTATTATAAAATCGTGCATATTATATGTTTATTGGCAAAAGATATTTCGTATGTCACATATCCATTAACATTACATTTCAGATCTGTGATACCACATATCTTTTATCATTAATTTAAGTTTTGTCATCCCCTGTATTTGTACAGTGTACTCATTTTAAAAGGTGTATCAAATAAAATAACTGACAAAACAAAATATAAACCAACAACGACGCAAGGTCCTCTATGTCAAGGCTCACTGAATCTCCCAGCAGACTGTCTGGGTACCCATCCAGCGAGAAAAGTGGAGTGTCTTGCACGTAGAGATCTAGTGGACCTTTCTCTTTGTCCAAATGTTCACCGTAACTCCGATAGGGACCTTGCTTTATTTTTCTTTCTCCCCACCACCTTTTCTCATTAACCTTTTCCCAAGCTGTGTTTCCTCTTTTTCCCACTTGAGTCTAGTTCTCCTTGTTTCTGCTTGTTTACTGAGTCTGGGAACTGTGGGTATAGAGAGTTTAAACTTTAAGGTAGAGCAAGAAAATCTGCGGTGGTTTTGGACAGAGGACAGCATTCCGAAGACACGAATGGAAATATGAGACAGTGGAGGCACTTATTTAATTAAAGTCTAAAATATCATCATAACGTCCATAGGGTAGTGTAATATAAAACCAAGGTTGAACATAAAATAAATAATAATCCTTCTCATTTCCAACAAGGTCGGGTTAAGTGGTGTTGTTCTCCCCGATATCTTGTACATGAAACTATTCTGAGCCGAGGCTGCCGTATTCGGCGTTTCTTCATCTTCATCTTCATCCTGCATCTGCTTCTCCACCAACTCACCTCACTCTTTCCTTTCTTCCCACAGTTTAACTTCCATCACCAGGATCCACATTTCACCTCGCTTTCAACGTCTCCTGCAATAAATCTCCCTAATTTATCTCTTGGTATTCCATCTTTTCTTTTACCCTCCTCCTGTGCTTCAACATAAAATAATAAATCCCATGTGTTTGCAGGCGGAGTTCGTGTCCGCGCTGTTCCACTTCGCCTCGACGTTCAACGGCCTGGGCCTCAACGACACGGAGCTGGGTCTCTTCTCGGGGGTGGTTCTACTGACTGCGGACCGGCCTGGTGTGACAGACCTCAAGGCTGTTGAACACCACCAGGACAGACTGATAGACGCGCTCAAAGTACAGGTGGGTCTAGTTGTCTAGGGGGTAGAAGACGGGGGTTGTCAGTCCAAGGGGGTGGTTCTACTGACTGCGGACCGGCCTGGTGTGACAGACCTCAAGGCTGTTGAACACCACCAGGACAGACTGATAGACGCGCTCAAAGTACAGGTCAGTTTGATATTTATTCCCGATTTAGTATAAAATAAAATAAGATAAAACTAAAATTAATTTTTGGAAGCTATTTGACCCGGATATTGTATTTAGTATGCGAGGTCTATATTTTGCAAACTTACATGTGTGAAATTTCGGGGACGTCCTTATCCATCGTCGGACACTGACACACTTGCAATCTCACTGCGTTTCCAGAGGCTCCCACCAGTGTTGTTGTGTCCTAGTGATTTCTTCCCTGACTTTATTACTGAATTCTTTGTGGCCTGGCTGATTGCATTTTCCTTGTACGAATAACTGCAGCTTCTCTTCCAAATGTGGGCATTCTCTTATTTTAAAATGATTTTAACCCATCTTCAGTTAGATAACAACTGTTTAGTCCAATCAAATAATTTATTAAACAATACTGTAGGCGTACTCTCGACTCAGTACAGTACATACTACAAAGAATGCAGTGTTCATTCCTGAAGTGCTCATTTCACTGTACTATACCGTAATCACGGAGCTTAACAATGAAACACAAGAATGAAGATTCGCGTTCGGTGGTTTCTTCCGCAAAAATTTGATTTCTCCCTGATTGCTGTTCCTGATTTTTGGCAAACCTCTCAATCGTTTGAGTGGGATCGACTAATAATTCAGTTTTTTTTTCTTTTCTTTTCTTTCCTTTTCTTTTTGATGATTTTTTTCACTCTTTTTCTTTTCTTTCCCTTTCTTTTTTTTCTTTGCTTCCTCCCCCCTTTTTATTTTTGGTTCATCAATTAATTGCATTTCATATTCTTTTTGAAATTGTTGCCAAAATTATTGTGTTTAGTATTTTAAATATTTACTTAACTGTAGGCATTGTTCATTGTTGTGTCTGCATTTGTGTAATGAGATTTATTTACTTGTCCTCCTTTGTAAATCAGTTTTTCAACTGAATAGGATAGACGTTAAATAAATAAATAAATAAATAAATAAATAAATAAACAAATAAAAGTAAATAAATAAATACTATTTCATTTTGCTGATCAATGTACAAATTTCATGTAAAATGTGTTATCAGATTGTATTTACAAATGAGTTGTGTTATTTCTTTAATATTAACAATAACCTTGTTTTAAACAGTTAGTGTTATTATTAATAAGATTACAAATTCAATACGGTTAAGTGTGTTGTTTTGTAAAAAATATTGCCAGAATTACAAAACATATTTGAGTGACTCGTCACATCGCGTGAAGTAATATTTCTGCTCAAATGAAATGTATAAAGTCATCACATAGCTGAGAGGTCAATGATCCCGTGTTATTCTCACCTGAGGTGATCTCAAAAGAGGGAGGTACGACTTGGCAACGTCGCAAAGCTACAAGCCCACATGGACGACTTCATTAATTCTTTATTGCCAGTTATTATAGGTGTATAAAACCATAAATATCGCAGTGCACGTTCATTAGGTCTTAAGCGGCTTAACAGTAAACAATAACAACGCTACCATGATCACCGTTGATGGCATCTACCTCTTCCTCGAAACGTATATCATTTTTATCGCCACGTATTACAACACGAAACTATAAAATACCAGTAAATAAACTCAACACAAAAAATACTTTTTTCTGTGGAATGTGCTACAGTACACATCATTTTGGCCAGTGTGACCTTCCTCAGGTGACTAATAGTGTAAAAATGTTCTGATATAAAGAACAAAGAATGTGAAAGAAGTGCTGTTTGTAGGACTCAATTTCAAAATTTGCCTACAGCATATTAAAACATACGAAAAGACTTCAGTTAGGACTGTGGTGTCTAGGCTTGGAACCTTTGACCTGACGAATTTTGGAACTCGTGCTTATCTCGAAATATAAACATAAAGTCATAGTAAATCCCCTAGTAAAGCATTAATTTAAATTAACCTGTTAATCATAATAAGAGGTTCGTGAAAATGGCGTTTTGTGAATAGATGCTACAAAGCGCTATTTTTCAAAAAGTTTTCCAGTCCTGTTTCATTTTATTTTACATAGTATCTTTAATTTGTTTTTATTCCGTTGATAATCTAACCTCGTTTATATAATTTTGAAATAAAATTATGAAAAAACTTAATACACAAGATTTTGAAAGAGGCACAAAAGTAAATGCTTGTACAAAACGCTATAAAAGGAGACTTGAAAATGCTATATATACACGTACCTCTAAAAATCTTATTATATCTTATGGGTGTAGCCTATTTCTGCTTTTTTCTATTGTCACATTACCAAAATCAACGGTTGACTCTATGGATCTATTTTTAATGTTAAATTTATGTTTCAAGTTTGTAGAGTGATGACTAAAAACAACAGCGTACATGAGGTGTCTACAATGTTTCTTACGACCTGTGGAAGGTCAAACTTACGAGAAACCTAATTCTGAGTATTATAATAATATTAGTTTTAAATTTTGAGAGTTAACTTCACATAATCAAAAGGATGCAAACTACCGACGAATCAAACAAAGATAAACATATTTTAGGTTACATAACAACTAAGCAGGCGCGGTCAGAAAGTTCGCTGAATTTGTTATTTGCTTCAACATTGTATGTGGTTGAAAATATATACGTTCGAAACTCCCTCTCTAGTTTGTCGCTCGATGTATTCAGCGCTCTCTATCGTTTACTCCGCGCATCACGCTACGCTGCGTGGTTCGCGACGGCTACGACAGAGTGCGAAAAAATCAAGTTCCACAGCAGAGTTCAAAATTTTCAAGAGTGACACATTATCCATTATGATTCCAGATTCACTTTGACTTTGTAAATAATACATCCCTTTAATGAACAGTTTTGATTGTACAACATAATTATACCTAAAATAACTCAAATTAAATAAGATTGTAACCAAGTATCGCGCTAAATTAGAGAAAAGTTTGGTGTTGTAGCCTTTTTGTTTACTCATAACATTGTGGAGTCCAATAAAAATTCAAAAGTAATATAAAATACAAAAAACTAATTTTTTTGCGAAAAACCAGTTCATCTCTAACGACGTTATCATAAAATATTATCTTGTTATATCAATTGGTTCAAAAATTTCTATGCGACAGGTGCAGCCACTACGTCTGATTGTCGAAATATGTGTTGACAATCACGGGCCGTGGAATCTAGGTGCCCGTTAGGGCGCCGCAGCCAAGCCGCGGTGCGCTACACACTCAAGCACCTTATACACCAAGCAGAGTTGGGGTGATTTCGAGGTGTTACCCAGCCGTCATGTAACGTGATGTGAACTTGAAAACTATCACAATCGAGGGGATTTAGGTACCTGACAACACATGCCAAATTTTATTGGGGTACGATTATTCCTTCTTGGTGAAAAAATGGCTTGAAACATGCTCAAAATCACTTTAAGGATGTTAGCTACTGCTACTGCTACTACTGCTACTGCTAACATCTAATACGTCGGCCCGCGATTCTGACCAGACGGGTGGGACTACAATGTTCATATTTTACATGGACATTAAGGTTATAGAAATATAGTCTCTTTTGAAAAAAAAAAGTTGAAAAAGTTTGTTGGAAGGCTTCCAAATAAAGGTTTTAAAATAAGCCTTAAACACTTGGCATACAATCAACAAGTAACCATAGTAACTTGACACTTGTTGACGGTATAAGCAGAGTTAGGCGGGAAAGTGCGATACGTAAACCAATAGCGGACATTTAAAATTTTTCTTCTTTATGTGGAACGAGAAAAGGTGTCATTATACTCTCATAAAACAAATCAGAAACCTCCCTGGCCTAGGCCCGGGTGGAAAATTATTTATAATGCAAAAGTGTAGGTCTAAAGTTCCATTTGGCTATAGGACTAGTAAAATTCATACTTACATTACATGTTTGACAAGCCTAGCCAACCCTATGCCAGCACAACATTGTTCTGATATGAACTTGCTCAACTGTTTGTTTACATAATTGCAACAATCAAATCATTTCATACAACTTGTCTTTCGATTGGCCCGCGTTTATGAAGGCACTGCCATCTAGAATAAATATAGAACTTTTTCGAGCTCTTTGCTATACGCAAATCTTTTTAAAGTGTTTGGATTTCGTGATACTCTTTCAACCATAGACATCCTATATAATTGGCTAGACCAGCAGTCGGTGGTCCACTTCCGGTACAATTAGAAGCCATCTTAAAATGACAGTTTACATGTTAATCAAATGGGAGCGATTTGTGGCCAAATAGTTCTCAAGATTGCCGCCAGGTTGACAGGTAAGCATACTAGCCTTTAACACCAAATGATTACTAAATTCCCTTATGCAATCACTTCGTATTGTTTCTTTTGTTTAATACCATGCTGCACAAGCTAAAACCATATCAAACAATCCAGTAAAATACTTTATTGCATTAAAAAAGCATAAATTAAAACACCAAATCGCCATCTTGAAATGGGCCGGTTGAGTCTTCAATTTGCTACGCTCGCGCCTGTGCGGAGGTATAGGAGACTGCTAATCTAGCCTACTATAGGGGTTTAATATCAATGCTTTCAACTCACAACCCATGACGTTTTCCACGATACCGTTCAAGAATACCAATTCCTTCGAAAACGAAAACGACTTCGTTTTCAAATTGCGTTTTCAACTCATCTCCCACGAACTCAAGAATTGGGGTCCAGTCCTTATACCGTCGTTATACCATGGTTATACCACCTATACCCAGGATGTACATGAATCCGGGTCTAGATATTTTACATCCTATATTGTTACTGCTAATACCATAGAATTTAAATCAACTTTGATAAAAATATTATATTTTAGCAAATAATTTTGTAATGGAACTTGAAAAAGTAATGAGATCACACACATAACAAAAACTTGTAGAAATACAGCCAAACCTTACACACTCAAAAGGAATGAGATCTAAAAAAAGGGCCAAGCTCATCTACCCTTCCACATAAACGTACAGTGTCCCATAACAGCATCCTCGAAAAGCTTGGCAAAATAGAATTTGCATGTTATTACGTTTAAATTAATTAGAAAAAAAGAACTTGGATAAACTATTACGTTAAATTAATAATCGCAAATTCTATTTTGCCAAGCTTTTCGAGGATGCTGTTATGGGACACTGTACGTTTATGTGGAAGGGTAGATGAGCTTGGCCCATTTTTTAGATCTCATTCCTTTTGAGTGTGTAAGGTTTGGCTGTATTTCTACAAGTTTTTGTTATGTGTGTGTACAAGATAAGCCCACCGTTATTTTTCTTAGCTTATTATATCTTTCATAAAATTTTATTAATGGTGGAGGTGCCGGGCACATGAATATTTAAACTTTCTGGGGTGTTAGCACTGCCTTAGACGCCGTTTAATTTTACTAGCGTTCGACGCGGGTCGGAACGCGAGTTAGAACTTAGAAAGCAGGTTGAAATTTACATTGAAAACTCAACCGTCGTAGCGCTCGCGTCCGTTTAAACGCAGAATTTTACCCGCGTAACCAACCAATTCGTGTAAACGGGGTATTAACATTAACCTCTTGGGGTCACCAAAAACGCGTGTAAATCGGACGTCGTGTTCTGTTTTATCGCGAAACGTGACACGCACAGACGGACGGACAGAAAGAGGCGCATATAGAGAACCCTTGTTGCCTAAAATAGTAATTCACATCTGCAATGAAATATCTGTACATCTCGTCACTATAAAACAGATTGAACATAAAGATTAATCCTACCACTATCTGCATCAAGAATAATACCTTTCTTCAATATCTTCTCGACTAGAAAGATAAACAGCTTTCAATCTTCGCGTTATCAACATTTTTGCGGGGTTTTATTGTCGTTCTGTGTGGTCATCGCGTCACGTAGGCCATGATTCATAGTTTTAGTACTCGCACGGAATGGACTTAACGACGTATAAGGCCGTTAAACCCATTCCGCACAAGTGGCGGAGAAATACGTTCGTGAAACGGTCTCACAGCCAATCATAGAGCGGGCAACATATCTCAACAACTTGTGTTTACAGCGTTGCGAGTCGAGGCGGTTTTGACATTTTGGTCGTCACGAAACTCCCTAAGTTGTGGAGTTAAGGAGTTTACAAAATAAAGTGTCTTAGTACTTGTTTTATAGTAATTGTGTACTTATCTTGAGTCAACGAAATAAAGTGTCTTAGTACTTGTTTTATAGTAATTGTGTACCGGTACATATCTTGAGTCAACGAAATAAAGTGTCTTAGTACTTGTTTTATAGTAATTACGTACCTATCTTGAGTCGCAAATAAAGGTCTTAGTACTGTTAATAATTATGAATTTCCAATTGAGTCAACAAATAAGTGTCTAGTACTTGTTGTTAGTATTCGTACCTCATCTTGCGTCGGGCGCAATAAAGTGTCTTAGTACTTGTCTTTATTTAAAGTACCTATCTTGATCGGCAGAAAATCGTGTCTTAGATGTTTATATAATATGTAGTACCTATCTTAGCGGCGAAATAAATGTCTTATTTGTTTATATCAATACGTACCGTCTTGAGTCAGGCGATCAAGTTCTTAGTATTGTTTTATATATCGACCTGTCTTGAGTCTGCGAAAAAAGTGTCTTAAGATTTTTATAGAAGTACGTACCATTTGACCTTCGGCACAATAAAGTGATCCTAGTACTTGTTTTAAGTATACGTACGTCCTGAGTCGGCGAAATAAATGTCTTAAGTACTTGTTTTATAGAATTAGTACTTTTGATGTCGGCGAATGAAAGGTCTTAGACTTGCTTATAGTAATTACGCTGACCTATTTGAGTCGGTCGAAATAAAGTGGTTTAGTACTGTTTATAGTAATTTACGTACCTTTTGAGTCGGCGAAATACAGTGTCCTTAGTACTTGTGTTATATTAATTATGTACTTATCATTGAGTCAACAAAATAAATGTCTTCTTAGTATGATACTGTTCATTGTAGTTAATGCGTACTATCTGATGTCAACGAATAAAGCTGTCTTAGTACTTGTTATAGTATTGTATTGATCTTGGTCGGCGAAAGAATGTTTTTAAGTTCTGAATTGTTTATATATAGTTCGTACTACTTATCTTGTTCAAGAATGAAGGGCTTAGACTGTTATAGTTTGTGTCCTATATCTGAGTCAACGAAATAAAGTGTCTTCTTAGTACTTGTTTTGTAGTAATTGTGTACTTGAGTCAACGAAATAAAGTGTCTTAGTACTGGTTTAAGATATTTAATTGAGTAGGCCTATTTAACTTGAGTCAGCAGAATCAAGTGTCTTAGTACATGTTTTATATTACAAACTAAAGAGTCCTAGTAAACTTGTTTTGTCGTAATTGTGTACTTGTTCTCTTGCGTGTGAAATTATCACGTCATAAAATCCACCGTCAGCTCTGCCTTGTAAAAATATTTATCTTATTTAATATAAAAAAATCAGATCTATAAGATTAACATAAAGTAAAATTAGTAAATACGGGATTTTGCAATCGCGTCACCCTAAGTTTGAGTTTCGAATATAATATTGTACACGATCAATACAAACAGTATTAATACAACCATGAAAGCCTCCAATATACGTTTTGAATTATTATAGGCTAGAAAGTACGCTATTCATTCGAACAAACACATTTTATAATAATAATAATAATATATAATTAATACATAGTATAATAACAAACAATATAAATTTAATATATACTTTATTAATAATATATTATGATGTACGGTTAAGAAACAGTTGATTCTAATTTAACACTGAAAAATAAGCAATGAAAATTAAGCTGAATGCTTATTTGGAATCACGTACGTTCCGAAAGTGTGCTAGAATATTGTCGGATGTTTGTTAAATAAATCGTTTAGTTTTATCGCTAGATGTAGCTAGTTACAAATTTAAAAGTATCGAAATGTTGCTAAACTAAAAACTGAACAATTACACTATTCTACTTTGTGTTTCAAATTAAAACTTTCACTATTCCAGTGTTAAAAATTCGTGATTTGTGCTTCAACCATTTGTACTTCACACAAAATCAAAATCGTTATTTTGTCGATGTTATTGATTTCAATAACTTTTAATCTTTTCCCATTTCAACAATCAGATAAAAGAGAGCATTAGCTCCAGTGACTTGGACTATTTTAGTTTTCTTAGTCATCGCTTAGCCAGACATGACACAACTTCTTCAGTCTCCTATCCATCCCTTTATAATTATTCACCTCTTCATCTCTTGCCGTCCGCGGTGGCATGTACGATGTACGGCTAGACCGACCGAAGCTTATGGCTCTACGAGGACGTGGGTTGGATGGGAGTTTTGTAATCGTCCTTCATCGTCTTCTATCACCACTCATCGAATCGAATAGCTGTAGTGCATCATCATCTTGATCTCTTTATAATCTGCTGCTTATTTACCAAGTTTCTCAATTTCTTCTGATCTTCCCACCATCTTCCCAATTCTACCTCCATCCCCAAGACACGTCTGTCTTCTATGTTTTACTTTTCTTTTATTCTCGGCTATCCTTCCAAACTCTGTTCTCGGTATTCTTTCGGATTCCATTATTTTCTTGTGTCGGAACAATCTCAGCTGCTCTCTTGGCATATTATCATCTACAATTTTAAACACTTAGTTTCCTCCTTATAACACTGCTTTTCAATTTTTCTATAGTTTTGTCACCACCAATATAAGTTACTTTAAAAAAATAATTTATGGGGAAACTTTACAACTTTCTCCTTGTTTATTAGAAAATTAAAGAATATAAATAATATGAAGTTTACACTTGATAATAAAGTGTTTGTTTGTGTTGGCTCCAGGTCGCAAGAAACCACGCCAGCGACCCCCAGGCGCTAGCCAGCATGCTCGTGAAGCTTCCAGAGCTGCGGAACCTAGGGACGAAACACGCCGCGCATCTAGACTGGTTCAGACACAACTGGACAAAGCTGCGTCTTCCGCCCCTGTTCGCGGAGATATTCGACATTCCCAAGTGCGAGGAGGACCTGCAGTGAAACGTACGTATTGGTTGGAATGGAATACACGACATATCGAGGAGGTTGAATTGACCTGAGTGTAGAGTGTACGAGTTCCCGTGAGAGCATGAATGGTCCAAGTCACTTTTTTATCTGGCTAAGTCTTTGACACTATACATGACATCAGACCCAACATTTTCAATAGTGGTCCAAGTCATTTTCAAGAACTCCGCTAGAGAGCAGATAGCCGTTAAAGTTCTGATTTCTCTATTTCAGTATTTGCAACAGTGGTCTAAGTCAATTCTTCTGACAGGAAGGTTATAATTTGGTTGTTTTGCATTGCTTTTGCGTGCTGCACATTGTAACGTGCACTCTTCAAAATGTATTTATTTTTAAATAACAGTCTGGTTATTATTATTATAAACATTATAAACATTGTGTTACCGGTAGGGTCTACTGCACTTTATAGTTTTGCATTTGTGGTAAAGTCACTGATTTAAAGCAAGAGTGGTCTAAAGTCAGTGACATACCACTATTCCGGCTATTCAACTATTTTCCACGATATTATTATTGGCAATAGTGGTATTACAATGTTATTGTTGTAATAACTACTAAACAAACCAACAATACCTGCTAAGTTGATGTTATAATGTAATTTTAAACAATCCATGACAACCATATTCCTTTTCAACAATAATGCATCACAACACATTGACTACTACAACCAAATGCAAAATGCTGCACAACTTTTTTTCATCAAAGTATGACTTAGACCACTCTTGTTCTCAAGGGCTCAGCTCTACACTTGGTTCCTATCTAACCAACACCTTGTCAATTATAATCAAAGTGAAAGAAAAAAACAATGTTATTGAGCTCAAAACTAAGGTAAATCATCCCCTTTGGGCCTTTACCAGTCACGGGCTGTCCACGTCTTCGTAGATATGAAGAGTTTCGAACAATAAAATGCAATGTTAATGCGCGTGGGGACATCTGATGACACACTTGTATTTAAAAAGGTCCCTTGGTTTATCTGTGTCCACACAATTTACTATAGTACTTAAAGATTTAGATTTTTTTTAGAGCGTCAATACCATCGTCTTTTTCTTCAGTTTGATGTTGTGCAGGGTGTTGGCCCTGTAGGTAGGGTTGAATCGAAGAGTACCGGTTAGTGTAGTCGTTAGAATCTCCGCCTCATATGCTAAATGTCCCAGTCTCGATTCCCGTTACAAGAGTATTATCCTTACATAGATTTAGATCCAATACTAAGGTTTATTTCTCAACTTCATTAATCAACTCAAGACAAAACGAAATATCTGCCAGAAATTGGGAGAAATGGAATAAAGATAAATTTCCAACCAGCCATTCTACACTTTTCCCAATATAACTATTGACTTAAAATATGGTTAGTTTTGATCCTAAATTAATTCACAAGATCTTCTCCAGAGAAGATCATTTTGTATTTCAATGTCGCATACGATTCGGCCAACTACGTTTGAATGCGGACTGCAAGTGTTTCATTTGGGCTACTTTGGACTTTGATGTTCAAACATTTGACATATATGTTAGTTGTTTGCACCTGTTTGTTCTGTTAGAATGTGTATATGTCGTTGTTACAAATTCATTTTCTTAATAATATTCTTTGGATTTTAGTAACTGTTCTACCATAAGAGTGGCTATTTGGTGTAATTTTTGTACCTTATGCAAAGATAATTATTATTTTAAAATTACGCGGGAATGTTGTTGCTCGTATGTATTTACAAGTCGTCAAAATTTCAAATTTGTTGTGTATTGACCCAGAAAGTTAGAGAAAATCATTCAATCACCGTACAAAAGTTGGTACAAGCACATCAAACAAGAGTTTAGAGGCACTATACAAAATACAATTAGATAAGAATACCCCAACCCCCGTTATTATTAGTTGTATGTGATTCAAATCACGTACTATCATTGATATTGAAAAACAACAGCAAGAAATAAAGTCAAATACAATTACATTATTAATAGTAAATGTTGTGTTTGTGTAAATTTTCAACTTTGGTACGCGCCCTTTGTGTAAAGCTGATGCAAAACTTAACCCACACTAGAAACAGCGGGATTGGTTTAGTTCTGAGTTTTGATTAGTTGTTTCAAACCCAATTTGCGAACAACATCCCCCATCTATTCCTCCCCATTATCAAACCTAACCGAATCATAATGACAGAATTCCTGATTTGATACGTAACAAGGTTAGTATGTGTAACACTATTCCATCTCATCCGTCCTTCAGATTTCCATTCAGTTCACTGATCCGCAAAACTTTTAGTTTCCAACGCGGAGAAAGTCGAGTAAACAAACAGAACTCTCCAACGAACGAACGTATCCTCGTTTTGCTAAGAGTTCATTTCCTGTTTGTTTGCTTTGCACTCGGAGCACCACGATTCTCAAAGTGTAACGCCGAGAAACAGTTCGACTGCAGGTGTGGGACTATGATGGATGGCGGTGTTAAATAAAAAAGTTAAACACAGAATCCATCATGTCGGCTGGGGTGTCTGACAGGGGTTTGTGGATGGATGGATTGCTCCGCCATCTTGTTTATCACGGGGATGTTATCCACACGGAAACAATTTAATTTCCAACCGCCCCTTCCACTCCATCGCGCCCTGACATTCACAACAGTAGGAACTGGACCCATCTCGTAAATTGCTTGAAATACAGTCCAGCGGTCCAGTTACAGCCAGACAAGACTTCAACGTAATTGCAACTGTGCTCTACGAAGTAATTCTACTAATGTGCTCTATATGTTATGTAAACTATAGTTGACAACATTGAAGTGTTTGTATTCTAGTCGTGTTGGATCTTGACCGTAGATCTGTATCACCTGGAATTGCATTCAACTAGATTAGGGGCACAGCTGCAGCTTACAATAACCATGCACATTTGATGCGGTGTTCCACTTCCTTCAGTTCTAAGGGACGGTTGTCTCTTACATCCCGCTACTAAGTATTCCCTACATATGACTTCTACTCGATCCTTTAATTCTTTTAAGGTTAAAATTATAATACCAGAAAATAGAGCACGTTTTGCATAATGCATATATCTCCTTTTGCAGCTATGATGTATGCACGATATTACATATAAACAACCGCAATACACAACGGTTGTTGACGATACCTTTTTACGTTGACACAATTTAGCCAAATGTTATCAAAACATTCACAGTGTTTATCGTGAATGAGAATTGGTGTGAACTCTGCTAATTTATCATTATTTGCAAACTCTTTGAGCTTCCATTATGATCGGTTTACTCACACCGATCTAAAGCAAATGCTGGCAATATTGCCGATAAACTTATAGTCTTTAGTATACGCTGTTAAAGTGTGACGTCACTCCATAGCTACTGCATGACAACGGTTTGTTTAATGCCAAGATGGCAGCGTTCACTTGACCTTGTAACTCTTGATTTGAACAGCGTATACGTACACGAAATATTAATGCATTACTTGTGACAATATAGGTTTTTATCTGGGGCTGAGACGTTGAGTAGTCCGATAACACTTACTTTACACGATTGACTTCGTCCGGAAATTCTCGGTACGGTTCGTTATCGTCTTCCTTCGAATACGTTTTTTTATTTTCTTTAGCAGTTGAGAACACTGAAGAAGTCGTACGGCTCGTTCACCCGTGATAACAACATAAGTGCCAACATGAAAGTATCGGAAAGTGTCGTAGCTAGCCATAAGCGTTTGAGATAACAGGAAACTACGCTCTTATCTGTCGAGTCCCGAATAGCAAGGCAGCGAGTCGGCGTTTACTTGTACTCGGACATTCAACTAAAATACTGTAGAACAGGGATTGGCAACAGGCTAGACAAGATCTGGATTCGAACCACGAAGGGTTAAAAAGGGATCGTCAAAATATATAACTTCAACTATATAATATTGAGAATTGTCTTCTCTACAGTTTGTGTCATCTTAACTAGAGCCCGGCGTTTTGTGGGTGCAAAGAAACTAGGATGTCGCCTGCTCTATTATGAAAGGTTGTAAACCCGTCCGAATTTGACGGGAAGGATGGGCCTCTCCGTAATAACAAAGTACAATCACATCCGATGCAAGTTGGTTGCAACCTCCCGAGTATCGAAAACCACTTGTATGTAGGCCTGGGTTTAGTGGTTTACTCTTCTTGCTGCGCCTACATTACTATAATGCCGCGCAAGATCAACGTTTCAATTACACTTGCTCCATCAATATCATCCCCATATAGGATATAGGGCCAAGGTCGCACTGGACGTGACTGTACTTTACTGCTCTGCGGAGTCCACTTCAGCTGTCAAATTGTGATACGTTTACAACGTGACCATTACTGTCTGCGCTCTTTGAACCCACAAAACGCCGAGCTCTAGTTAAGATGAGACAAACTGTAGACGACTTTTTTTAATGAATAATACTCGCTCTAGTACGCTTTATTTATTTGTGACTCACTTGATTATTAACACTTTTGGAAATTATAAAATTCTGTTCACAACTGTTGCTAGCCAAGTGTGAGATATACACTTGTTTAGGCACAATCGCATCCCTTACAGAAAATTTGGAGCACTTAATTATTATTGTAACTATCCCTTAAACGAAGAAATGTTTTTCGGGTAGCTTTTAATATTTTCAAAGCATTCGGTCTTCTTTAGAAATTACTTGAGAGTCTGTCGCTCAAGTAAAGCAATATTTACCCTTATGTTGTATAATATAGGTTGTCCATTTACATAAGGGTAAAGAATACCACTAATATTAAAACTACGCGAAATAACTTTTTTTAAAGTGATATCTCCAGTACGCTATAAAATATCACAAAACTGTTTGCAGACAGCTATATGGTTTTGTAAAAACTATAGCCTGCCCGAAAAATATTGATTGTAATGTGATGGTTATTAAGTATTTAATTTGATATTCAAATAATAAATGCATATTGAAATAAAAACGGCACCGATAGTTATATTTTAATATTTTTTCTTGCATGACAGTGTCTTAACCAAACCCCATGCTGTCTGCAATCAATTTCAGATATTGTGCACCGTTCTCTTAAAGGTAGCAAAATGAACGTGTCTCTCCTTCTGTACACCAAGATAGAGGCAAACACAGATTGACCCCAGCAGTGACGACTCAAGCGAAATGGGAAACACAAAGCCCGGAATCGATCAAATCAATCTGTCGCCCGCCAAGATAAAGCCCGAACAGTCAATCGCACAAACAAGATTGACCGGCTTTAATCCTTCCGTTCGACTCGGAGCGACTCGCCCTCCCAAACTCTGGCGGACAAATGATGTACTTCATCATGCTTGTGTAATGAACCGTTTTACACGTCACGTAAACCGAGCTTTTCTAGTAAAACACTGTTGCCACGTTTCCGTTAACGAAACGAAGAGATTACACCCCCACTCTCTGTATTACTTTCTATTTTACTCTCTCTCTCATTTATCAACAAATAAAATAAAATTTACAATAGTTCCACTCTGGCGATGAAGAGATGACAATAGAACACCACATTATAATTTATTTAAATACTTAAAAATAATAAAATAGCTCCTACTTAACAGTTTATATACCAGGGCCTGGATTCTTCAAAGCGCCTAACTAAGACGTGTCCTTAGTGCTAAAGACGTGTCCTAACTAAGACACTGCTAGGACATTTTAACTAAGACGTTCTAAGACGTCCTAGTTAAGTCACGCCCTATTCTTCAAGGTGCCTAAGAAAATCTCAGACGTATCCTAAATATTAAGACAAAGTAGCATTACGTCATAGATGACGTCATCAATTTTGACATGTTGGACCAATAAGGAGTAAGTTATAAAAAGCGTGCGAAATTTGAATTTTCTTCTGTAGTCAGGTTTGTTGCCTATATAGTGAGGGCATTTAGCAGAAGAATAGTGCAAAATGTAATACTATTTTACCTTAGGTAGAAAAATCGGAAAATTTTCCGCTCCTTTCATTTAAAAACTCCTAAAATTAAAAAAGGGTAACTTTGAGCGGCGGGCGCCCAAAGTTTAAAAAAATCCATTTTTTTGAATAAGAAAAATGAGGGAAAAAGGGACGGGAAAATTGGAAATTTTCCGCTCTTACACAAAAAACAAAAATTTTAAAAAAAATCGGGGAAAATTTTGGGTCACGGGGGAAACCAAAGTGCGGAAGTCAAAATATACAGATTGCCGGGAAATAATGGTGAAATAGGACTACACTAATAGGAAATTTTTCCACTCTTTCGTAAAAAACAAAATTTAAAAAAAACCAAAGTTTTATAACTTTTGGCCCCAGGCTCCCAAAGTGGGAAAGGAAACTACCTAACTTTGGATAACTCTGGGGCCCAAAAATTCCTCCATCATTTAAATATGGTGTTTTTATGAAAGAGCTAAATTTCTAGATTAGTCTGTCCAACTTGCACCATTAGGCCTTTTCTCTATCTGTAAATTTTATTTTTTACCATTTTGGGTTAGCCCTGGGAAATAAAAATTTATTGCCCTTAAAAAAACTGTTTTTTTTGAAAGAGGGGGAAAAATTCAGTTTGTACTATCCAAAAATATTTCCAATCCTAAAAATTTTGGGAAATTTTAAATCACCCCTGACAGCCCCCCCCCAAAGTTACTAAAATTCCTTTGGAAGGGTTTTTTTTTTATGAGAGAAAAAAAAAGTTCCTGTCAGAATTGTCTCATACTTTGACAGCCGGATCCAAAAGAAAACAATCAGTTTATTTGAAGATATCATTAAAGTGTAAACAATGTTATATTTGCCAACCAAAAGAAAAAATTGGTACGTACCTAACAGTCCACACTAATACTATAAAATTTGCTTTTTTCGGTTACCTCATAAAATTTGACATGGTGGGAAATTAATAATATAGTTAATACCCTCGAGTAGGCAAGCGATATGCCCTCCCTAATAAAATACACTTAACCACCCCTTTTAAAAATAGGAATGTGGTTGGCTGATATTTCTAAAAATTTTATGATTTTTTAAAATTTTAAAATTTAAATTATTTTTAAACATATTTTAGTTAAATCAACCCCTACTGTCTTTTTCCAAAAATCATTCCCCCCCCCAAACCACCTCCACCATACCTTTGTTACTGTGGGGTGGGGGGGGGGGGGGGGCACATCAATGAAATTGCAAAAATTTATTTTCAAATAATTATCCCAACAAAAATAATAGGAATAAACAATATTTATTAATTGTTTAATTTATTTTGCCATTTTTGCAATACCCCTCCATTTTCATTAATTTGGGGGGGCTAGATTGACCAAATTAAAAATAACTTTAAAATCTATTAAAATTTTTTAAAAATTTGTCAAGAAAAAGATTGACATTTTTCTCCATTTTCTCTTAACAGGGGGATGGGTATTAGATCGTACCATCTACTTTTAATTACTTTTAAAAAAACCAAAATTACATTTAAAAATGTTTTATCCTACCCAATTTTCCCCTTCTAAAAACCACTTTTCTCCACCTCACCAAAACTTACTAGTTACTGAAAATGGCCAGCACTAAAAGGAGTTCCCAATAAAAAATTTTTTCAGTGTAGATTTGATAGTTAGTATAAACAAAAATAAAAAAATAAAAAATAAAAAAATAGTTTACTGGGGGGTCATTTGATAGACACCCGTGTCTATTCTATACATTTAATGATTAAAATTACTATTGAAAAATGTATTAAATGTATGATGGTCCAATCAACCTATTCTCTTTACAACCCCCCCCCCTAATTTTAATTTTTAAATTTTACTAGAATAATCAGCACTAACCGTGATTACCAGCTGTTGCAATAGTTCACCCCTTTCAACCTTTAAATACAACCTATTAATGACTTTTCATTTAACACCTTTGTGTCATAAGGAAAAAGAAATCATAATTTTTAGTAAATAGCCCCTAATATGACATGATGTAAAATTTTTGTTTTGGATAGCCTAGGGGTTACACAACTAAAACCAACATTGAACATTAGGGACTACACAATTTATAAATAATGTTTACTACAGGTAGAGATTACTTGTAAACGGGTTTTTTAATTTTTTAAAATAAATTTAAAATTTTAAAAAAACATTATACCATAAAAATTTATAAAACTTAATTGACATGTAGCAATTTACAGTGGCCAATATTGTCTTAACTGGGTTGGGGAGGATATTCATTTATTTTAATTTTTATTTTTTTTTTTTTGTTTTATATTCACATGTATTTATCATTATTAATTTTTTTATTATGGCAGACTACTATTATTAAAAATTGTAAAGTCAAATTTTTAAGGGGTTGGTTATATAGGCTCATTTGATATTGAAAATAATTTCTTTCATTGTTAATTTTCCCAAATACCTCTGAAATTTTTGCAGATTTTAAAATTAATTTACTGTAGCAAACAACAATATAGGTATTAAAATTTTTAAAAAGGAAATTGGGGTAGGCCTATGGGGAAATTTTTTGAACACTTAGGGGCCTACTGGGGTAAACTGCTAACATCAGGAAAAATTTTTTTTACATTAAAAAAAAAAAATTTAATTTGTATCAAATTTTTTTTAATGATCCTTCTCCAATTTTGTCAAAGAAGGGTTAAGTAAAACAAAAATTGAGTAAATGCCTGAAAACATGTAGGGGATGCATAGGTTCATTTTTTGAATCATATTTAGTCCCAATCCGAAACAAACATCACCCCTAATTTAAACAAAAATTACAGTTTTTTTTAAACCCAAATTTTTCATGGATAGATGGATGGTACTACCGGTAAAAGTACTTATACTACTTGTAAAAAGGAAATTGATTGACATGTGTCATAGTTACTTTAAATAACCCTTTTAAGTATTTATGACAAATGCCTGAGTAGGCCCCAGTGTTTCAAAAAAAAAGCGAAAAAAATTTTTTTCTTTTTTCTACAAATTTAAAAATTTTGAGTACCTGGGTTAGCTTACAGTGCTTTCTAGCCCCCACTAATCCCCTAACTTCAAAGTAGTTGACAATGATTTTATGAATAATTTGCTTAGCCCTTTTTATTTGTCTTTTCCCAGAATGGGGTAACTGTAAAATATTAGTTGTGGATTGCTTTTGGAAATGGGGTTTTATTTTTGTTTTAGGCTTCTGTTTTGGGTTTTTTGGGGGAGGCCTAGTTATTTTTGGGTAAAAAAGGTTAACTCTACAAATGTGAATCTTAACATGCTGACTATTTCTAACCAAAACAAATTATTCATTTTAAGCAAATATTAGTTAACCCCCTATATTACAAGAACGCAACCCTTTAAAAATTTTGAATGTTGAAAAATGTCATGAGGAAAAATATTTTACAAGGTAAAATAATGTGTTTAACTGGTCAGGTGGCGGATCAGTAGCTGGACTTTTTTGGTCCCTCCAGCTCCCGCTCCGTCCCCAGGGGCCCAATGAATCTCTTCACTTCCGTTAAAAAATTTTTTTTCTTGTCCCATTAAAAAGTGATCTTAATATTATCTTTTATTTTACCATAGAGTTAATAGGGACCAAACCTATTAAACTCTATATTATACTAAATTATCCGCTATTATCCCTTACCTACTACATTTCATAAATATGGCAAATGTAAAAATTTTTACCTTGTTAGAAAAAAAAAAAAAGGTGCAGTTTACCTGGGCCTACTGTGCCATAGGTTTTTACCGCTCATTTTTCATAATGTAGGGCCACTGTTAAATTGTTGAAACTAAAAACCACACTGAGATACAACAAGCATATTTAAAAATATGCTTAACTTGCCCGGTTAGCAAGCCGGAATTTTATCAATATCGAAAAATCGCTTTGCGTTTTGTAATGAATTAATGAGTTAAAACTTGTTTTATAAAATGACTCTATATGAAGTAGGGATCATGGCCACTTTAAAGCAAGCCCAGACATAGCTGTAGGTGAAACCCAGGCCCAGGGTTTGGGCAGTTGTTAGCCATAAGCCCAAATCTAGGCCTGGCCTAGGGACTAGGGCAAAAGTACCCCCGCGTTGGCCAAAACGACATTTAGGCCCAGCTTAGCTAGCCCCCAGGCCTATTAGAAACCTATGTAGGGGTATAGCCAGTAGGCTAAAAGTAGGGCCTACAGTAGGCTAGGCCTACCTAAAGTTAAAGTTTGGGGCTAGCCTAGGCCTAGGGCCCTTTAGATTGGATTAGATCCCCCCCTGGGGATAGGCTAGCTAGGCCTTGGGCTATAGCCTCTCGCTTTTTTTCTTTAGTGTTTTACTGTGAGGGCCTCATGTACCAATTTCTCAATAAAATACGGTTGTAGTAAACTAGGCCCAGGCTATAGCCTACATAGGTCGCAACTCTTGCAAGTAAATGCTCAGCTTAGCCCCCTACCCTGGGGCCTAGGCCTAGGCCGGGGCCTGGGCCCAGCCTTTTTAGGTCTCTAGGGCGTATAAGCAATATAAAATAACGTAGGGATTAGTTCTTAAACTTTTTTGCAGGGATTTATAATTGTGAATCTTACCAAAACACGTTTTAAAAGCAAAAAAAACGAAAGCGTAGGGCTGGGGGGGCATACTCCCGGTCCTACCTGTAAATTTTTTTAGGTTTAGTTTACCTTTATTGTTAAAAAAAATTTTTCATTCATGATTTGTTTTCTTTTTTTTGAAAATGTTTCTGCTCCAAAATCCCACTCTTTAAAAATCTGATGACACAAACTTTTTTATTTGACTTTTACTTTCGGGTGGTACGCCAGCTTCTGTATCCCCGCCATAGCTCACTAGGCTCGCTAAGACGCGCGCGGGGCTGACCTATCTTTTGCCGTCTCAGGAGTGTCCTAGCGCTAGGCCTTTGAAAATAGGGGCTAAGATTTTTCGGAATCCGATCCGTGTCCTAAGTAGCTGAATGACTTAAGAGTGTCCTAGTTAAAATGTCTTAGTTGGGCTTTTTTAAGAATCCAGGCCCTCCCGTTTATTTACTCACACCAAAACTACGCTCCCGTATTTTTCTTATAGTAAACACATTTATTTTTCTACATTTTTGAGTTTTGTCTTGTTCTTTTGCACGACAAGGGGAAAAGCTTCTATTTATTTCAGAAACAAAAAATACGGATTTATATTGTAAACGATTTCTTCTTTATTTTGTTACTTTTGAATTATATATACCAAAACGATTCCTATTGCTGATTGTGGGGGTTAAATTTAAACTGTTGGTGTTAATTTCTGTACGAATCACTTTGTCAACTGAAGACGAAAGTAAACAACCCCTATACCCCTGGGCCCCTGGATCTTCAAAGCGCCTAACTAAATTTTCTTAGTCTAAGCGTGCCCCTAACTAAGACCTGCTAGGACATTTTAACAAAGACTTCCTAAGACGCCCCTTTTTTAAGTCCCCCCTATTTTTTTAAAGGGTGCCTAAGAAAAATCTCAACGTGTCCAAAATATTAAAAAAAAGTAGCTTTACTCAAAATGACGTCATCTTTTTTGACATTTTTGGACCAATAAGGATAAGTTAAAAAAGCGCGCGAAATTTGAATTTTCTTCTGTAGTCAGGTTTTTTTGCCTTATAGTGGGGGCATTTACAGAAAAATGTGCAAATGTAATACTATTTTACCTTAGGTAAAAAAAAATCGGAAATTTTCCGCTCTTTTATTTAAAAACATCTAAAAATTAAAAGGGGAAATTTTTGGGGGCAGCTGCCCAAAGATTAAAAAAATCCTTTTTTTTTGAAAAAGCAAAAATAGATGTAAAACGGGACTGGAAAATTGGAAATTTTCACTTTTACACAAAAACAAAATTTTTAAAAAAAAATGGGGGGATAATTTTGGGTCACAGGGGTAACCAAAGTGCGGAAAGTCAAAATATACAGATTGCCGGAATAAGGGTGAAAATTGGACTACACTAATAGGAAATTTTCCACTCTTTCGTCAAAACAAAATTTAAAAAAACTCAAGATAGTAACTTTTGACCCAGGGCTACCCAAAAGGGGGAAAAGGAAACTTACCTAATTTTGGATAACTCAAGGGCCCAAAAATTTTACCATCCGTCATTTAAATTGGGGTGTTTTTATAAAGAGCGTAACTTTCTAGTTGTCTAGTCCAACTTCCCATTAGGCCATTCTCTTATCTGAAAAATTTTACTTTTCCCCATTTTGGTTTACCCCTGGGATAAAAATTACTCCCCAAATAAAAAATGTGTTTTTTTAAAAGAGGGGGAAATTCAGCTTGTACTATCCAAATTTTTCCCCAACCCTCAAAATTTGAAATTTAAAATCACCCCTGCACCCCACCCCCCAAATTTTCTATCAATTCCTTTTGGGAATGGTGTTTTTATGAAAAAAAAGGAAAATTTCCTTTTCAGATTTTCTCATACTTTTCGACCCCCTGGACCAAAGTAACAATCGTTTATTTGAAGATGTCTTTAAGGTAAACAATGTTTTATCTCCCAAACCAAAAATAATTGGTACCGTCCTAACAGTCCAACTAACTATAAAATATTGCTTTTGGGGTTACCCATCAAAAAATTTGACTGGTGGGAAATAATAAAATTAAAAAATACCCTGAGTAGGAAAGCGATATTATCCCTAATAAAAAAACACCTTAACCCCTCCTTAAAATGGGAATGGTGTGGCTGATATTCTCTATAAATTTTAGATTTTTAAAATTTAAAAATTTTAAAATTATTTTAAACATATTTTTTTTAAATCAACCTACTGTCTTTTTCCACAATCACTCCCCCCCCCCCACCCACCCCACCACCCCAAATTGTGTACGTGTGGGGGGGAGGGGGGGGGGGGGGGGAGGCACATCAATAAAAATTGACTAAATTTATTTTCTAATAATTAACCCCCCAATAATGAGGAAAAACAAATATTCTTTAATTGTTTAATTTTTTTGCCTTTTTTTTGCAATCTCCTCCCCCTTCATTATTTGGGGGGGGCTAGTTTTGCCCAAAATTTAAAAAACTTTAAAATACTATTAAAATTTTTAAAAATGTAAATGTATCAAGTATGATCATTTTTTTTCTCACATTTTCTCTTTACATGGGAATGGGTTTAGTCGTCCATCTACATTATGATTATTTTATTAAAAAAACCCAAAAATTTACTTTAAAAATGTTTAAATCCTCCCCAAAATGTCCCTTCTAAAACCCTTTTTACTCCACCATCACCAACACTTACTAGTTACTATTTAATGGCCCAGCACAAATAGGGGTTTCCCCAAAAATTTAAATTTGTCATTGGTAGTTGTAGATAGTAATAGTATGAAAAAAATAAAATAATAGTTTACTGGGTCATTTGATTGACACCCCTGCTCTATTCTATACATTATAATATTCAAATTACTCATTGAAATAAAGTACTTACATTAAATTTTTGGGCCAAACAACCACTGTCCCCTTTTACAACCCCCACCCCTAATGTTGAATTTAAAATTTTAAATAGAAGTAATCAGCACCTAACCAGTGCTTACCAGCATTTTTGCCAATAGTTCTTTCACCTTTCACTTTAATCAGACCCTATTAATGACTATTTATTTGAACACCTTTGTGTCATAAGTGAAAAGAAATCATAATGTTTTAGTCAATAGCCCTAAATATGACATGATTCAATTTGTTTTGAAGTGGGTTTTTCCAACTCCAACCATTTAACATTAGGGGCTACCATTTATAATAAAGTTTACTACAGGTAGAGCATGTATTGTAAACTTTTTAACTTTTAAAATTATATTTTACATTTACAAACATTATAATCTAATAATTTCATCAAACATTAAATTTACATGTAGCAAATTTTCAGTAGGCCAATAATTCTTAACTATGTTATGAATGATTTCTTTATATTCAAATTTTTTATTTTGTTTTTTATTGTTTTATATTCACTATGATTTCATCTTAATAATTTTTTTTTATTATGTGCGATTCTATTATTAAAATTGTAAAATAAAATTTTTAATGTGTTGGTTTGTAGGCTCTATTTATATTGATAATAATGTTTTTCATTGTTAATTTTTTTCATACTACCTCTGAAATTTTTGCAGATTTGTAAATTAATTTACTGTAGCAACAAATATAGGTAAATTAAAATTTCAAAAAAGGAAATTTGGGGAGGCCCCATAGGGTAAATTATGTGAACCTAGGGGGCCCACTGCGGTATCAAATAGCTACCATGGGAAAATTTTCTTACAAAATTAAAAAAAAAAAAATTTTAATTTTTCTAATTTTTTTTAAAGTCCTTTTCCAAAATTTTGTCAAAGAAGGGGTTAAATAAAACAAAATTGATGTAAATGCATGAAAACATGTAGGATGCAAGGTCTCATTTATGAAATTTAAAAATTGTCCCAAACCGTAGACAAAAACATCACCAATAATTTAATCAAAAATTTCAGTTTTTTAACCAAATTTACAGTGGGTAGCATAGGGTGGTACTCCGTTTTGTACTTGGTACTATCTTGTTAAAAAAGGGAAAATTTCTATTAACATGTGTCACATTTTACTCAAAATAACCCATTGAAGTATTTATGACAAAATGCAATGAGTAGCCCCTAGTGTTTTTTAAAAAAACAAAGCGGAAACATTTATTTTTATTTTTAATACAAAATTTTAAAATTTTGAGTACCGGGAGTTAGCTTACATGCTTCTACCCTACTATATCCCCTAACTTCAAAGTAGTTGACAATGATTTTCTGAAAAATTTGCTTTGCCCTTTTTATTTGTCTTTTTTCACAGAATGGTTAACTGTAAAATTTATGTGTGGAATTGCATTGGGGAAGTGGTTTTTATTTTGGGGTAGCCCATCATGCTGGGGTTTTTTTGGTAGGGCCAGTTATTTTTGGGTAAACAAGGTTTGACCTCAAATGTGCTTACTTAACATGCTGCTATTACTAACCAAACAAAATTTTTCAATTTTAACAAAAATGTAGATATCCTCCCATATTACCAAAACGCAACCCTTATAATTATGAAAGTTTAAATATGTCATGTAGGAAAATAATTTTTCAAGGGAAAAAAATTGTTTTTAAACTGGATCGGGTGGCAGGATCATACTGGGCCTTTGGGGGGGGTCCCCCACTCCCACTCCAGTCCCCAAAACTGCTGCCCAATGAATCTCTTCACTTCCGTTAAAATTTTCTTCTTGTCCCATTAAGAGTGATCTTAATATTTTCTTTATTTTACCTAAATTTAAAGGGACCAACCTATTAATCTCAATGATTTGCTAAATTATCCTGCATTATATCTACCTTACACTACATATTCACTAAAAATGGCAGAATGTAAAAATTGTTCATGCAAATTTAAAAAATTTCTAGCCCAGATCTTGTTTTGAAATAAAAAAAGGATGCAGGTTACCTAGAGCCTACGTGCCAGTAGGTTTTACCGCTCATAGTCTAGAAATAGGCCCACTGAGTACTGACTTAAAAATTTTTAACTAAATACCTACACTGAGATACAACAAGCATATTAAAAAATGCTTAATCTTTTCACTCGGTTGCACACCGCGAAAGATCAATATACGAAGTCGCTTTCGGTTTGTAATGAATTAATGAGTTAAACTTGTTTTATAAAAAAGTACTCTATATAAGTAGGCTCATAGGCCTACTTTAAAGCCTAACCTAGACTAGCTGTAGGGGAAGGCCCAGAGCCCAGTTCGGAAAAGTTGTTAGCCATTAGCCAAATCATAGGCCTAGCCCGGGACTAGGGCAACGTACCAGCCGCGTTTGGGCCCAAAACGACATTTTTTGGCCTAGCTTACTACCCAGAGGCCTATTAGCAACCTATGTAGGGCCATAGCCAGAGGTACAAGTAGGGGCCACAGTAGGGTAGGCCTACCTAAAGTTACAGCTTTGGGGGGTACCTAGGGGTGGCCCCTTTAATTGGGTTTGATCCCTCCCCGGGGGAAGGCTAGCTAGCCCTTTGGCCTATAGCCTCTCTGCATTTTTTATTTCAATTGTAATTTACTGTGAGGGCCCCATGTACCCAATTTCTCTAAAAATACGGGTTTTAGATGAACTAGGGCCCCGGCCTTAGGCCTAGCCTACATAGGGCACAACTCTTGCAATCAAAAGCCTAGCCTAGCCCCCACCCTAGGCCAGGGCCCAGCCTTTTTGGGCTCTAGGGGGTTAAGCAAAATGAATAAAGTACGGGTTAGTTCCTACCGTTTGCATTGATTTGTAAATTTTAAATCTTTCCACAACTACGTTTTTAAAAACAAAAAAACGTAAGCGTAGGCTAGGGGGCATACTCCAACGGTCCTACCCGTCAAATTTTAGGTTAGATTACCTTTATTGTTAAAACAAAATGTTGCATTACATGATTTGTTTTACTTTTATTTGCAAATGTTTCTGCATCCAAAAATACCACTCTAATTAAAATCTGATGACACAAACATTTTTAATTGTGACTTTTACATTCGAGGTGGTACAGCCAGCTTCTGTAGTCGCCGCCATTGCTCACTAGGACATCGCTAAGACGCGCGCAGAGCTGACCTATCTTTTGCACGTCTCAGGAGTGTCCTAGCGCTAGGCACTTTGAAGAATACGGGCTAAGATTTTTCAGGAATACCGATCCGTGTCCTAAGTAGCTAGAATGACTTAAGAGTGTCCTAGTTAAGACACGTCTTAGTTAGGCGTTTTGAAGAATCCAGGCCCTAGTGTTTCCTGTATTCTTTGTTGTCGTTACTTTTTTCCCCACCTATCCATTGAACTAGATGTTTATTTTAACAAAACCCAGCCACAAATTGAAACTAATTTTAGTATTTTTCTCTGTTTGCAGGCATCGAAGTCACCCTATCTGGTCTAGGACTTCACTTAGCCCCCCCCCCCCCCTCCCCCCACGCGAGAGCCTGATATGACCGACGGGAAGAGAGGTGGACAGAAAGAAACTGTACGGCGGACAGGCAGAAACTGTACAGAAAGAAACTGTACAGGCAGAAATTGTAAGGCGGACGACATAGAAGAAAGTACTCATTAATAGTCGTGCTCTCTATTTCTATCTCTCACTCTCTATCTCTCTATTTGCTCAATGGTTAACGCCGTCAGTTATAACTCGACGGTTTCGTCGGCAATAGAGCTCTGCTCCTTCGAAAACACAATCTAAACGTTTGTTGTATTGTAAGTAACGTATGTTCATCTTCCTAGGACCCTGTACAATAGGCATGAGCAAGTCGCGAGGTTCTAGGCGCCTACAGCAATAACGAGAGCCTATTATCCAGGGTGTCAAACTCCCCAGACGTTCGTTCGTATGTTCGTACTATACGTTCAGTTAACTTATTATTTTCGATGCTTTGCATCTCAAGCGCAACTTCTTGTTGTGCATCAAAACATATCATAATGTAGGCAAGCCGTTTTGAATTGCCACCTCACAAAATAATAATTATAAAAGTAAGTAAAATAATTCCTCTAATATATAATGTATATTTGATGTTGTGTAGATGTAAATATTTATCGATAGAAAATGTTACGATGATTATTATTAATATTATTATATTTATAAATATGGAATTTGGGAAGGGTGTGTTCATATTTCTTCGGGGTGAGTTGCTCGACCAATCAACCATATCAGGACACGATCTGGCTTCTAGCGATATCAATCACACGATGTGTTCATAAAAACGGGCACTGTAAAATTGGGGCAGCTGCTAACCCTGATTCTTTCCTCGAGTACAAAACGTTTCTCTGTCTGTATTTTGGGTAACACGTCAGGATACATTTATAATTTATCGTTTTTTTCTTGTGGAGATAAGGTTCCCTAATGGGTCTGTACATAATAGTGAATCACATTTTGATCGTTTGGCCTATATCAATCAACCTTCCACTGCCTCAGTCTTCATTTGAATGGAAATTATAGAAATCGACAATTTTTGCAATAAATGCTGTTCTGTAGTGGTTTCGGTTCGGTGTGATAATAAGTCTATGGTATTGTTATCGAAGTACTCTTTGCACAAAGATTTAAATGTGTATCAATATTAATTATTCTGTTAAGCTATTTCTACGTCAAGTTATCCCGGTTCAAAGTGATTAATAACATGTATTGTAGTTCAATCGTATCATAATAATTGTTATTGTATGATTTTTTTACTATAGTCTTTATATGGATTTTGTGATTTTTGAACGTTAACTAAAAGCCAATAACTGCAAATGTGTACTTATATCAATGTTACTCCTTGCATATATAAAAGACCTTTAATATTATTAGTATTTTTTGTTACGCGAGAGTTTTGTTTCATCTATTGAATTTTGGTGTTGAAGTCTTGCACTTCCCCTAAGCGACTTATTGTTGGTGTTGTAGTTTTTCTTATTGAAATTCATAGCCGAATAAACGGGGTTGGAAAGAGATCAAATACTTTGTTATTTTTTTCACCCTCGTTTCCTGACACAAAACCTATATGATAATCCTGAATATTTCTGATTGACGTTGAATGCAATATAACTGGTGCGCCAGAAAACATTATTAAATTGTTATTCGTTTAACGAGATGGTTTTAGCACTGGCACACAGTGTGCAGTAGTGCACGTATTTCTGTCGAGGCAGGCTTTTATTGTTTCTATCAATTATTCAAATGAACCCAGCTGGATATTCAATGCACGAGTTTCTATCCTCACAGAAACGAATAACAATTTTAGTTTTCTCGCTCCAATAACTCGGCATAGAATTTCCGAACTTGTCTCCGAACTCATGTTGTGTTGGATCTACATGGTTCCAGATTAACAATCACATAACATTAAGCGAGTGATAACTGAAACGTTTCATCGAGTTCCATAGTTATTAACAATAAGTTTGTTGTCTTATAAATTGTATGTATAGTTGTTATGTTCCCCAAATAACAACGATGCAAATTTTAAAGAATTATAATAATTTATTGAATTTGATCTGCCCATAGAAGGCTAATGTAGAGCACGTGTGACCCTCTGTAGCCTGATACATGTGATCAAAGAGCTAAAATCATTAAACACGCCAAGAGAACATAACATTTGTTGAGTTAGACGGCAGGAAGGGCAAAAGGGGGTTAAGGGTACTTCAAGAGGGGGCGAGGCCGGAAGGCGTGGACGTGAGAGGAGGTCCTGAAGCTCATCTCGTCCGCCTGCGCGAAGAATTGTTTTAGTAAAAACAATATAATTTTGAAACTCAATTCACTTACAAGTGGGAAACATTTTACAGACAATTTGTATGCCTATCTTCAGGTATCTAACTAATTATTTGTATTTATTGTTTATTGTAGTTGTGGTTAAAATGTTCAAGGTTGGTTTAAGAGGAACCAATACGGAAGACAACATTGGAAAACTTGTCAGGATTGCCAGTGGTGGGTATATCAAGGATAATGTATCAAGATTGTTAGTCCTTACTATTGGTAGCCAGGGTACAACGAAAGTCTGTTGCCGTCATAGCTATTATTATATTTAATTATATTTTCCTGCCCGTAGGACAGGAATGCCAATGTATGTAGGGCATGTTTGACCCTCTTTAGCCTAACACAAGTACAATGATTTCAGTTTAACCAGTAAATATATTTGCCTACATAATAGTCAATCGACGGACAGTGAGAGGAGAGAGAACAGTGATACATAAGTAGAGATGTGCAAAAATGGTAAAAACAAAATTTGTGATTTTTTTAAAAAGTTGCAATAATTAATCCCTTCAAATTCAGTTTGCACATGAATCACCTGAATAACGCGATATGATATATTTTATTTGATACCGCGAATAAGTTGCGAAATTAGCAATTATGTCTTTAAACGCGAATTAGGTCATAAATTTCAAACAAAGTTTTTTCAAAGTTTTGGTGGAGGTGCCGGGTAGGTAGTCGAAATTAAATTAATCCTGCCTGGTACATTGGTGGAGGCGCCGGGTCATAAAACGCGATTGTGAGATCGTAATAATCGTTTGTACACGAGTAAGCTCAAAATACTTCATATCAAAATATCGACATTACACAAAAAGTGCATAATTTCGGAATTTTGGTGGAGGTGCCGGGTAGTCGAAATTAATCCTGGAATAAACTCTCGGAAACTTTGAAAACTGAAAGCTGAAATTGAGCTTAACATTAAACTGATTCTCACTCTCATGTGCTTGTTTTTCTTTTAAATTAGGAAGCTTCGCAAACGCTTTTTCAGGTTCGTTGTTGGATGAGCGAATGTTTTTTTAAACGAAAAATGTGTAAAATTGCAATTTTCTTGAGAAATTATTTTTTGGTTGCGCTCAAATTTTACACAAATGTATAAATTCATAAAATTAAGGTTCTGTGAAAAATCATTACAATCGGATAAAGCATGTAGGTATTATAAGTCGAAAAATGTTTTAAAAATGAAAAAAATCGTAAAATTGCGATTTTCATATGAAATAATTTTTCGATTGCGCTCAAATTTCACAGGAATAAAATAATAATATTAATTTATAAAATTTAGGTTTTGTGAAAAAATCATAACAATCGGATAAAGCATGTAGGTGTTATAAGTCGAAGAATTTTTTTAAAAATCGAAACAAATCGTAAAATTGCGATTCTAATGAGGAATAATTTTTGATTGCGCTCAAAATCGTGAAAGTTCAAAGTTCAGAGATTTCGAAGGCCTTTATAAAATTGCATCGCAATTGGAGTATTGGTTTAGCCGGAATCGTGTGGACAAACACACACAAAAAAAAAGAAAAAAAAAGAAAACATTCCGGATTTTTTTCTCCAGTGCAGTGAAATGGAGTCTTCGCTTCGCTCGCTACGCTCTCTACGCTCATCCAATTTATCATTAATTGTCCTGGAATTTGTGATGCTGATAATTTAAAACAATTTATTTTTTCAAGTGCATTATTAAATTGTTTATTTGGTAAATAACGGAGAATCTCGAATTTTTATTTTTAAGTCACGAATTTTCAAATTTAGAAAAAAACATTTTTGCACATCTCTATACATAAGGCATAATATGACAGACAGAGTTAGTGGACGGGAGCGGCAAAAGGGGGGTGGGGGGGTAGGGGAACTTGAAGCGGGAGCGAGGCCGAAAGGCACATGGGAAGTGCATGAGGTAATTTAGGACATCACTTAACCAATTGGTAATTCTTAATTATATAAAAGAAACGGGTAGAACAGATATTTAATATTTCAAATAATATTTTTGGAGTTACACTGTTCTTATGAATGATTTATAGTATATTATGATGGTTAGAGTATTAGAGAATAATTCAATACATTCATAAATGAACAGTGTGGAGTCACAAAAATCTATATGGCTGTCAAGGCTACATCGTCCTTTCGGATGGGACGTAAATCCATTGGTCCCCTTGGTACTTTTCGACAGAAGTAGGCTAAGTGCCGGCACCGAGTTTCCCCTCCTCCCTTCTTCATCATCATGTATCGTTGTTAATCATCGGTTGTTATACTGGTCACTCTAAAATGGCAAAAAATGCCACATGTGGCCAATTCATAAATAAATAAATAATATATATATTGTAACTAGATAATTAAAATATAAGTTATGAAGATAACAACAGCTCAGTGAAAGTAATGAATCAGGCTTGTTGACACCACTTACCTACGAACATGTACCGGAAACATTTTCAGGCTGTCATGGAAGTCAACAGTCACAACAACTAGCAGTTTAGTAAAGGTTTGTTCTGTTGTCTCGGTGGCTCAATTGGTAGAGCTATGGCACGGAAAGTCGGATGTACTGGGCTCGAACCCCAGTCGTGGCAAACTTTTTGACAACTGCTATGAGTCGATAACTATGTCCTTAAAGGGGGCTTATGCTTAAAAACTTTATATTCATACTACCCAACTCATGGGAGATAAGATGTGATTGAATTTATCCACGTGATCTTTCAGACTTGACAGCTACATAGCAGTCTCCTGTTGGATTTATGCCATGTAAGTCAACATTCACAACAACTAGCAGTTTTATAAAGGTTTGTTCTGTTGTCCCGGTGGCTCAATTGGTAGAGCTATGGCACTTTAAGCCAGAGGTTCTGGGTTCGAACCCCAGTTGGGGCAAACTTTTACGACAACTGCTATGAATCAATGAGTATTATAGTTATTGCTATTTACCCGATCAATGTGAGGGAAGGCTGATAAAGGGCAGCAATACTGCCCTCTGCAGCCTATACATGTACAAAGATAAAGAAACATAAACACAAGAAGCACTAGTGAGAGGTCAAAACAATCATGCCATGCAATGCAAGAACAATAAACATCCAAGACATAACAGGGGGTAGAGCGAGTGCATATAACACCGAAAATGCGTCACCACGGTTGAACAAAAGTCACATGATCAAACAGCTGTAGACCTAGACATACGCCAGCCAGCCAGCTCACGCATTCATACATGCAAGTTTCAATGCTTCGTGTGCTCCGTGTGCAACCGTTATAGTACCGTTTAGATTCATTGATTTTACCATTTTTTGACATGAAATTTCTTATCAGGGTACACAATTTTTAACTTAAACATTTGATTTTATTCAGTCATTCATTGGATCTCCAATTTTGCATGTATAAGCTGCTCTTTCCGGAGAATGTTATCGACGCATGTTTGCAACTCGTTTGCAAAGGTTTGGATAATGGTGACATCAAAATAATTGAAATCGGAACTTCTGCTCAACACGTCGTCATCTATTGAACAGGTATGTCAATGCATTTTAGTTTTAAATGAGACAAATATGCTCTCGGTACCGCTTCACAGGAATCAAGCTGTGACACTGCTGACAACATTTTGTATGTGTTCTCTAGAGCGACGTCCAATCTTTAGCAGCGCCGCAGTGGGGAAGAGTGTTTAACTCGCGGTTTCTCCAGACATAAAAATGTAAGGCCAGCACGGAAACATTCTTCTTCCTGAGTAGCGTGTCGACCACTTAACGCAACAGAGAAGTTTTGTAAAGTTGGCTTTATTAGATAATTCTTTACTCCGGAATGCTCCAGTAAATATTTTTAGATTCCTCATACAAAATCGTTATGAATTTATTTATTTAATATTTAAGAATTGTATAAAACCAATGTACATTTAAATCGTGTTGGAACATATTTTATAAATCGTTTTTACATAGAAAACATTTTGAAATACTGACATTATATAATTATTCAAAGCCCGACTTGCAATACTCTTGAAAAGTTAACTTTTCCAACGATAGTATTTTATCACTAATACATACTGCATAGCTCTGTAGTCGGCTATGTATTCCTACTACTATACTTACCGTAGGGGTCGTGTATTAAATTCCCGGAATTAGCTATAGCCCAACATAGATTATACCTCGTTGACCTGTGTTGTAGTATGTTGGTTGTGGCTCACTTTTCCAAGCTCCTCTGTTATTTTCATTTTGTCTTTCTACGTAAGCAATGATTAACGTAAATTAACAATGAGTTTGCAAACGTAGTTGCAGTGGAACTTATGGATTGCATGTATGTAATCTAATTCAATCAGCTTTGTGATAGAGGGGTTCACAATAAATAAATACTTTAAACCCCCAGTTTAACCAGAGTTTTATTTCGTTTTACTTACCACACACATACACTGTTTTCACCTATCTTTACTGGCATTGTATAATATTCTACAGCAATTGAATCTCGAGGCATCGTTGGTCTTGTGGTTAGCGTATCTGCTTCCAATGCTGAAGGTCCAGGGTTCGATTCCCGTTAAAGTCAGAAGTTTTTTACATTTGATTTGGACTTGAGTCCATCAGTTCTTGTCGTAGGAGTTTGTAAACGGTGACTTTGGAGCCGTCCTAGCAACGAAGCACATAATAAATTCAGAGTTGTGCTGAATCGGCCTTGTTGATTCTGGCGTTGATCTGCGGGTGTTCACACTGTCCATACCACTGATTGCTATATTTCCTATTAAAAATATCGATCTTGGGTTGGTTATCGCTCACTCGTCGATTGCGTGGGGGCCTACAGGGTTGGCTTGGTCGCTTTGATTTAAAGTCCCCCACTGAAAATCAGTTATACAACTGAGTGGGTAGACTCTAAATATAATTAATTTATTTATTTATTTAATTGATATTTTGTTAATACGGCATGTACGGCAGTTGCGTCAGGTCTCCTCCAGCAACTTAGAAAATCAAAGAGTCATAGTATGAGTCACTTGTGATTATGCTGCCCGTATAACCGGAATGTTAATTTGTTTAAAAATAGGGAAAAAAAACAAATATTATACTGCCTTACGAATAAACGTGTAAGTTTTGTGTTTTATTATTTTATTATGCCACATAAGTTAAATAACTTCACAAAAAGCAAGTGAAGCAAAATATCATTAAAATCTATTGATAAACGAATTGCGATTTATTCAATACATTGGAAATAATTATTATGTCTACAATTTCAAAATGGAATGTCGCAACGTGTAAACAAAATAATGAATTCAACATTTGATAGATAAACTTTGTTTGCCTCTCTATATCGTTTAGCTATGACCATAGATCTACACATAATTTATATTATAGCATTACTTTCAACAAATACAAAGTTGTTTATATATACAAAAAAAATATAGGTCAATAGGCCCTACTATAAAAAAGAGCTCATTGTAAGGCTCTGCCTGATGTGACCTTTTCATATGACTAACTAGGTAATTAGGGTAATCGAGTAGGTAGAAAATAGTTTTCAAGGATTGTTAGCAAAACTCAATTCCATTGTTCGCCAATAACTGAAGGAAGTATTGTAAAACTTACAGTCAGGACTATCGAATCGATTTCTGATGTTGCATCGGTAAACTCTTGAACCCAAGTCTTACACCGTGCGACCTATCTCGGTCTAAATGTAAGTCCTCTATTCAGTTTGTAACAACTTTTGTTGTCGTTGTTTGTTGTATTTTTGTATTTTATAGCGGTGGTATCAAACCCTGCCGCCGGTGTGATTTCTTGATGCTTCAAGCATTTATGCTCAGAGTATTTGTATTTTTGGAGTGTGTAAGACATATAAAAAACCCATGCCTTATATGTGGTCGACAATCGACTCATCCCCTGTAATACGCTCCGAACCAACGGCCCACCGAAGAGCCTCCTCGGAATGCTCTGTAGCGACATTGCAGTCCCCTGGTTAAGAGAGTATAGGACATGCGTTTTAGGCAAATTGCTGTTCGCTCGGCCGACTGACACCACAGGTGTTTGAAAATTTGAACATATGTCACGAATGTGGAAATATAGGGCTCTGCAGTAACACATTTCCAAATTTTGTTTTGAAATAATTTATAAAAAATAAATTAGTTTTCACGAATTTTGATTTTGTTAAAAACTCCAAATTGACTATATTCGTGATTTTTTTCTGGCTGATTAAGACCAAATTTTTAAAATCTATGACCGCAGGGCTGTCTATGTATGCTTTATTGACAACTTTGCAAAGTTTCATATACGTCGGATGCATCTTGGCCGAGCGAATAGCTATTTGTGTGTGGCTCGTTGGTCTTGTAGTTAGCGTATCTGCTTCCAATGCAGAAGGTCCAGGGTTTGATTCCCACTAAAGTCAGAAGTTTTTTACTTCTGATTTGGATCAGTTCTTCATGTTCTCCATCAGTTCTTGTCTTAGGAGTTTGTAAACGGTGACTTTGGAGCAGTTCTAGCAACGAAGCACATAATAAATTCAGAGTTGCGTTGAATCGGCCTTGTTGATTCTGGCGTTGATTCGCGGTGTTCGCACTGTCCATACCACTGATTGCTATATTTCCTATTAAAAAATCGTTTTTTGGGTTTTGGTTATCGCTCACTCGTCGATTGCGTCGGGGCCTACAGGGATGGCTTGGTCGTTTTGGTTTTAAGTTCCACTGAAAATCATTATATAACTGATTTGGGTAGACTCTAAATACAATTTTTTATTATTTATTTATTTATTTATTTATTTATTTATTTATTTGCTATCTGCCAAATGTGTCACATTCCCTCGTAATACACCACTGTAGTTGCACTCTAGGAGCCGATACGGGATGTTACAAACCACTAAGAGAATGATTGTACTAATCGTCTGTGGTCAGTAGAGGAGAGATTCAAAGGTATCTGATTGATGGATAACGTATTTTGACCCTTAATACTGCTAGTGGCGTCAGATGTAGAAAAGGGCAACAAAGATAATGATCATTGCGATGATACATGAGTGCTCTGTTATAGTAGGGATATAGTGTTATTTTGTCATACATTCTGATACCACAACAACATTAAAGGGACCTGACTGATTGATGAGCGTCGTTTGACCCTTACGAGTAATGTTGCTAGTGCCTATAAAAATGTTAAAAACGATATGATTCATTGTAAGACCATGAATGGCTATAAGTGTAGTAGTTTAAAATTGTTTAAGCTGATTCGTAATATTTGAGTCATTACATCGCTATTTCATCATCATCTTAGCCATTATTTAACAAGCTCTTGCAGCATATTAAAATACGAAATTTTCCACTTTGTCATTCGTTCAAGGCCGAATTTAATGGACTGACACGCTAATTAATATAAATGTTTAATACCTATTGTATTGCTCGTAAAAACTAGCATTTTTAAGTCTTCAAAGAAAATAAACGTAAAATTGATGTATACACAATGTACTTTAAAGATGTTTGTCAATATCGATTTTTAAAGGTTATCATTAAAAAGTGGTAAAATTGGATGGAAAAGCGATTTTAAAAAATGTGTGTCTGGCATGATATTCTTGGAAGGTATAATTTAGAATTTTTTGAAGGTTACTCTAAATTATATTCCTATAAGTTATTAATAGCAATGAATTTATTGCTACATAAAATAATTTAAAAATTCAAGTTAAATGTAACAAATTCATTCCTAGGTCACAATCATAAACATTTTGAAATCTTTATGACCTAATATCTAATTGATATGTACATTGAAGATTTTACTATTATATAGGTCATAAATTTTCAATATCTTCTTATAAACAATCCCACAGTTAAAAATTACTTTTGGCATCTGTTAACCCCATTCTTAATTACATGATAGGCAAAAATTCTAAATTTCTAGAAGTCATTCGTACAAATTTTTGGTGAAGTGACAACATGGTTTTTTTCCAAAATTTTTATTTTGTAAAAATGTTTTCAAAGTTTACTTTGAGTTGTGAATAAGGTTACAATAAACCAAATCAGGATTAACAATTCAAAAATAATTTTTACGTAAAATTTAATGAAGAATTTAAATATTTCACATCGTGAGTAATGGAGTAATCTTCAATGTGACCTTATTATTGATCCTAGGTCTAAGTACTTTTAAATTTTTATGCTTTTGACCTCCATTTTTGAATATTTTGACCAATTTTCGGGTTTTTGATATCTTTGCATGTCGTGGTAATTTCTTTGGGATCAGTAAAGTACTCCAAAATTTCTAAATTTTAGAAACACTTCCAAATTGGCTCATATACTTCCAAGAATATAAGTGCAGCTATTAAATTTTTACTAAAAATCGCACTTTCATTTTTCCTTTTAAACTGAAATTCCTCAGAATCACCATCTGCAAATTTTAGATCGCTTTGGACTTGTCAATTTTACCCTCCGCGTCCATCTCTCGTTGTAAACTTAAAAATGTTCATTAGAGGCTTGACTAAATGGAAGGTAAATTTCACATGGATGTTTTAATAACAACCAGAAATGCTCAGTTAACCGCATACTCAAACGTGTTTAAATGTAATCACTTACATCTTAGTCTTAAAATACTAGCTAGTTTATATCCTAATAATGATAAAAACATAGCGCTAATGTCCAAAAGTAATTGTGATTATAAGCAGTTTGACAGAGTGTTTTGTGTTGGTTACAATCTTCGCCGTGTCAGACAAGTATGCAATTGAAACATTAAGTTATTAAAACTGTTATTTTGAACAGCATTGTACATCACTACAAATTTTGGGAACCTAAGTGCAATTCGGAACCGCTTCAGGTTTTGTACATTGTTAAAGACAGTAGTGATAAGCGATTCAGGGCTGATTACATTGCAAAATCCCATGGCATTCATAAAAACTAGAACCTCGGAAAAACCAATTCAAGTTGCCATCTCGAGATGTTTCATAAGGCGCAGACCACGCGAAAGGTCAAGCGTTAAGTGTCAACTGTCGGTGGCAATAATCAATCATCGCTCCTACAGAATTAGTCTGGTCTTTAAACCGAAGTCTATTTTACAGTAATTCTTGATAAATCGCAATGAATCTTCTGATTTTTAGCATTTCAAATGCTCGTACGGAAATTGTTTAAAATTTCACAATTATGTTAGCTTTCATTTCTAACGTACTCAAACACACACAACACTACACAATACTTCACCAGAAAAAAGATAAGGGCATTTTAGTCTGGTAAGCTGTTTGACTTCGTTTATACTGCATATGTTTTATAAAGTTAGGTTGAGATCCCTTGTTGATTCCGTCGTCGATTCGCGGGTGTTCGCACTGTCCACACCACTGATTGCTATATTTCCTATTAAAAAATCGATTTCTGGTTGGTTATCGCTCACTCGTCGATTGCGTCGGGGCCTACAGGGATGGCTTGGTCGCTTTGGTTTAAAGTTTCCCACTGAAAATCAGTTATTATAACTGAGTGGGTAGACTCTAAATACAATTTATTTATTATTTATTTATTTATTTATGTATTAACTGCCAAATGTGTCCCATTCCCTCTACTGTAGTTGCACTCTAGGAGCCGATACAGGATGTTACAAAACCACTAAGAGAATTATTGTACTAATCGTCTGTGGTCAGTAGAGTAGAGATTCAAAGGTATCTGATTGATGGATAACGTATTTTGACCCTTAATACTGCTAGTGGCGTCAGATGTAGAAAAGGGCAACAAAGATAATGATCATTGCGATGATACATGAGTGCTCTGTTATAGTAGGGATATAGTGTTATTTTGTCATACATTCTGATACCACAACAACATTAAAGGGACCTGACTGATTGATGAGCGTCGTTTGACCCTTACGAGTAATGTTGCTAGTGGCCTCGGATGTAGAAAAGGTAAACAACGATAATGATTCATTGTGATGACACATGTGATCTGTTACCGTAGCGGTAGTGTTGATTCCTCGCTTTTAGTCTGGTTGTAATCACTTATCACTTCATCATCGTCATCATCATCATCATCATCCATCGCCGTTTCCTGCTTCTGGCAGGGTCAGCTAGAGTTTAGCAACCACATTTTTTCACTTCTTCCATCTTCCTCCAAGCCAGTTTAATATTAGTATACTGCACATTCTGTCAATAATATAACAATTATAAATAGCCTAATAAAATTGTGTGTTTTTAATAGCAAAACTAAACTTGTTAATGTCAACTATTTCAGTAAAAATAACATGTACAATATTACTTAAGATCAATGTTTTTCATTGCATTATTTTGACAGCAGTGACAAATAAAAAACATTATTAAATTGGTATTGACGTCTAAGTTTAAAAATAAATGTTTGGTCAAATGGATAATAGAATTAAAACTCCTATTATTATGCCTGCCTATATATAAATTAAACTTTTATACTATGTGTTTACATGCAAATTCATATTTCCTCACAAATAGTTAAACTTCCGTTATTGCTTCTATAAAATGATATTTTAGGCATTGATGTTTACAATCGAACACAATTTTCCGACTCAATCTACACAGTTACACATTATTTAAAGCTTAGATCTAAACATATACGTTATTTCACATTTTATTCGCCTATTTTCTTATTAGAAGCATATACCTTCTTTTATCTTTGTCTGTTTACCACTTTGCATGCCCACAAAATTAAGAATGCTTTGCTGGCATCCGGATTACTCGTTCCTCATACCGTAAGTATACTATTTTCATATTTGCTGACTCCGACTAAGTACTAACCCTTGATGTATTTTCCAGATATAAGCGCTAAATACTGTGTGTCATCAGTTTGTGAAACTAGTGCCAAACTAATATTTTATGAAGTTATTTATATCTTGTGTTTGAGTGCTGCTTTAGACACCCTTCTTCCAGTTAATGCATGCAGGATCATTTGATTGGGATACCATTTATTACTGAAGTTGTGTGATGTGAAAAATTATGACCTAAAAAATCGTGTAAGATTTGGGCCACACCCTTATCTTCGTCTGATGTTTTAAAGAAGAGATTAGAAAATAGTCGTCATATTGCAGTCGGTATCCCAAAAGTATTGTGACGAATATAAGCTAAAAATTCAATTGTTATTTTAATTTGTGTATTTTTAGCTGGTGTAATGTCGGAAGAATTTAGGTGTAATGTAATAGTTATTTAATGTAAACTGTAATTGAAACGTGTCTCAGGTCAAATAATTCATGGGATTAATTAAAATAGTTTGCAAATGTAGCAGTCCTATAAAATAAAGTAACAAAACAAAATAATGGTAACACATTCGACAATTTAATACACCCTTATTATTGTGTTCACTATATGTGAATATGTGTTTAATAAAAGCTTTAAAAAATATAATATGTATTCGGTTAATGTTGTCACAAAAAAAAACCTTAAAGGGGCTATAAACCCCAAAAATTATTTTTTACCACGTGATCTATAGCACAATACTACACTTGAATGACCGTTTAAAAAATCATATCTTGTAACTGTGATATAACACGAATTTTTTTAATTTTTTTGATCCAGAAATTGGCGAAAATTGGTGTTTTGGGAAATTTCTTAAATCAGCTTTAACCTGCTTCTTTTTTGGTCCACATAGATACTAGAGCATAGTACCAATCTAAAATGCCCCTTTATAACATAGTGTCTTGAAACTGTGCCCAAATATACCTTCAAACACGCAAAAATGTGTATTCCAAAATCACACCCCATCTTGGTAATCAGCATATTTTGACCGAACTACTTGCCCAAATTACAAAACAAAATATAGAGGATTTACAGATAAGGCTGTAGATTACCTCAATAGTGCCCATTTTTTTTTTTATCAAAATCCTCCAAGGTCACGGTGCATAAAGATCGTCCCCATATTATTTCTTATGGGAGATTTTTGCCGATGGGACCTAGCTCTAAAAATATCATGTTTGACAATTTTTTGGGAGTTCATGGTGGCCCCAATAATTTTTCTGTTAATTGCTAAATTCATTACTAGTTAGCCTGAATGAAATATATTTTTTGAGTCTAGCGGTTAAATACCCCTTTTTAAGAAGATGATGTTATAACTGTACACAATATTACTTCCTATTTGAAAGTCATTCATTTTTGCTTACTGACAAGAAGGAATCGAAGCAAATAAAATGTGCTTATAGTAAATTAACTTACTATATATAAATAAATTGGCAAACCTAAGGCATTCTTATTCATTATTACTTTATGTTCAGTTGGTTATTTAACCCCCATGTGATTGGGGCTGGGGTTAAGACCTTTTCTAACAACCTATTCCACACTGTTAATCAATAATAAAAATATCAAAAATTAGATTTAAAAAAGAAATGACTAGTTTATTTGAAACAACGTTAAAGATGACAGCACAGATAATAATATTACACCTTCCAACCTGTTTTCTGTGATAATGTGTTCAGATCTTAATAAAGCCTATTTCTTAGAATTCAATCGCAGACGAAAATGAAAAAGATTTAACCTCAATATGAAAATGAAACACACAAACACACAGACAAAAATGTTCGTTTATAAACCCAGCTTCTGGAGTGGGCGTCTGCAATAATAAGCCAAACTATTACGTTTATTTATATTAATTGGTTATATTTATAGACTGATATTTATTCAATTTCGCCTCGTTTGAATCTCATTGTAATGTATCAAACAACACAATAATTAGCCTATAACGTGCAAGGTTATTGATGCAAAACAATTAATGCTCTCCCTAATTAGACTATATTTACACTTCCCGTGCTGTATCCTACTTTGAAGTGTGAGGTATGTCGGTAGCATCTGTTAGATCTCGCAGTAATGGTCGGTGGGAGAGTGTGTCAGTGTGGCACGTTTATTAGTTGTAAAACGATCTAAAAAACATCTCGTAAATTATCAGAATTTGAATTTCAGTTTTTGATCAAACGTTCAATATACATATTCATAGGTGGAACTAGTGATCTGTTCAAGGGAGCTTGAGGTATTATTTTGAATGAAGGGCCAAGCAAACTGTGCATAACATGAATGCATTAAAGTATAGCCGTATTTTATCATGTTATGTAAAATGGTGTTTCGTATGGAACAACCTATTACATTACAAGGCGTTATGGGAAATAGCGGTGGAGGTGTGTTAAGAGGGGGGCGGGGAGGAGGAGAGGGCGTAAATCTCTTGATATCAATTATTTGCAATGTGTTTTCTTAATGTTTGAATGATTGAAATTGAATTAATATGTTATTTTTGAATATAATTTCCGCAAAAATTAATACAAACAGAAACAAACATGTATGTACAGAACAAGGTAAAATAGTATAAATCTATAGTTCAATGTTCGGTTATAAGCTATGTCGTATAGAACGAAAAAGTTGCGAATTTCCTGAATGATATTTAATGAAATTTATAGATAAATAAGAGTTTTCGCGATATTATTTTGAATTATTGGATGTCGGTAATGGAAGCAAAATTCACAGATAAGGTTCCACTCTGTTTTTTTTTTTTATATATAACGTCTATATCCTATTCAGTTAAAAAACTGATTTATAAAGGAGGATAACTATATAAATCTAACTACTATGAACACGATGATGATGAGGTGATTTTTGTTGCTTAACGTCTTTGTTATTGTATATATCGCTATTCGAGACAATTAGTGATGATAGTTGAGAGTGGTGGACAATTACAAAAACCCAAACTTATGCGGGATTCAAACTCAGGTCTCCCTAGTGTCAAACTCTTCAAACTTATGAGCCAACGCAGACTATATTATTTCCATGTCAATTTGAAGAATAGTAATTTTAGTAGAAAAGATTGCAAATAAATATCCACAGAAACAGAAAAAGTTTTGGTTTGTCCTGGAATTAATATATTATATTGCTAGTATTACTGGTATTTGAGATTCACAGAATTCAAAATATGATGCAAGGCATTCAGAAAATAATCCGACTTTAGATGTGCACACAAATTACATTTTAATTAGCTTACAAAATTTAGCTAAATGCGCAATTCCAAAAAATCCAAAACACTTCTTAATGATATCATAATAAATTAATAAAATTATTACTCGAAATCTTAGTAAAAAAATACGTAATTATTGCTTGCGAGAAATTACGTAATCAAATCTGCTTTGGTCTGACTTGAGTTAAGACCCTATTATGAAGACTTTGCACAGAGTAGAATACTTCATACGTGTAACCATTAAAAAAAAAGTTTACTTCGAAATGAAATGTAGTTAAGTAATGGCTATTATACGTGGTTTGTCAATTTAAAGGGAAGAATATTATTTACGTGAATAGAGTTTATTTTGAGTCATGCCCATGCTATATACCGTCTACAATGAATGTGAATTTTACTCTTAAAAGTGTCACACAAGAAGAAAGTTTCTACCAAGTAATGATTGCACTAATTGTCTTCTTAATATTTTAGAATATGAACAAAGTTAAGACCTAACTGACCTTAATTCTACATAAAGTACGGAGATTAAATCTTTTTTAAAATCACATTTTATGTTCTACTTTTCAATTAATTTTATATTTTAATCCACCTGAAAATTTCCATGTCATGGTCGGGTTTTTCTTTCGGCCCCAAAGGAGCGGTCGAAGAAAAGTACATAATATAATAATTCGCCAAATTACGTCGATTGTTTTGGTGACGACGCCAAGTTGTCTGGCGGAGTGTGACTAAAACCATTATTATAACGTAAATTAAAAACTTATGACCAAGGCCACTACTTACTTAAACAATGAATTTTCGGGTGAAACTTCCTCACCCATCATCAGGTTGATGCCGACTCAATGATGCATCAACCTGGTGATGGGTGAGGAAGGTTCACCCGAAAATTCGTTTTTTAAGTAAGTTGTGGCCTTGGTCACAAGGTTTTAATTAACGTTTTAATATTGTTCCGGGCCAATAAGCTCTTTTAAAAAAATAAAACCATTATGTATTTCCCCTGTTCAAGGACAATGCCAAAAAAATAATGATGTTAGTCGGACGTCACGATCGGTTTTTAATTTGTGAGATGGTGGCGCGCACAGACGAACGGACGGACAGAAGTGATGATTACTGACACCTTAGCTCCTTAATACGACTTAGTTGATTGGTTCATGTGATTGTTCTTTAAAAGCGTTTTGGTATCAATGTTTCATACATTATACATATTTGTTCTTTTAATTAGAAATTACGCTTCTTCACACATGCTTATACTCTTCATTCAAATTTTGCATTGCTATTACAACTCAGAATTATTTTATTCATCTTGATTTATGTGTTGCTAGTAAAATATAACTGTGTGTAACGATTTTTATCTGTAATAATTCTTATAATGTGCTGACAAAGTAAAAAATATCGCAGTGAAACATTTTTCAGCAATTTTTTGCAAATTATTATAATTGGACATAAACTTCCAACTTTTCCTCGGCTTATTATCATGCATAATTAATTGCAAGTCTCATGTAATCGAGTTTCTATGAACTTTCTTCAGGGTTTCTTTTCCAAGCTCACAACGTTCGTAGTTGGGAAAACATAATAATATTCAATTCGTAGTCTCGTCTTGGGACTTTAGAAATCTAACCTTTCAGCAATTTGAATATTATACCTTCCCTACACAAGCTATGCAATACTATGTAGAGCTTACAGCCCTTGAGCTTTTTAAATGCAAGGCAGATCCGCAATGTACTCGCTATTTTCTTCTTATATAGCCGAGTTTCTCAATAATTAAAAATACCGGCAATCTTCAAAGACCACTAATTAAAATTATCTCGCATATTTTCCCTGTGTTGTGGCAGACGTTAGATATGACCGCATGGTCGGATGAATTTTAATAAAAGATAAATGTTAAGGCCAAGGCATGGAGTTTTAGGTCAAAAATAACAAATTCTGAATAGTCAAAGTAAGATGAACTGGGATTTAGGAGGGTATTTATTTTGCTTTGGTGTTGCTTCCTGACACAATGAACTTCTTTTTGTCACAATTTGACTTTTGCTAGTTGATAAAATATATTATAACTATAAGAACTTGATTAAACGTGGGAGGGTTCTATTTTTCTTTCATTTTAAATACTAAATAAATTGTATTAAGTGTAGTTAATAATATACGCTGCAAGAATATTAATGGTTTTACTTTTAAGGTTTGAGACGTCGAATGACCTGTATTACCGACAGAGGTAGCACGCCTCTCAAGCATTTGGACTCTGATTCGAGAGATCGTCACATCTACACCAGCCACCGGCAGTCCTGACAAAGATTATGTCCCAAGCCTTTGTCACTCAAGAGGCACATGTTGGTATTTGAGTCCTTCTAACAGAACCTGGACATTCCTTAGGGAGAGAAGATCCCATGTATAAATCACTTTCGTTTCTTTTCCGCCCGGCCTTAATTGCGTTTGTCACGTCTCGCCATTGAAAACTAACATTATGCCCGGATTACATGCGTTTTTTGTTGGATTGCCCATCAAAAAAGATGGTACAGAATGTGTTTGTGACGCTGAGGTTAGTAGGGGCTGGTCAAGTTTCTCTGAAAGTTTGAACATACATGTGCCCAATACTTCCAACATTATCAATGCAAGAACAAGCATAATTATTGCAGCTCTTTGTCTTAGCAACTCGACGCCGCCTCCAAATAGTCAATGGATGTTAATTTTTTTGTATTTTTCTTCGACTGTTGATTAAGTTTTATTTCTCTCCCTCTTTTAGGTAGGCCCTAATCCCGTAGCGTGTCGAACATTATTTTTAGGATCGAAGGATGGTGATGAACAAATAGCGGTTATACCAACATAAGATGCTGCACAAATTTCCCAAAAAATTGCCATCCATTTTGACAAGCATGGGTACGGGAGTATCCCTTAAAGGAAAGCTACGTTAGCTACGAAGCTACTATATCAAGAACAAAAAACGAAGAATAAAAATCGAATTCGCCCTGTGGCGATCTTTTTTGGTGGAGGCGCCGGGTTAGGGGTTTGCCATTAAAAACGATCCTAGCTTGTTCTTCCATTACTTAATAATGGTGGTACCTGGCATATGAATCTTAAAACTTTCTAGTGGGATAGCCCCCCCCCCCCCCCTCCTAACCCCAGGGTCTCAAACTCATTCCGTATATTATCATTGTTGAAGGTCAGTTCCAACAACAAAAACTCGTGTTAATCGGACGTGGTATTCTGTAGTGTGTCGCGACACACGCATAGGACGGCAGAAAAGTGATGCATGTCGATACTTGTTTGACGAAATAGATTTTATTTCTAGGTTTTTATCCGATTTTATATACTCACTACCTCCAACAACAGCTAGATTTGAACAATAGAATATAACTAATTTGATATATTTTGTTTTCTTCCTAGATCTGTTATTTATTTACTTCTAACAACAGGTATCAAAACCCACAAGTGTTAGGTATAACTAAAACTAAACAATTAAAAAATATACTATTCAAAACAATACAAATACGTTACATAATATACAAATCATTAAATACCTATATGAACAAGTACTATAAAATTAAAATGTTACAACAAATACAAACAAGAAAAAATTGAATAATAAAATAATAAATATAAAAACGGCTAAAAGCCCGAGATGATTGAAGAAAAAAATGAGGTTCTAAAATACAAAACTGGTGAAAAGTTGATAAGGTGACAATAGTGATGAGTCATGTTGGTAAACTGGCTTTAACAGGTGCTTTAAATAATTGAAGTTTCTTGTGGTTGATATTATTAATTAACCAGCTTCGCTCCCTCTTTTGGATACACCCGTGCTAGTGACATATTAAGAATAAATAGCTTTGGTAATGCAATGTGACATTCATTCTTTTATATAACACACTTGTAACCACTCTGAGGACATTTCACGAAACAAAAGGCAATATCGTTAAAGGCCAGCGTTGACAGCTTGGGTAGGTGATGAAAACAGGCCATCTGGCAACCCTACTATACAGCTAATTACTAGAGCGATAAAGTAGGTCATTGTTAATTCCCGAGCAATAAATTCTATTCACTTCAAATGCAATCTATTCTCTATAATATTGTGTGCTACATTTAAAGTTTTAATAAGAACACACTGCTCTGTAATGTAAAAGCTAGGCGTAAATTCAATTAGTTTGCAATAACCATTTTTTATTCTTTCAAGGGTATAAATATAAAAATTAATGATAATGTAAATTACTTGATGGGTAATTAAGAAATATTCACTCTCAGGATTTTTAGTAAAATCAAATAAAAATCCACAGTAAATTAAACGTTTGAAGCTTATTTTTAATTGGAAAAACAGTTATTCATTTTTAAAAAATCGATGCATTCGACATTGACATTGTTACAAAAAAACACACAATATTTCAAATTTACCTCTGCAGCTATTAAAGAGAAATTCACCCGCGTAACACAAAAAATAAATTTTATTTTGACAAGCTGGTCATAAATTTTTAAAGTCACAGTAAGTTAGAATTTAAAGTGAAGTATCACCTTAGAGAGAAAACAATTTTCGTTTTAACATGACGAGGAAATTATTTCAGGAATAATTACTTATTTTGATATCAGTTTAGTCTTCCGATCCTGTTGATTCTTGACAAAATTTACAATCGGCACATCTTTGAACTCCATTTAAATGGCTATCTTCCTCTACAGTTAAAACGTTTTCATTTTGTCCATTTCATTGGGAGAACACAGAAGTGCTGAAGTATTTCAAGAGTAGAATGGTCGTGACCAGAGAAAATGCAGTAAATCGGTGATTGCCCCGTACTCGTGAACTAGAGTACTAATGTCTCGAGGCATTGGGAAGTCCTCCATCACTAGGAATTTGGCAAGTTGTCCCGTCTTTCTTGCAAACCTATTTGGAACTCCACTTAGCAATGGCAGATCCACTTAATTGAGCTGCACTCTAACCTGACCTGAAATACTTGTTAAAATGGAATATGAGTGTGTGGAAAAGCACTAACTTATCTTTTTTCGTATTTGATATGCACTTTGAAATGCAAATGTAACTCAACGATTTCCATTGATTTGCATTTTATATTCTCGATTTAAATTTGACATTAAGTGTTTGTTTACTTTGGAACCAGGGAATTGCAAACACTTTAAGTCACAAATGTGCTGTAATAATAAAATTGTAACTGAGTTTGAACAAGAAAGATTTTCATGTCGGTACTTAAAGAACTATTCTCAGTTACGTATGAAAAATGTTTTGGGACTCACGCTATGGGAAAAGTATCTTGTTCAAGTTTCGGAGAACATTAGGCCCGTATTCACAGTCGTTCCCTAGGGCCGGGAGTAGCTGCTCTCCTTGGTTCCTATACGCGTTTTGTTTTATTTGGGAAATAACAAGCATAACATAAATATTCATACATTTTACATTGTTGTATACAATTAACAATTTGAATTTGTTAACAAAATATATTGTCTGACTATACACTGTCATTATAATATATTAATATTTCAAACTTTGATATTATAATATTTAATTCAATTCAGAATTTAGTTCATTTGGTTTGGTATATGATGAAGAAACGCTGAGCCTGGCAATCTCGGCAAAAAATAGTTTCGTGTCCTAGATTTCGGTGTGAAGAACACCACTCAACCTGACATTGTTGGAAATAGTTTTGATGGTTATCATTATTTTGTGCGAATTTATGTATTATTAGTTTTATTTAGTTGTGCTTCTTTGTAATATATCAATAATGGGAGTCCCTGAGCCCTGCTGTGAATACGATACTAAATCTCCTAGAGGAGTTTCGGTGAACTTTCGGGAAGATATTTAGATGACCTTGGCTGGGGGCACTCCAACCATCAGTTTTCTATTTATAAAATACGTGTTCTTTCACATCTTATTTGAAGAAGTGCATAGCCATCAATTTTCAAAGTCAGAAACATTCTGTAAAGAAAAACACGAACAAAATATTATTGAAGGGAAATTATGACTGGATAGGTTATTTCTCAATTTCATTAATCGGGAAACACTCCCGTAGGTGTAATATATTTTATGTAAATCAATCCAGAAATCCGCTGGGATGGATTTTGTAATTTCTGGATTGATTTACATAAAATGGATAGGTTATCTTGTCGCGCCAGAATGTGGCGAGTAACCTACATTGTTAATTATTTCCCGACGAAAGATGGAGAAGTGAGCGGTTGCAACAAAAGAAAATAATCGAAAGAACATCGCCCTCTTGAAAATGTCACCCACAGTGACTACGCTACATCGGGAAAATGACGAATAATGTAGGTTATTAGGGCGCGAGAAACTATAACCATCAACGTTGTAATTTGTGTTAAATTATAGCGTCGCGAAAGTAGGCCTATACTGCCTCAGGCCTGAGTACGTAACTTACTCTTTCAACTTATTGATTTTAACACGTTGTTTCGTAGAAATTAAATTGAATGACCTAATATAGAAAGAAATAACAACTTTTAGGATCTATCGCTATCATGGATATGTGTTGCGTTTACTGTCAGTTTAATTTATTATTATTATTTATTAGTCCTTACCTATTTTAAAAAATAAAAGAAATAACTAAGAATGCCGAAAGTTGTGTCACTTACGCAGACAGATAAAATGATTCTATTAATTGATGAGAAACTACAATAAACAGCATTATATTTATTTGAAATTAAGCTATTAACAACTTGCATTTAACACAATTTGTTAACAAAATAATATATTAAAATGTTATACATGAATCCAATATAAAAAGGCTGGGATTGAAAGAAAAGGTAACAGGAAAAATATTTGCCTTAAAATTTTTCCATTTCATTAATCCACCTAACTCATTTCGCATTTACGGCTACACATTCGCCATTTAATTAGCTCCAGTAAAATGCCAATCGAACATAAATAGTTGGACATCTTTACTGCCAATCAGATACAAAGTGGTTTCAATTTGTAATATCCATCAAAATGTCGTGCAATGTTTTGTAATCGTTTTTACTTCCTATTAACAGTTTGTATACGACGACTTCTCAAATTTGCCTTCTCACACATACTGCAACCATGTATGAATAACTGCTTTAATAAAGCCTCAGTACAATATTTGCGATTCAATAACACGCAGTCATAAATTCCCCGATCTTTATTATTTAATTTAGGCGTACACATTTTCCGTTGCCTATTTAATTAGCTCGTTAGTAAAATCCCAAATTCAAACACTTCATAAATCAACGTTGCCAGAGCACCGTTTAGCTTGGCATGGTTGCCAAGTGCATCAACCCTCGCTCCTTTGCGCGGCGAAGTTTTACATTCTGATCAAACTCCCTGCATAACGTATGGAGTACGACGAGCGCCATTATGATAATCAGCTCTACAACTGCATAGCGTCCGGGAGTTGGAGTACGATGCAGGCAGGCTAGGGTCAGCTCGTAGACGCCGTGCGCCGGCGCGCGCGTCGGGTCATATCACCTGTTGCCGACGCCGGGCGCGGGAGGGGAGGTGGCGGAGGAGGGGAGGGGGCGATACTCGCGCACTACCACATGGCCGGCGAGATATAGGGGATGTTACTAGCGAACTCGCGATCATTCGTGTGCGGACAGCTCTTCGCGTAACACGTAATACTCTCATTCTCTCTCTTTCTACTTCGCTCTCGTCTCGTGAGTGTTTGTGCTTCGATGAATCATGGACATAGTGTTTGAAGTTTCGAAGGATGTTTTTAAACTATGAACTTTAAACTATTTGGATAAAGTGTGGGATTTGTTTTGTGTGGAGTGAAATGAAAGAACAATAACATGAACGTATATCGTGTGTAGTTTGGTGACGCATTTGTTGGGATCAAAGATGGACAGATTGGTAAGACAAAGTTTTTGTTTAGCTATATTAATTAAATTAAATTAATGACTTTAAAGCATAAGTTGTAAAAAAAACAAAACAAAGTACGAAATTAGAATGAATGGCATGACATTTGTCGAAGCTAGTAATGAATGCCCACGTGTTTTTTTTTGTTTGAAAAAGTAAAAGCATTTTAATTAGGTTGCTAACTTAAATTGATGCACGCACATTTATCTAACGAAATTCCTCTTTCAGGATGACGTGATTTTGGAGCAGTAATTTATTGGGATCGGTGACAAATGCAAAGTGGGTTATACGGGTGTACTGATGGATAGTCTGTCCTACTTCTTCGACGACGACGACGAACTAGGCCCTGTACCATGCAGCAACGCGACCGCCCACGCCGGCGACGACACCCGCACGTCCATCCTAAGACGCTATTCCTACGGCGTCGTACTCCCCATCATCTGCATCTTCGGTATCCTCGGCAACGTCTTCAACCTGATCGTCCTCACGCGGCGCAACATGAAGGGGACGGCGTACATCTACATGAGAGGTAGGACAACAAACCATTAACAGTATCCCACACCTGTCTATAAAGTCTGAAACATTGTGTTGTTTGCTTCCTTGTTCCTTGACGGAGGGAACTAGTAAGCAAGCTCGGTGTATTCACTACAGTTCTATGTGTTACTATGAGTCACGCGGTTATGTGTAGAGAGCGTCATAGTGTCGGAGTTAGAAACTACTGCCACTCATTACGATGTTAATAATAATAAGATGCAAGTGATAACTGAAGGGCCTAGTTTCCTGACAACGCTGCGTAGTACTTTGCAGCATCTTTTAAAATGCATTTTCCGAAAGCAATGGCATCACCGTTGTAGCGAATGTATCCCATTAGTTTCGCAATTACCTAATCTTATAGTACATTTATATAGTCTTATTGTTACAAGAGGCTAATAGTCGATTTTACGAATGCCCTTATAAAAATCATGCGATTGTCTTGCGATTAAAAGGATTGAATTAAAGAAGTTTACAAACTAATGTGTATAATTCTTAGTTTAAATGTAAATAGAACGTCTATCTTTAGTAACAAACACTAACCAAACGTGTTTTAACAGCGATTTAATCATTAAAGTAAAATAGACCGCACAGGTAAACTATAGTAACGAAAACGTAAAAATTATACATGAACAGTGAATATGATCTGTAGGCCTACTATGCATCGTAGAAACACTATTGTTCTATGTAATACTAAGATACAGTTATCGCAAAAGATATACATTGAAATGCTATGGTAATTTAGTTTCACAGTCGCTTATTGTGTATGCACCTAATTTCCCATGCCGACCTCAAAGATGTTATACCAAGTGTTTAAGAGCTCTTGTCTTATCGTTATTAGTCACACGTCTCTTATTAAATCTAATAATAAATCGTAACTTCAAAGACTTATGTTCATTTCACCCATTCATAAATTGTACGTTGAAGACGGTTCGGACGGGCGGACAATTTGCAAAACACTTGCGTCTTCTATAAGTTATACAACCTATAATGTTGTAATTGTAAGTCAAAGTAAAAAAAAATCGTAGTTAGACAAAGATCGCAACTTGAAAAGACGTCTTATATATGACAACCCAGACAAGATAAATTCATATTTAGGTTCATGGTTTTAAAACTTCGAGCGTATACGAAAACTTAAAATGAAAACTTGTCATTTCCATAGAGCAACCGTATAGTTTGTGAGCTTGTCGTATATTTTTTGCTCGTTTTCATTTCATAGTATATTATTATGAAGCTATTTTGTTTGCATATTCCAACTAGACATTTCATTTGATACTAGACACGACTAGCTAGCTGCAAGAGATTCGCATAATGAGCCTAGAGGTCTATACACCACTGCAGTTTCCTCGCTTTCAAGTGATGTGGTAGTGTGCATATATACACGTTTGGATCCAAGTCGGTGAAAGAGAAAAGTAGGTCATATACCACGAAGTGGGTATCCACATGGTTGTGATCATTTCCTCTTTTCAGTTGTATCATTTTAATTGAGCGTGATATAAAGACTAGTGATAACACAGAGAGATAGCAATATGGAAGATTTCAGTACTTCTAAACATGAAATTTAATATTGAAGTTATCGAGTTTAATTCCGGCCATTGGCAAGCCTGACTCAAGTTGTTTTATTTTTTTTTAACTTTTATATATTTTATTAGATTTAGAACATAGTATGAACATGTCAATAGATAATACATTGAACAATTGCAACATATAACATAAAGGACAACAAAACCAATTATCATGATGCACGAAAAGCCGCGTTAAGTCCTATTAAAATCATTTGTACATTGTTTCTCAATTTTTGGATAAACGAATTGCCCCCTTCTTACCGACAGAGATATCTCATGTTGAATGCGCGAGACCCTGAATCGGGAGATTATGGGTTCGAGTTCCTCCACCGGAAATCTACATTGAAACGTTTTCTACAAGGTTTCTCCTGTCGTTTAGCCTACATTTAGTAGTTCTGAAGGTCACACTAGGTAAAACCGTTGTCTTTTGTGAATCTTACAGTGGGCATCACTTCGAAAGAGGTTTTTGTATAATTTAGCTAGTTAATGCCAGAAGAGGGCTCCCGAATAAATCTGTTTGTACAATAGTGAGGCATTCCTACGATTGTAGAAAAAATACGATTTTTGGTAATTGTGAAGAATCACTATGCGATAGCGGAATGCTTTGATTGCGACGTGATTTGACGTGTGCGTTTTGTTTTTGGGATTTAGGGTGTGCAGCGAATTTTATTTTGGAATCCGGGAATATAGTTGGTTGCACGGATTTGCGTTCGAAGTTCCGAGTGTGGAGGTGATGGTGGTTGTTTGTGACGTATTGTGTGTGTCCGTTGTTTTGTGTTTAATTTTGTGAACATTTTTGTGCGCCTGTTCAAAAATAATTTACATTTACCATGTATTAAGGATATTTTAGTGGTTTTTCAACGAAAAAATGGCTAAAACATCGCTGAGAAACCCTTCACTTTGCCCATTTTTTTTTTTTTAATTAATAGTTACTTTTAATTTGCTTTCTGCCTCCCGTAAGTGAAAAAAACTTTGTATGTTAGCTAATAAAATAACGAATACTACTATCTTCTTCTTATAGACAATTTCAAAATTTATTATGTCCCAAAGGAGATGTGGAAGATGGTCAATTGATAACAATGTAAATAAATAAACATGGATCCATGCATGATCTCTGTATTGTTACATCATGGATCTTCAAACAATGCAGAGAATACAAACTAATCAGTAACACACAATAGTTATTAGGACAAAGCAACAATGTCAAATAATAGATACGTACGTCGAATTAAGTAGTTTCACAAATCATACGCTTAGATCGCAGGTCTAGGGTTCGTATCCCGCAACCCTCATAAGACAGGGATCTTTCTAATAATCTCCATCCTCATCTATCAGAATGCACGCTTAACGTCTCCAGCAGAACATAGACTTAAAGCAAACAACAACTCTCTCGCATCCATACTAAAGACGTCGCTTGGAAGACAATACATTGAGCGCCGGGATCAAGAGTCTCTGTCAGAGCTCTGTCTCTCTTGCTCTCACGTCGCGCCGAGCCTCTGAGCCGCTCACTTCTAAGCACGTGATCAAGCGAAGCCGAGTAATGATGCCGGAGTGTGTGTGTGTTTCAAGCTCATCACACCAGGCATAGATCTTCAAATATATTTTGCGATCAAATACAATAGTGTAGGACATATCATGTTCTTTATTAAAAACAAAATAAAATAAATTCAATATTTCAGGTATTTTCAATACCTTTCTGATAGCTACGATTTTTTAACAATGTTAATTAATATTTTTTGTCATTAGAATAGTATTAAAAATCCCGAAATATTACATTAATTTTATATTATAAGGAGTAAGTCCTAAAATTGTATTTCATTATATTACCAAAGTGATGTCATGATAGTATTTATTATTTTTTGTAAGGATGTCCGCTGTAGGGTACACATTAGTTTTATACAAAATTGCGACCCTCGACTAGGATATTAGGGTTTAGGGAACTTGTGAAAAGAATATCCGAGGGCTCTTATAGAGGACTTGATCCCAGCATTCACCTAAACGACTGAAGAAAACCTTGGAAAAAACTTCCAGACACGATTGCCGGTGGAAGGATTTGAATCCAGGACCTCCCTTATCAGAGATACATTTTTTACGCATGAGCTATACATTATACCACACCTACGTTAAAGCATGAGTACTATTGACTTCATAAATGACATACATTTAAGAATAGTCTTGCAAGCATAAAATCACGGGACATAGTAACAAACCAACTTTATCATGGATTCAACCATCTATGCAGATGCGTTGCAGTATTGTTCATGTTTGTTCTGGTCTTATAATGTTCAATCCTCCGAAAGTTTCCAGCTCGGTGGAACCGTCCAGCAAGCGAGTGACCCGCGTTCGATCCCCGCTTTTATTCCGAGTTTCAGAGAAAAGCAATTCATTTGCATGCTGCACATCCACTGTTGAGTGACCACATGGATCCAACTTAATTGTTTATAAATATAATGCATAGACAATAATTTAAGCTGTTAACAAATTCATGTTATTTCACAATGGTTTTGTACAATACAATAATAGCCAAACGCCTTCTACGTCTAAACAGAGCGTTCCATTCCATATAGTACATAACTTATACGTTTGTATGAGTTTGTGGCAATTCATCCACAGTTGATAATCTATATTATTGTACGGGTGTAGGGTGTAGGTATCTGTTTTTGATGACATTTTTCTAAATGTCGTATAAATTAGGTGCTTATTGGCTACGGGAATAGGTGTATAGTTGCTGAGTGAAATATATGTACGACATCCGCTGAAAGACGATATAATTCTTATTATTTTCTTTATATTTGCATTAACCTTTATATTACAAATTAATGAACCAACACAATTGACAGTATGACACGGACAAAAATTAACAGCGAAGTTAGTTTAAGACTGTCAGTTAACAAATAAATGATACCAAATAAAATAAATCATTCTATTCATCATCTATCATATCATATCCATCTATGTATTTTATTCGGTGATTTGAACAGTCTTTACCAAAGTCAATTAAACTAACGTTCCCTTTGAATTTTGTTTTGGTGCTGTAATGGTGCATACCTTTGATGTAGAAAAGTAAATGAAGCCTGGTGGTTTAGAGTTTCAACATTAAACAATAATTGTCTGCTGAATTCTTTTGCATACATTTTTCATTTTAGTTCGTTCAATCTATGTATATAACTACAACTATCTATTTATAGAATCCTTATTGATTGAACTATTTTTTCTTCTTCATATTATCGTGCGCAAAACAACTCCATAAGTTTTCTTCAAAGTACAGATGTGATCATTAAACATGACACGCTCGCATCCCTCCTGTCATTATCTCCTCCTCGTTAAAACCCTGCTCTATATATATATATTATACTAACGCGGGATATAGCTTGCAATGCTTTCTCGCTTTCCGCCCGCGGCTTTCTACAGAGCAAACTACACGAAGATGGCTGGAAGTGCTCTTCAAACTCTCCAACATTCGGCTGGTGTTTATTTAATGATGGGACCGGAGAAATAATATTTAAACTTTTCAATTTGAGACAAAAGTTTTCCAGATATCGGGGCTGTCTGTTTAACTGTGTGTGTATATATCTGGAGGCTTTAATACAAGTTTTTGTTTCCATTACTCTCATACATAACTTTCGCTACAGGTCTGAGAAAACATTATATTTTAGGAGTTGTCTTATAGAAATGAACAGCTGAAATAAGTAAACTAAAATTGAATTCTAAAACTGTAAAAATGGAACAAACGTCAGTTTGGATTTAATTATTTCTTTCTTTGTGACATTTTAAAAGCCCTACACGACAAAAATATTGTAGTCTCTAGACTAGTCCATTAGTAAAGTTTGCAGAAAAAAAGCCTCATACTTTTTTATATGTTTTACTACTAAATATCTAAAATACTCTCAAGGATTAATTATCGTCCTTATTGTAATGTTAAAAAATGTGTCTTTTGGGGCTAAACAATAAAAAAGTTATACGAAAGTACCAACATTGAATAAAATTAAGTTAATTTAAAATAAATTTACAAAAAGACAAAAGTAATTAAATACTCTCACCATACCGTACTTACTTAAAACTGACCTACGATACGAAACATTTTCAGTGAGATATTTAGTAACATGGAAATAACCATGTTCCGTAACAATCAGCCATTGTAATGCTAGTTTACTTGCTATCACTTTACTTTGTCTATTGTAAACCTACCCATTGAAGATAGTTGTGTAATTGATAGGTATTACCATGACCATTAAACGCGGCGGTCTTGCTATAGATAAAGTTGACAATGTGGTTATATAACGTTTTAGGTCATGATCGTTTATTTCCAAGTTCATCGCATGTTCATTAAATTAAACGTAATTTTGTTAGTTTGTTTGTCGGAAGATACAACGTAAGAGAAACGTAACTTGGAAATATTCCAGACATATGTTTTGCTAGTCCGTTATATTTCTGTTTTAGGTCACATACTTGTCATGCATGTTTTCAATTTGTGTGACTTGCATTATAACAAACAAAACCAACCCCGCAGTTTATAAGATGACATTTCTAAAGGAAGTGAATATACGATATTAAATGTCAGCTATAATGTAAAACGCAAACAAATTGGTGCACGTGATATCTTGGGATTTTAAAATGAAGCCGACATAATTTGACATTTTGTGGAGTTCTGGTAATTGAACTATATAAGTTTTCTCCGACAATTGAGGTAGTGCACACTTAAAGAATACCTCTACTTTAAGCAATAATATTTAAACTCGAGCTCACGTGTATTTAAATTATCAGATAAACAATTAAAACGTTATAAACTCGAACAGTTTACGGTTAAAATGTTTTTTATGAACATAGTCATTTTATACAATCTAATGCGTAGAACTTTGTTTTTGTAATTTTTTTCCTGCTGTAGAGAAACGCAAAACAATTCTGTGTTTTCGATTACACGAGTAAGATAAACAAACTTCCTAGCTCAAAACTTAGCTATTTACTCTGAACAAGCTGCCGGGTACTTACAGGATATACACACAATCTAACTCACATCTCGAAACTGCCTCCGGAGGGGTAAAATAATATTTTCCGTGAAATACTTGCCCATGAACCATCCTCTGAAAATAACGTATGCATACTTAGTGTACATTGCGAGTATAGTTTCAAAGAGCTATTTTCTATGAGTGAATCACCGCTTTCGTATTTTTATCTAGCATATTGGGAAAAAGCTTCAGTCTAGTTAACCGGACATCGAACGAGCGACCTCTCAATTTTAAGTCTTTGTGTTTTTGGTATATGATCTACCTCTATTCCTATTATCACCGATGATTAATGATATGAAAACGTTTCTTGGGCCATAGTCTCGAAATAAAATGTTGAATAATCTAACGTATTTGTGGTCATGTCGTCGGATTGTTATTTCGCCAAAAAGCTGTCTTGAAAGCCAAAATGATAATTATAGACGTCTCGCAAACGATTTGTGAATTACGTTATTATATTCGGCCCTCAAGATTTAACATCTAGGTTCTAGATGTTGAAAGTATTATAAACGATTGTGCTCGGTAGACGACAGAAAACCAAAGTTACATCTCAACGTTGGTACTAAGATTCAAGAGTAAGAACTTTATTCAAACCACAAGTCGTCGAGGTTATGACCTGACATCTTGAACGTACGGTTCTAGACATGGGCCGGTAAATTTATGTTTTGACTTTTGATACTGTATTTTTCTTGTGTCAAACATTATACAACGAAAATATATCATTATTGTGATATAATACCACTGAGCAAGTCTTCAACTATGTCTTCTTCTATTGCGACAGTATTAAATTGGCTCTTTTCAATTATAATGAAGTTCAATACGCTTCTAACATTTCTTTCAGTCGTTCTTGCATTGAAAACTCTCAAACTTGATGCTTCAGTTATATATAGAATAAACATAGTGAATATATATTTTCCGCTGCGCTATTTTCAGATTCACTTAGTACTATTGAATGAAAGAAATTAATTATTTTTTTATTATTATGGGTAACACACTACATAATATTTTTATTCTTGAATATTATCAACTGCTGTATCTTTCGTTATTTTATCTGTCTAATTTGGCAATATAAATTCAATTATGTGATCATTAAACAAGCATATATCTGACAATACCCGATTGTTTTATTAACGCTCATAAAATTTAATCATCCAACTGACCAACTGCTACAAAATATTGTTTGACGATAAATAATTGTTTGATTAATAGGAATAAATTTACAGATTTGAGAAAACTGACTGAAACTTTTGAGGTGATTCTTCAACCAATCCACAGATAAAAATCCCTATGAAAATAGAATGAGATCAATAGTTCATATCACCTAGACTGTCTATCAGATCATGAACGACACAATATATCTTTATCGCACTATTAATAATACTCATTGTTGACAGGGCTAAGTGTGTTCCTAATTGATGAGTTTCGATCGTATCAACAAAATTGATTTTAGGTGGGCGAAGTCCCCACTTACCCTGACACACTTACTATAGCTGCGTCCGGCGCGTACACGGAAAGTCACTGTTTACTATCACCATTCTCACTAACGAGATATACGGAAATAAAATGAGAATTCAATAGACCTAGTTTCTACTGTAAACAATAGGAAGACCGAAACTAAAAAGATGAAACCACTTAGATTATAGTCGCACTCAAACACGCACACTTTACCGTGTGTACTTTCTGAATACTCAATAATCACTTAAAAAGATTAGTCCCTGATATGGATTTTATTTGCAATTGATTCACAGAGTCCTTTTAATGACACGCACCTTTTTATGTCTGGCAGTTATTATGTGTCACATTAACAAGTCATTAATCTGAAAAGGGACAACAGTTCTAAACCACTCATGCGAGTATTACAGTTTTTATGTTGACATCCGATCAAGAGTTATTGAGTGTTTGACGGTGACTTTGATGACAATGTCCAATGGGGGATTAAATGATGTTAGTACATTAGCGAACATTGTCGTATTTCCTGTTCGCTTGCAACAAATACAAGTTGATGTGTACTACGATAAGCTAGCCTTCAATTAAATATAACACATATTTAAACACATGTAATTGGTAAAACGATTAATTAATTTTATAATGTATCTCATTCATTCATTGTAAAATTAAAATGTGTTTGCTGTTTATATGATTTTTAGACAGGCAAAAATACAAAATTCATTCGACTATGGCTACCAACAATATTTAGTGCCTATGCAGAATAATGTAAACTATAATATAAAGAATATAACAAAATAATGGCCTTTACAGTCTAAACTTCTAACAAAAAGCTAACATTGTACTTGAGAGTTCGTGATATTTCTTTTTCTTTTTGTAAAGTCTACAATCAAGTAAAATATAGCATTTCAGAATAGTTTAAAGTACGGTGAGTTGAAAGTGGAGAACCAAGAGAGAGTAGACTTAGATCAAATGAGCGTTCATTATGAGCATACTTACATGAAACGCGAAAGGCGTTAATAAAATTATATAGTCGTATTTTTATTTATTATTTTTCTATTTGTATTTAATTTATTTATATACGTACTAATAAATTACTATTTTAACCCACTAATGATAAACAGCAAATCTAAACGGTTTTCTTGAAATAGTTTTGTGTGTGACGTCGTATACTAAGAATTACTCTTATCAACATGTATGACATCGCTTACTCTTGTCCGCTACTGTACTTGATATCTAGTATGCCCAATGTGACGTAATTGACTTGTAAACTTGAACACAATTTGTAAGTTTATTTATTGAGACGACTTACTACTTGGATTTCATAAAACTTTGCCTTTCTGAAAACTCCATAACTCGAGATGCCGTCCGAGATGGCTCATACGATTGGGGCGCTCCCAAGCCCCCAAGTCTCAAACCCTCATCTATCACCACTCATAGACTTTACTTGAACAGCATCATCGCATAAATCGAAGGTTTTTTTAATCTAGCATAACTCAAAATACTAATAGTTTTACCACGACTTTAAAAGCTTTTCTATAGAGATATCAAGGTGAGCTTTAATTGTTTATGTCAACGCTTATAATTATTTCCGTGTTTGCAGTTCGTCGCACCCGTATACAAACTAATTACAATGTAGATACATACATGTGATATTTTTTTCGCAAACTCGTGATGATTTAACCATCAGATGACCTTCTAGCTAGTCACTAGTAGGCCTATGCAACATAACCAACATAACATATTAGTAGTAGTAGTATATTAGTATATTAGTATAAGTAGTAGTAGTTAGTAGTGTATCTTATGTAGTAGTATAATAGTAAGTATTATATTAGTATTGTAACAATATATTGAATAAAATAATAGTTAAATGGGTAACAGTAAGAACTATGAAGTAAATGAAAATATAGCCTGTTCTACATAATATTATAACATGATCTTCTAACATGAAATAAACTGTTAGTTATTAAAAGAAAACCAACAGACCAGTTTTCTGAATTCTAGAGTAAATTATTGGGACATGATTATCAAAAGATCAAAATTACTTACAAATTAATTATAGGGGTAAAAACAAAGTTATGCTTTTTTATTCTGTGGGTGCTAATGAAGCCATTTATAGAAAATTATATAGCGTTATAATACAATGCTTTGATCTCCCTGAATTCCAGACACCAAAAAGCCGTTTCTTCCGTAAATTGGGAATTCTTAGCCTCTCGTGTTACAAAGGGCGAATAGGAGACACACTCGCTGTAGTTGCTTCCGTAGTGCAATATCATGAAAATTTGTATTTAATTATAATGCACCCTCAGAGACGAAAGTAAATTAAAACTGTGATGGAAACCTTAGGTATATACTTGTTGTCTAAAGCTTCCGATTGTTGTGGCTAAATTTTCGAATGTAAGCTATTTTGATTCTTCCTTTGAGTGGAGAAGGAAAGTGCACAAGATGTGTACATGTAAATCCCCTGGATATACTAATTAACTCGGGTGTCATTGTTTTGTAATTAAATATAGGTCAGGATTGTTCATTTCAAGATACAAAAAATATTTGTTTTGTAGTTATTTATCTTGGACCCGTATCCAACATTAAATCAGGCTAAGAATAGCAAACCACTAATTTATTTCTTAGCACTTAGTTGCCGGCTAGCCAGGCAACAATCATGGACATCCTCAACGTCTTCCTGATCACCTCCTCCGCTGCCTGAGGTCTGTTTAGTAGCCCCTATATCTCTCGCGGATTCCTAATGTTTGCTGCTTCCATTTCGTTTTATGGTATTCCTGTTTAATCAACACTGTCTTTAATTTGATCTATAATTACCTTGATCATTTGTCCCTTTTCAGGGTAAGCATGTTTACAAAAAAAATATTTCTTAAATGAGAACTTCAAAATAAAAAGATAAACTTTGGGAAAAGTACAAAATATATTTTTTAACAGCAGGATGTGATGACAGGACATCCGACATAATATGATGATATGAGGTAGTATGACGAATGATAGAACATTTATCACGGCGTCAATTGTATTTTTACAACAATGTTGTGATCGTGTCCTTTTATTTATATCTTTCGAGAACTTGACAAGATTATTCCTAAAATCTAGTTCTCCAATACAAATCATTATTTATTCATTTTTTTTATTTTATTTATATTTATTTATCTCTAACAACAATTCAAAAAAATACAAATACGTTACCTATACAAATCATTAAATACATGAACTTTTACTATAAAATAAAAAATTTTACAACAATTACAAACAAGAAAAAATTGAATAACAAAAGAATAATATGTATTTAAAAAAACGGCTTAAGCCCAAGATAAATGAAGAAAAAATGAAGAAAACTGGTGAAAAGTTGATAAGGTGACAAGAGGAATGAGTCATGCTGGTAAACTGGCATAAACAGCTACTTTAAATAAATGAAGTTTCTTCTGGTTGATGTTAATTTCTGGATTAATGGCTGATAATTTGTTTTAGGTGTCTTGAATTCAGTTAATGGAGGAAATTTAAAAAAACATCAATACAAATTCATTTACATTCGTTTCTTCTGATCTTCAAGAAATCAATGTTTTAGTGAATGACGTAACTTGGAACGCACTAAAAACAAAATATATCAACTCTCATTTCACCCATAAAACGTTTCCATTTGTTCTATCTCCGTTCAAATGTATAACTTTTCACCGAGTCAACCTATAGCAATCACTTGACCAAATGGACTTTACTTATTGGTTATCGACCGGTCACGTTCACGCCCATATCTTCTCGGAGGTGCCGAATACGGTGTCGCCGAACCGTTGTCTCGCTTCCACTTGGCACGGAAAGTTGTTGCGAATAACGTCTTCCGTTTGGCAACATGATAAGGGCGGACATCTTATCACTCAAACACCGAAGCTGTACTTTGTAAACCTTGACACCAACGTGCAAACATAGGTCACCTACTTTCTGGACAGTGCAATAATAGACGGAAAACAATTTCGAAACCGAAGTTATGCAGCTATTGGAGTTAGTGACGTGACAGCTGGACACCAAAGCTGTGGAACGTGGCTTGGAAACTTTGTAAACCTTCTTATTTTTGAATCTAACAGAGGTTATTTGAACTGACATTTGGGTTCGTTTATAAGTTTTGGATGGAATTGTTACTTAGAATTTGAAAGATATTGGATATACAAGTGGAATTATTTGGGGTTCTGTCTCTTTCGGACCTTATTAAAAGTGGCTTTGACTTAAAAATATTTATTGATTATATTCCGTACTGAAAACCTCACCTCTTTTCAGGTTATAATAATTCTATTACATGTAAATTAATTCATATTATTTCCATGTTTACGCACAGACAAGTGGCATGGGTATCCTAAGGGATAACATTTTTCTTATTGTTGTCTATCCTTAAAAATCACCACAATGCGTGAAGACAAACATCTATTTCATTCACGCAGTTTCATTTTTATTACTGATATGAACTAGCAAATAAAGTTATACAACAAAAAATTAAACACAAACACATAGCTAGAGATTCCGTTCGCATAGCCGAATTTCAGAGCTGTAAACACATTTTTGGATTTGTGAAATAAAGCTTTGTATGGGCTTCTATGAGTTAAGTATGTGCAGCAATAAACAAGTATCGCCTTCTGTTGGCTTTTACACTGTTTTGTGTTCGATAAAATACCTCCACTATAGTGAATCGATATGAGTTGTTCTAGAATACACGTATGACAAACATTGGTGGGCGAATAAATATGCTCTCAGGCTTTGTTTACCTATGGAGGTATAGATAGTTCAGCGCTACAGTACGAGTATCTTATACGGAGTTCATGACCGAATATTTTTCCAACGTTTTCTACTGATGGCCTACTCATTGCAATTCAAAATATTCATATCGATTTAGTTTATTTTAAGATTTAAAATTCATACACATTTTCAATGTTCTAAGACCGAATGAAAAATTAAGAACTTGAACTGTTGTGCGTTGAAAAAAAATCCTTAATTTAAATTTCTCAGTTATAATTTACCGTTTCAAAATAATTACACAGCTTTATTAAAATTAATTATCAAATTGGAGACTATGCTAGGTGACTAGATATGTAATATTGAATTATACATTATAAGCCACGTAATATATTGCTACAAAGGAAGGTTTTTCTTGGCAATTTCTGTTTATGTCTGAAATGCTTGACTCCAAGATCGTATTAACACTATATTGCCAATGGAATAAAAAGAAAAGAAAATACGCTTTTGACAATTATTATTTCCTCCTTTTGGACCATTTTATCCCAGTAATGCAACTAACAATAATTATCTCTCGATTTGGTTAGTCGGAAAACACTACCGTAGGTGTATTTGTGAATATTTACTACAATTTAGAAATTAAAAAAAAAAATTGGGAGACCCGTGGTTCGAATCCCGGTTGGGGCGGACGTTTTTAATAAATAAATTGTAGTAAATATCAACAATAATTATATTTACCAATGTCGTCATTGAATTAAATCACAAAAAGTCATTCACCTTTGTCAATTTTCATTACTTTGTCCAATCTGATCAACATATTATCTAAATGTTTAAATATAATATTGAAAATCAGTTCTTATATACTCTTAAAACTAACTGTGTGGTATTCACAACCTTTCTTTTACTATCATGTTTTATCAAAGGATCAATTAAAAAAAAACTACACAATTCAGTCTGCAACAGGGACCGTTCCGCTGTATTTAACTAATTTAAGCACTACTCGTTTCTTCTGGTTTGTGGTGTTCAAAAACTTATTTAAAGCTGTATTAGATGAAACACGGTTGAACAAACCGACAAAACTATAGAATAAAGTTATCAGAATTTAATCTTTTCGATTTAAACTTGAATTCTCGAGTTGTATGAAAAGTTTACAGTTTAAGTGATTGTTCTCCGATTTATGTTATTGGGAATTGTTCTGTTTTGTATTCAACGGTGGTGAGAATAACTTTTGAAATATCTTTTGTCCATTTCTAAATCCAATAAGTCTGATGAAATCGTTGAACTGTGGAAAGACACGTGCCAATGTAAAACAAAACAAAAAGGAATTCGCAGAAAATAATTAAAGATAGGTTTGCTATGGCGATATTAAATTGAAACAATTTCATGCTCTGATACCTTTTAGTTTTGGAAGACACAAAAGCAAACGTACAGTAGAAGACAGATGTACTATTTTGTACAGAATTAAATAACTTCTTGAAACTATTTAGCCAGAAGAAAATAGGTTTAATTGCATTGCTTTGACATCGGATCGGATGCTGCGAAGAAAATATCATTCACTTACAAACGCGAGTTATCTCTCACTATGAAAACAGAACAAGCTCTCCGATTGCAGTAAGGAGTTATTAGTCGACCAAACTTTCTTATATATCAGTTTTAAACCCCGTCACCAACGATATTTCAATGCACGAACATAACTTTTTAAAGTTTCATATTCCTCTTTATACACGGCACCTCCACCAAAGCGAAATTTGAACAAGAAAAATTATTGTTTTATTTCGTTTTCTCTTCTTCGACGACCAGTTGTTTAAGTAGCTTCTACCCCTGGTACTCCCTTATTCATGCTGGTTCAGTTTAAAAACAATAATAATAATTATGGCTCATCGCTTGCACAAATATGTTGGGTACCCAGGTAGATTCTCAGCTCAGAAAATATTTAGTCATTATTTATTTTTCAGTTATGTGGTAAACGCCATGCCTAGATTTCTGTATATTTTGCTGGAACTTCTATACCGCACTAACAAAACAAAGAAAACAATTAAAACTGTGTAGGTACCTTGCTTCCTAAAAAAAATAATCTTAATCAATAGGTCATCGTCTCGATACTCGCTACGGCAATCCAGACAAAAGTTCTTTGAACGTTCTCCAATGTCCAAAGTTGAAAGTGTCCAGAAATGTCCAGCCTTATACACTCACATTAAGCTAAATTATTAATTTGAAATAGCCCAGTTGTCCCGGAGCATGTCTCTAACGAAATCTGTATTTATTAAGTTAATTAATTAAATAAAAATATACAAAAATATGTAAAAGCAATATTTTTTATTGCTCCACTGTATTCAGGACCACTTTCTGAATACATACATAATATTTGATTTTCATTATTTATTAAATATTTTAAGACATAAAAATGTGAGTTGGCAGTTTTACACGTAATAAATAACGGTAAAAATGAACGGGACAGTCAAAATGCTTAAAAATACATTTAAACATTAATTTGTAAAACAATTTTTTTTGCAATTAATTGTGGATATTATTTTATTATTAACAAAATGGTTTTATGATAAATAAATTTTTTAAAGAAAATGTCAACTCATCGAGCTAGTGAAAGGCCGATAAGTGAGTTAATTACTTCGTGATCAAGAAGTCAGTGGTCAATTTAATTCATAAACAACGCTGTTTATAGGGTGTATTTATTTATTTAACGTTTAGCCTATTCAGTTAAAAAGCTAATTTACAAAGGTGGACAACACAATTGACGTCACATGTATTTTCACAATAAAAGCGAGGGAAATCTAGTGTGTGTAAAACTTTGTACCTTAAAAATTAATGCGTTTTCTGTGTTGTTGCTTGCTTCGTTTTTTCCCGACTTGTTACGCTAATAGAGCACGTGGAATAGAATCACGTGACCTAACATTGGCGTTACTAACATATAATAGCGACGTGCGTGGTGACACCAATCCTTGCGGCTTACAATCATCAATACCACATGCGGGCTCGACTTTTGTTTCGTGTAGGTTCAACCCATTGATCACATGAATAAAACATATTGATTATCATCACATTTCACTTTAGCCGAATAAAAATAAATGTGTCTGATTGGACTGAGAGCTAAGTAGAATCTATGTTGATTGGTTCTTGCCAGCCATCACCTGTCGGCGTGATTAGCACTTATACAATTCTCCGCGCTCGAACTTTGTGTACGTAACAAAATAAAGGAAAACGAATCCTTGTAATTTGTGTGGTATTGCCACTTACTGTTAGCCACTCGCATATTTTTGTTTTGTTTTCTGTATGTGTGACGTAGCTGACAGATGTGAGAGATGGTTCGATGAATTAGCGGTGAACAACCAGATCTGGATCGTCCTATTCTACAACCACCCTCAACAAGGATAAAATATTATCTTATTTCCTGTTATGTCAATTTAAGAAGGCATTTACCACTGCTCATTAGCCCTTTGCCCATGTTATTTGTCTTAAAACATACTCTCACAAAAAGCATCTGACTGATGAACGATTAAAGATAGTGCGTTATACTCAACACATGGTTCTTTATTAAGTTTAGATCTATGCTAATATTCATTCCCTTTGGTAGGTGGTTTCTAAACGATTTGTTTAAAAAAAAAATACTACAGACATTGGAAGCTGCCATTTTGTATAAATGTGCATAAAAACGCATGTAAAAGTACAAATCCAGTGTATTCTTGAGTCTTCTGCCTCAATTCGATTCGAAGAGCGTATTATAAAATATGTTTATACTTTTAACATTTCGACGTCTATTCCATTTGTTTATTGAACTGATGAAAAAAATACTATTGATTTCTTGTTGTGATGAAACTGGCCCTGAATGGGAGTCGACTTCAGATACCCCGAACAGCCGACTCGACTTCTTTTTTGTAAATATCTCGTGTGCATTTTTATAGTCCCGTTGATGGACGTTCATTTAAATCTGTAGTTTTGTACGCATCTATTATTGATAAGTACTCCAAAGATGTAATTTGTGATACCCATACTTGAACCCTTGATGATTCTTTCATAAAATTATATAAATTGTATTTTAAAAGTCCCCAGATTGAGTCCGCCGCTGATCGTACACGGCGAGAAAGCAAGTGTACTAGGCAAAAAGAAATAGTAAGTGGGGGATGATTTGCCTGAATCCCTGAATCACCAAACTTGGCCTAGTCTGATGACAACAAATGAGCGAGACAAATGTCGCCCAGTGATAGGCCTAGGATAGGCATAGGGCTGATGTTATTCGGGACCCACAGGCCATTATCTTCTAGCTAATCACAGTTAACTAAAACCTGTGTAGTTCTATCACAGAGAGCTCTACTAATCTTGAGCTACAGTTGTTTAGTATCTAGTGGACCTTGCTTGACAGAATCCTACTGAAGCAAGCAGTGAAATAAAATAATAAACAAAACAGAACGATTGTTATCATTTGCGCCAATGGACTTTTTTTGTGCACTAGACTAACATTTTAAAGGAATGTTTCAGTAATACTCTATTGTGAAACTTTTAAATTGATTTTGTGGGTTGATTATGGAGGAAAAGACTAAGCGTAACGTTGCCTGTTTGACGATGAAACTAAGAAGCCACTCCGCATTGCATCCACCCGCCAACATCCAGTCTCTCCCGGAGGAAGTCCTGATTCACATCTTCTCGTACCTGAGTCTTGGTGAGCTATGCAATGCTGTGGCCAAGGTGTGTACACAGTGGGAGCGTGTACACTGGGATCGCCAGCTATACCGCATGCCTAGACAGCTGGAGGGTGAGCGAAACATCGAATATCTCTTCCCTCATCTGCGCAAATGTTTGGGTCCAAATTTACAAACTCGTTTTGTTTCCACCCATTTTGATTATGCACATATTCAGGATACAATCAATAAGTGCTTAAAGACTCGTGATCAGTTAAAACTCGATCAAAGTGGCGTAAACAAGTTCGAACATACAGATTTGATTATAATGTTTGCTCATTTGCAAGTATTGGATGTTCAGACGTTGATAAGATCGAGTTGTACAAACAAGGCTTTCTCACTTCTATTGAGTTTGTGTTTTCAACTAGTGGAGCTCAAGAACCTATATGATAGGCCTAACTTCAGTATAAGGAATGCAGACCTGATATCACTGTGTGACCAGCTATGTGGGACTCTGCGTGTGTTGGACCTGTCGCAGGGTAAAGACTGGACACTCGAAGGTGTAACCGCCATCACTAGATGTATCCATGTACAGGAGTTGTCCATATGCTGGGCGAACGTAGAAACTCCTGAATATATTCTTGCTGTCGCTAACATGACAAGTCTCCGTCGTTTGACGTTTAAATGGTGTTGTCAAACGTCCAATGAAACTTGGATTTCCTTCTTTTCTAACGAAGCGATGGAAAACTTGACTTCACTCTGCTTGTATCGCTGCATCTTCAATGACGACATGGCTGTAGCCATAAGTGACAATCTAAAGAACCTAACCGAATTTATACTTGTGCCTTGGTATAGTCAAAATGTTACAAAAGATGGTTTGAAGAGCATCATTAAGGGGTGTCACAAGCTAGAAAGTCTGAAAGTTCACATTTTCCAGTTGAATTGTGGAATTATCGATACACTCATGATGATACCAGCGTATTTACCGGGCCTAAAAAGGCTGTCTGTAGAACCTCTACTACAAAACGGTGAGCTGTGGAAGAGTAAACTCAAGCAAAAGATGCCACACCTTGTCATTAGTGGCTTCACATATGAGGAGGCATAGATACGAAGAATTCCATTCACGCCAAGAAGTTGGCTGGATACTTCGAGGGCCGAGGTGCGAGGCAGAAGATGCCAACGGATAGGCTTGACGTGACTTTAACATGATACATTTAACTTGGACAAATCTGTTGATTCTTCAGTGTCATATAAAGTCTCAGTGGTACTGACATGATTGACGTAGGAATAATAGATCTAGGTCCAACCATTTTTATGATGGGCCTACCGAATTTTGACTGAATTAGGCCTAATGGTGTAAAGTGATTATGTTTTTATTATGTTTTATTTGTTATAATGTTTTAAATTGTGTGAGAGAAATGAGTGATGATGGTGTATTAAATATTACCCTATGCATTACTATTTGCATTATTATTTATAGTCGCGTTGATGGTTGCGCGTCCCTTCATAGTTTACTTTAGTTTCACATTTACTTACGTAGGTTCCCAGGCTCATATTGTTGATAAGTTCTATTACCCCGTACCCATACCAAAGATGCTTTTAATTATTCTTGAATTGTTGATGTTAAATTCAAAATATATTTATTTTATTTTAACTGTCCCCTCTCTGAGTCCGGGATAGAATTAGTCCTTCGTTCCATTGAAGAACCACCCTCAACAAGGATAATACATCGTCCTTCCTATCATGTCACTTTAAATTAAATAAAAACACAGGTTTAATGTCGTAGATATTACCTAGTTAAATTATTTTACATCATTAAGCTTCTTTGAGCTGTAAGTGAGATCACGATTACGTGAGAAACTCTTGATAATGTCTCACATAAATACGACGAAACGTCGAGGTAAGCTAATCTGAACTACGCGGCCTTAGACATTCAGGTTTACTCGTAGACCTTAGTAAGATTATAAAGTCTATACCATTCTAGTATTGATTCAAAGAGCAAATAATAAAATATGTTTAATACTTGGATTTCTGCCCCGTTTGCTTCTTGAAGCGACAAAGAAAGGTCAATTTGATTGCTTATTGTGATAACGAGACCCACATGACTGAACATGCCGACTACACTTATTTTTGTTTGTAGATGTCTTTGTGTACATCACACTAATATACAATGTATGTGCCTTCTCGTTTAATAAAATTACATACTTTTTGAGTGTCGCTCTAAAACACGTTCAACCAAAGATTAGTCATGACTAGAGGTACGTGTATATAGCATTTTCAAGTATCATTTTATAGCGGTTTGTAGCTTCTATTTTTGACCACTTTAAAACCTTGTGTATGAAGTTTTTTCAAATTTTAATTTTGAAATTATGTCATCAAGGTTGAACTAATATGAACTGAACAAAAATGTGTGTAGACAAATTATAGATAGGCCTACCATGTAAAATAAAATAGGACTGAAAACCATAGTTTTAAGAGAAAAACTAGCACTTTGTTGCATCTTTTCACAATACACAATTTTTACGTACCTCTAGCCATGACTAATCTTTGGTTCAACGAACCCATGTGATACATAGACTTTGATTTGATGTCTCCTCATAAAAACTCAAATGGTTCCGATTTGGATTATAATATTGCGCGCGCCCTTTAGTGTGCACTCTGTAACAATTGTAAACTTTTAACCTCAGTATCGCCTTAAAACATTTCCAAGGATGTTTTGTATAGATACACTGTAAGTATGTTCACAGTCACATGAATTTTTAAATGTAGAAATTAGTAAAATTGTAGCCTCATTTGTAATAACAAGTTTAGGCCTAGCCTACAGGTTAATGTAATTTTAAATTATACTTGATTGAACTTGATCATAATAAAATGAATACACATACACAATCTAATTATGGAAACTAAATACTTACAAATAAAACATAAAACATAATAATGAAAATGATAAAAAACACGTTTGAGTTTGATCGTCGACAAGACCATCTGACTATTATTGAAAACTTGGCAAAAATTAAAATGAAATAGTTTTAAAAATATAAACCCACCCAGGCGGATAGTACAATATAGTTTGGTCTCCTCTGTCGACAAGGTTGTCCCTTGGATTCCATCCAGCCACAATCTGTCGTCGGGTTTACTTCCGTTGCAACTTGCAACCTAGATATATATTGCAACAGCTTGGAAGCATCACTGACCCATTTCACTCAGATCGTTTCGAGTTTAGGGAATGCTTGAAAGTTTTAACACATATCAGGGGAACTCGAGCCAAATGAGACTACAATGTAAATATCCGTGGGGGTGTTCATGTTTGTTTTAGTAAAATTAGTACATTTCATCCGCGGTAGTCTTGCCATTGTGGCGCAAGTCCGCTCCGCTGTAATATGAATGTTTGTTACTGGACGTGATAATGTATTTCGCCTTTCGTTTTGCAAAGCTTAGTTGAATTAAAGCTACATTATAAATTCGCTGCTAAAAAAATATATTTACTTTTACATGTGCTTACAAAAGTGTTTTACCTATGTGTATGCATATTCTTCTCCAAATTTTCGAGTTTGAGATTCATATTGTTTGTCGTATTTAAATCTTGACTTCTATAATAAATTGATGGCACTCCACAAAATGTGCATGAAATCGTGTTCATTCGCGTTCGAGAACTTTGTTTCTTTATTACACTATTAATCAGTCAATCCCACAATATTAATTATATTTATTAATTTTTTTCTGTGCGTTATCCACAAAAGTGATGACGCAGAAGTTGAATCATCAAGTACGTAATTGATAGGGACTAAAACGTTATGTGCAACAAAGTAAATGTTTTGAAACTCGAAATTTCGTGTAGGCCTACTCGCACACCCTATAAACATATGTTCCCTAAACTATGGCAATCTAAAGTCACCACGGGAGAATGTTAGTGTCTGTGAATATGATCAATGGCGACATCTTGATGGTGATTTATCGGCACGAACTTGTTTTTTAAATTATAACTGTTGGCATTTAAGAAGTTTTGAATAGTATTTGATGTTCGTATGTGTAATATATTAAGTCAAGGGAACTCGGTGTACCTTAGTCATTCAACTATTAATCCAAAACAATTTCTCTTATTCATCTCAACCTTTAAATTAAAATACAAGCTGCGTCAATTTGAAAGCAAAATTATTTTCAGTTGCACCTAACCATGAGAGCATCATATTTTAGTTAATATTTTCGTAGAAAATATATAATAAATAATAAGATTAGTATATTAAATAAAAGTGATAAAATCACTGAAAATCAGTTATATGACTGAGTGGGTAGATTCTTAATTCGAATTTATTTATAAACTTTTATTAAAAGTAAATATTTTGCAATGAACAAAACATACATTTATAATATTATGTTGATGGTGTTGGAACACTAATGATGTTTATCGGCTTATGTATGCGATGCGTAAAATTTCCACATTATTAATGCAGATTATGTAAGATAAGTGCTGTTATACAGGGAAAGTTCAATATAGTGAATTATTGGATGAGCGTAGTGAGCGAAGCGAAGATTCCATTTCACTTCACTGGAGAAAAAAATCCGGATTGTTTTTCTTTCTTTTTTTTCTGTTTGTATTATTGTGTGTTTGTTAACACGATTCCGGCTAAACCGATACTCCAATTGCAATGAAATTTTATGGAGACCTTTGAAACCTCTGAACTTAGAACTGCCACGTTTTTGAGCTCAATCGAAAAATTATTTCTCATGAAAATGTCAATTTTACGATTTTTTTCGATTTTTTAAAAATTTCTTCGACTTATAACACCTACATGCTTAATCCCATTTTAATGATTTATTCACAGAACCTTAATTTTATGAATTAAGATATTCTTGTAAAATTTGAGCGCAATCGAATAATTATTTCTTATGAAAATCGCAATTTTACGATTTTTCCTTTTTTTAAAACTACGATTAATAAAAAAAACGTAAATTTTTAATAAAATTTTATTTAATTAAAAAAAAATCTTCGACTTAGATATAATTTTTTCACAGAACAACAGAAAATCCGCATAACACATGGCAGCTCAATGCACCAATTACGCTCATCCAACAACGCGGCGGGACTTAAGCGTTTTCCTAGTCTACTTCAATTATTTAATTGATTACTGTTAATGCGTCGGTTTAAATGACAATGTAGTATCTATCCTCTCTACGGAACTAAATAACCAGAGAACTCTTAATATGTCAAGATAATTCGGACGAAGTTGACAACGACGATCACAACGTTTAAATATTCATAGAACATTGTTTTGTTCGTGGAAGCCGTAGAAACTATCTCGTTTTGTGTATTTTTCTCACGGTGTATTTAGAGTGGCCAATCCCAGTTTCCTTGTAATAATTGATTTCTCAAACCGAAACAAATTCCTTTTCAGGAATAAAATAAACAATTGAAATGAATGAATGAATCATTTTGAGATCGCATTCTTTAAAAGGTTATTTAGAGCTTCAATATTGGGAATGTCAATCAAATTTTGTTGGAAAAGATCCAAAACTAAATTGTTATTTCTTAATTAATTCGGTAAGTGTATTCAAATCGATCGTTAAAGAGGCCATTAGCGATGTAGGGAGTAAACCTACGTTGTTCAACACTTTCCTTGACTCCAGAAAATGGTCATAAATAATTTAAAACGAAGTCGAAAAGTAATGATTAATGGAGAATACTGGGGAGCCATCTAGGTTACGCCCATAAGATTTAGGGTGAGCTTTTAATAGCTATGAATAATTAGTGGGCGTTTTACGTTCGCTTTCATGTTTTCAATTCTGTTCTAGAAGGTATCAAGAAATCTTATCGAAGTCCCAACAAAAGTTGTGAAATGTTTTCAATAATGAATAAACAAGACCCCGATAGAGGTAGCTTACACCAGCTACGCGTGAGACTCTGATTCGATAGGTCGCTAGTTCGATACCCGCCACCGGTAATCCTGCCTGAAAATATTTTCAGGGTTTATCCAGTCATTAATGCGAAATCAAGGGTTGAGTGCTCTTAATGAAATTCCATTTACAACTTCTCTAACCCCAATACCTAACCCCAGCTGAAGAAGGTAGTGAATCGTCCCTTGGCAGGTTCGCCTTTACCATTTTTTTATTACAAATAGCACTTCAAATAGTTCGAGACTTCGATGAATATGACTACAATACTTTCCCAATTTTATTTTGTACACGTTTTCCATCAATGCCAAATTACAGTCGTAAAGTACACGCAACAATACACAATTCAATCACAATATTTTCTAGTATTATTTCATAACATTTTCTCAATTGTGATTTATAAAAGCTTAATAATTCATAATAAATTCCACCAAGATAATGTCCTTTTTAAAAAGAAACGCAAAAACATAATTAGAAATGTGGTAAAATTGCGTAGATAGTGAATTAGATTATTATTTCATTCTAAAACAGTAGGTACCCTAGTTCTACTCGTGAGCACATGCCTTTGTTTTCCAGCTTCACGTGCTTCTTGCTCAGGTTGAGTGCAATCTGATGGTAATAGCTAGCTAGTGTGTGCGAGAAGAAGTTATTAATGAAGCGAATTGGCGCCGAGAATCACGCGGGCTTGAGGTATGCGCTAAGTGTCTGACCGCACCCCTAGTGATGAATTACATGAATTATTTAGGGCTCCTCCAATTCAAAAATAGTACGAAACAGTATAATTCTTTATCTAAAAAATATACGAAATAGTATCATTCTCAAAATAAATTAAGATTGATTGATTGATTGATTATTGCTTAACGTCTCATATTTATGCACTTTGGCTAATCGAGACGATGAGTGGTGATAGATGAGGATGAAGTATGAACAGAAGGGAGGAGGGGAAACCCGGTACCGGCACGTAGCCTACTCCTTTCGAAAAGTACCAAGGGAACCAACGGCTTAACGTCCCATCCGACAGGACGGTGTAACTTTGACAGTCATATAGGTTCCTCCACTAACCCGGACTGCCGAGCAGACGTAAAGGAGAACTAAGTCGTTACACTAGCTTTTGAACCCTCCATCTGCTCTAACCAGCGGTATACGTGAGTTTCAGGGTAGAGCGGTCACCCACTCTACCCATGACCACGCCCGATTCTGCTTAACTTCGGTGTTCGAGTGCTGGTTTCAACTACCTCTTCCAAAAGCAATATCTTTAACAATTGTTCCTCGATTTACTTGTGGTTAGCATATCTGCTTCCAATGCAGAAGGTCCAGGGTTCGATTCCCGCTATAGTCAGAAGTTTTTTAACTTCTGATTTGGACATAAGTCCATCAGTTCTTGTCTAAGGAGTTAGTAAACGGTGACTTTGGAGCCGTCCTAGCAACGAAGCACATAATAAATTTCAGAGTTGTTCTGAATCGGCCTTGTTGATTCTGGCGATGATTCGCGGGTGTTCGCACTGTCCATACCACTGATTGCTATATTTCCTATTAAAAATATCGATCTTTGGTTGGTTATCGCTCACTCGTCGATTGCGTCGGGGCCTGCAGGGTTGGCTTGGTCGCTTTGATTTAAAGTCCCCCACTGAAAATCAGTTATATAACTGAGTGGGAAGACTCTAAATAAAATGTATTTATTTATTATTCATTTAATACCCAGAGGCAGGTATTAATGGTAAAAACGAATTTGATAAATCATTTTTCGAATTATGATTACCAATAAGTCTTAAGGGTCTTGACCGATTTAGCTGAAAATTTGTAAAATAGGAGAGAATGTACTTATTGACCCAGCAAAATTTCATTACGATCGGAACATTTTTTTTTTTTTTTATAACCAACGATCGGATTTTGTTCAAAAACTATACAGCAACCCGCATAGGTGGTATGTTTCAGGTCGATCAGAGAAACGGTGCGACCTGTACCGAAGCAAAACAGAAAAAAACAAAAAAAACAGACATTCGAGCCATAAGAGTCAAGTATAGAAACGCTCGCTACGTTCGCTCAATTATTTTCAACACCAATTCGCCTCGCCGTTAGAACAAAATCAAAGGTGCAAATAAGTTCCTCCACAAACACCTCCCTCTGAATTCTCATAACTACATTTTATTGTAATCTGTAATTCTTTTACAAGGCCCCACAACAAAAAATTACAAAAATACAAGGGGGGTGGGGGAGGGATATAGTGCTTTCAACTAAATGTTGAGAATTATTTTTATTGTCAATTCACCGCTTTGGGGCATAATAAAAACGCAATTTGACTTTTATTTTCACCACAAATACCTGCCTCTGACAATATGTATTGGTGGTATTGGCCATAAGCCGCTCGACTAATGAAGTGTATTAAATAGCGGTGATGCTTATATTTGAGTCGCTGGGACAAGCGCGGACTGCTTCTTACGGGTAAAAAATTTATTAATTTCGTTATTATTCTCAATTTATTTGTTCAATTACGAATACAAATTTCGAGATTTGTCCTCAATTTACTTAATTTTTGCAAAATTAGAGAATTTATTCCACGTGTCTTGATTTTTTTTATAAAAGATAAATCAATGTGAACTCGCATTTTTGTTTTGTTTTACATAAGGTATAGGGCCTACTGTTTAACGGGATTTTCACTATTTTAAATCCATATTTTTTATTTTCATTGTTTTGCTTTCTACTCTCATGTCTCGCAATAAATTTTCAAGTATAATTATTCTTTCTATCAAAGAAAAAAGTTACTAACAATCATGCCAAATTTGGTAAAGATGCACTTAACTTGCGCCAACCTCAGCGAATCCTAGTCTGCCATCATTGGATGAGCGTAGCGAGCGTAGCGAGCGGAAGCGAAGACTTCAATTTCACTGACCCCCCAAAAAAATAAGCTCGGGTGTTTTTTGTTTTGTTTTTGTTTTTGTTTTTTTGTTTTTCTGTCTGTTTGTTCGCTCGATTCCGGGCAAACGGCTTATGCGATCTTGATGAAAATTTGACCGGACCTTCGTTTTTTCTGAACTTAGAGGTGTATTGTTTTTGGGTACAATCGAAGAAATATTTCTCATGAATATCGTACTTTTACGATTTTTTTCGATTTTTAGTGCGATATTTTCGTGACATTTGGGCCGATTCTGACCAAACGGGTGGGGCTAGAACGTTCATATTTCACATGGACATTAAGATTATGGTGATGTAGTACCTTTTGAAAGAAAAAGTTGAAAAAGTTAGCTAGAATCTATAGAAATAAAGGTTTTAATATTAGTTTTTCAATTTTTAGTGCGATATTTTCGTCACATTTGGGCCGATTCTGACCAAACGGGTAGGGCTACAACGTTCAGATTTCACATGGACATTAAGGTTATGGTGATGTAGTACCTTTTGAAAGAAAAAGTTGAAAAAATTAGTCGACATCTACAGAAATAAAGGTTTTAATATGAGTTTTTTGAAGTTTATAATACCAATTAACAAATAACAATAGAAACTTGACAACAATCACCTCCACAATGCATTCAAAAAGCACTTGCAAAGGAAAAGTGCAAACAAACGCACAAAACGCAGAAAAAAACTTACAAAAAAAAACGCTCATCCATCAACGCGGCGGGACTTTAGCGTTTTCCTAGTATTATTATAAAAAAATTCAGAATTTAGAAAAAACACAGCCGTAAATTACTTTTCGGTAAGAAGTTTCATTTAAAGAGAACAAATTAAATCCTTCTAATCTTATAACGTAAGATACATTAAACAAGTAAATCATATCAATTTTATTTTTTAGATAACTTCAGCACTAGTTCCGAATACCTACGATTATTTACGAATGAGACGTTTTTCATCACTTGAAACGTACAATTTATTTAAAAGTACATAGATGTATTGAATACGTAGAACTATTGTGGTTCTGTATGACATGAAGACTTACGAACCTAGCTTTGTTGTATCTCCTTCTAGAATACAACATCTCGGATTTTACCATTGTGTTTTCTATCGCTCGTTCTATTTGCTCATGTCATAAATGAAAACTCACTTCTTCACTCCATACAATCTTTACCTCTATATTTCTCGTTATATATGAGATATGTTCACTGTGTAGAATTCAATGCAAGTGTGGTGTTACCACTAACACCGTAATCAATTAGATTTACAGCTGCGAGTATCAAATATGGTGCTGTAAGTGCTCTGTGTTGAGTTATGGGTGTTACGCGAATAGAGGTTTGTGGCAAAAGAGCAACAAAAAGAAGACGGTTATGTATTGTAGGCCGATTCTCGTATCTACTCTTCCATTGCTTAGTTTGTAACTTATGTAGTGGCTTAAATAATGTTGGTCGAAAACTTTTACCATGAAGTCATCAAATCGTATAAAGCCATAGCATAAAAGTCTATATATAATAATTTTAAATTATATCATTTAATTTCTTGCACGCTTATATAATGAGTAAATAAACCGTAGAAAACTAACATTGGCGTTTTAAATTCGTTAAGATTAGTTGTTTTGAGTTTTTGAACTTTTAAATATTTTGTGTTTTCATCGAAGTCGTCATGTCTACTTATTGCTGTACAACCATTGGTACAACTTAAAATATGAACCTTTGGTCTGAAATGAAGTTCATTCAGGCATTATATGATTGTTAATAATTGAGTATTTTCCAATATGATTTTTAAGTTTCTCTTGTATAAGGTGGTACGGTGTAAAAGAAATTAATATATTGTATTGACAATAAAAATAGATTAATAAGTTTCAAATATAATACTATTACAAAAGTAGATTAGCCAAGAATTTTAAGAAATTAAAAAAAAAAAAATGTTTATGGCACACGAACCTTACGACCGCGCACTGCTAGATATGCTATAAAACCTTTCAAATAATGTCAACGTGTATACAAATAAAATATACTAATAAAAAATTCCCTAAAAACAATAGAGTAAAACATGTTTGTCGTTGCTGTGGAATATTAATTGCATGTGTTACTACCTGTCTGATGAATCTGTGCACGAATTATTTTACTAGTGAGTTCTGTTAATTTTCAAAGGCGCTAATTGATGAATTCACATATGTGCAATGCGCATAATTTAGACTTTAATAAGGGCATTTAAAGTCCCGACATGGATGTAAATTATTAACGTAGCTTGTCCACATTGCCATTTCCCCTAATCAACGTCTAGGGGCTCTAAATTACTTGCTCATTGTTTTCATTCCAACAAATCAGATAACGCTGAAAAAATTTCTACTTCTACCTCAAAAACTCGTTACACACGGGAATATCCTCTAAATACAATTACGCCAAAAATTTACATAAAACTACCTCGTTTATGAAATAGGTTAAGAATTTTTTTGTCATCACTATTTTAAAGGCTTTCGAGTGTACTACAAATATAACACGTTATTAAATTAGTAACACTAATAGTTTCTTACGTTATAGTTAATTGATGAAAATATCTTAACCTAATTGGATGAGCGTAGCGAGCGAAGCGAAGATTCCATTTCACTGCACTGGAGAAAAAAATCCGGAATGTTTTTTTTTGTATTTTTGTCTCTTTGTTAGCACGATTCCGGCTAAACCGATACTCCGATTGCGATGAAATTTTATGGAGGCTTTCGAAATCTATGAACTTAGAACTACCACGTTTTTTTTTTAAGCACAATCGGAAAATTATTTCTTATGAAAATCGCAATTTCACGATTTGTTTCGATTTTTTAACAATTTCTTCGACTGATAACACCTACCTGCTTTGTCCGATTGTAATAATTTTTTCATAGAACCTTAATTTAATGAATTGATATGTTCATGTGAAATTTGAGCGTTATCCACAAACTTTTTTTACGAAAATCGCAATTTTACGACTTTTTCGATTTTTAAAATTTCTTTGGCTTATAACACCTACATGCTTTATCCGATTGTAATGATTTTTTCACAGAACCTTAATTTCATAAATTTATATATTCGTGTGAAATTTGAGCGCAATCAAAAATTTTTTTCTCGTGATCAATCGCAATTTAACGTTTTTTTTTAAAAATTCTTCGACTTATAACACCAACATGCTTTATCCGATTGTAATGATTTTTTCACATAACCTTAATTTTATGAATAAATATAATCGTGTGAAATTTTAGCGTAATCGTAAAATTATTTCTTATGAAAATCTTTATTTTGCGCTTTTTTTCGTTGAAAAAATTACGTCATCCAACAACGCGCCTGATAAAGCGTTTGCGAAGCTTCCTAGTTATAAAATATTGTTTTAAAATATTTTCATTATTTTTGTATTTTTGCCGCTTAACAAACAATATATAATTTAAACAAGAGCGGGTACAGGAGCACCCAAAACAGGGAACGAAACTACTAATCAAAATATCCTTGAAGAAGATTACATATTAAATAAAATAATTCGCTTTGCGTTGATTTTTTATGGTGGCGGTGCCGGGTGACCTACCATTCAAAAAATATTTTTCCCTTGTTACCGCATTGAAAATTGTGAAGAAAACATTTTGGGACGGATAGTTACTCCCTTTTTACCCCAAGGGTCACCAAAAACATTCTGTGTCCTCTTTGTTGGAGGACAATGACAACAAAAAACGCGTGTTAATCGGACGTCGAGTTCGGTGTTTATCGTTAGACGTGAGATACGCATAGACTTTAAGACATAAAAGTGCTGCTTATACGGGATCTTTTTTCCCTGAAATAATTGGATGAGCGAAGCGAAGACTTCAATTTCACTGACCCCTAAAAGAAATTTAGCTCGTGTGTTTTTTGTTGTTGTATTTTTGTCTGTTTGTTCGCGCTCTACCGAACAACACGGCATATCCGATCTTGATGAAAATTTGAGGGGACCTTCAAAATCTCTGAAATTAGATTTAGCACGTTTTTGGATACAATCGTTCTAATATTTCTTATGATTATCGTACTAACACGATTTTTTCGCTTTTGAATGAGAACATTTTATGATATTTGGCAAACGGCTACTCCGATCTCGATGAAACTTTATGGGAACGTTTAAAATCACTAAAATTATATATGTTCTGATATTAGAGACACTTAACAAAATATTTATCTTAGAAATCGTACTTTTACGATTTTTTTTACTAAAGAAGCTCATCCATGATCGCGACTAGAAAAAGCGTTCGCGAAGCGGCCAAGTATATAAATCATTAAATGTCTGTGTTTGGAGAAAAAGGAGACGCATTTGGTGTTTTACTCGTATTTGCAAAACAACGGAATTGCCCTTTTTGTATTGCGATCGACGTTGTGGTTACAGTTTAAAACTATTTCCAATCACTTAAAATTCCCTCCAAACGGGAGGAAGCCTAACCACCGGAAAGTACGTAATTTGAAATAAGCCACATAGCTTTAAATGAGGTTCTGTCCTAGAGAAAACCGAGGAACCGAGTTGTAAAAACTTACGCGGCGTGAATTAAATCCCACTGGAGAGTGTAAAAAAAAACAACAGAAGTTTCGGCGTAGAAGTGCGGTGAGGAACGAATTAGAAGAAAGCAAAGAGATGGCCATGTTGCTTTCTTTTTGGGGAGTAATGTTTTGTGAGAAATTTTGCTCCAGATGTTTTTGGTCGGCAAAACTATCTTGTTGTAACTGGTCTAAAGTAGTTTAGTTTGTAGGTTCAGCAAAAGCACGAATCCTCTTTATGAACTTTATGTTTCTTAGTCATACAACTGTCAAAGGGATGTGTTTAGTTTGAGCACTAGTAAGATTGAAGGGGAAGAAGTTGATTACTTGTTCGACATACTCAAAAAACTATCTTGTCTGTCAAAGGATACGTATAATATATAATAGGACATAAAGAGCTTCTGGGTATCTTTGATAATAATAACGATATTAATATCAAGAGAAAAACATATTCTTCCTTGCTTTATTAGTATCAAAATCTAGAAGGCAAAACTCCACTAGAACTGAAACCCAAGACCAGGCCTCTAATCTTAAAATACAGCTTTGACGTTCTTAATAATGACTCAAGACAAGTTTATTAAAGCTGGCATGTTTCATATTGTACACAGTTATAAGTGAACAAGCGATTTTTGTTCTATTTCCTATACTCTGTAAGCAACTAAAAAATGTTGTGGAACTTCGCTCAAATGTCATGAAAACGTGAATTAAACCATCTATTGTGAAACGTAGTAAGAAGTCACACTTTCTGTCAGAAGTAAATCAAGGGCTGGGTGTAGTAGATACAACGAGACTAATTGATTTACTTGTGGTGGATGGTATAAGCATCACTAAACCATGCAAAGTTGATGTCATCCAGATACTCTCTTTCTGCGTGAAATGCTCGCAAAAAATTAATGTAAATTTGTACTGCTCACTTTTATTAATTGATCATATTCTTTCGCATTACATTAGTTGATTGTAAATAAACATATACCATAGATTATGATAAGATGATAATTATACTTTGTCATTTGGTCAAATCCACATAAAAAAATCATGATGTGGCTTGCGATGATAAGGATTTTTGTTGCAGTACTTCTGTATTAATTTAATTTACATCTCCAGATCACAGACCCTGCTGCAGTGTTATTCTGTAATGGTCAGTTCACATAAAGCCATAGTCGTAGTCGTAGTCCTAGTCCTAGTCGTAAGAAGCAGATGAAACATATGACAACATAAACAAACACGTATACATATATATAACGTATATGGATAACGTGAATGTTGCAATCGTTAAAACAAAATCATTTGTTGTGCTCATTTACCATTATTGTAAATTCTGGCTTATTGTCAATCAAAACAAAATCGTAATTTATTTATTTAGGCAGTAATATATTTTTTACATCTATGACCGTGAACCGATAATTTAACAAGCATTTATAGCGATACCCTTTGAATCCTAGTTATCAATCGTTAATATAACAACCGCAAACAACATAAAAGTATATAATATAATATGACACTCATGCCAAATATCACTGCCTACTTGATTTCGTTACGCGTTTTGTTTTGATTGGCTAAGCCAGAATCTAATGGTAAATGAGCAGAACAAATGATTTTATTTTAACGATAGCGGCATTCACGTTATCCTTACAGAATCGCACTGCTCAGCTACGATAATTTCGGATTCAAACTCTCACTCGAAACACAACTTTCATGTCTATAACAAATATTAAAATTGCTGTTGCTAAAACCTCTTCTTGCGCATATATCAATGATACATTGGCGTTATTTAAAAACCATATGGAAACGAATTCTCGTCTAGAATCTTGCATTATTTTCTTTAAAAACCTCTGAAAAGAAAAACATACAGGACGATATTATACGGATTTCGAGATGTAAGCTAAAAACTTACGTGAATATATAATCAGAATAATATGCAGGCTCGCGAACAAACTTCTTGTTCACAAGTTGTTGCGAGGCAGATTCGAGCCCCCCCCCCCAACCCCACCGCCCCGGAGTGGAGTGGGTGGGTGCGAAACGGGAACGACTGAAAATTAAAAATAACGTGCATTTTCAAACTTGTTTTCTGTAACTATTTTTATTTAAAGCTTGAGTGAGGAATAGTTTTTTTGTTTATTGTACTTTGGGAAATCTGTTGTTTAATATGAATTAGATTTTTTTAAATGATGTATCAATTCAAGTACTAAGTTGTAAGGATTTAGTTACATATGTTAAAAAGTAACATGTAAATCATACCAAATAATATGCATATTATTTATTTATTTATTATTTATTTAACGTCTATCCGATTCAGTTATAAAAACTGATTTACAAAGGAGGACAACTTACAACTTACGTATCGTAGTTATTTTTACTGTATTTCAGTTGCATTTGTTTATTGCCGGGTCGTGGTTGTGGATGCAGGTGTGTGTGCGAATTCAAATTTTTGGATGAGCGAAGCGAAGACTTCAATTTCACTGACCCCTTAAAAAATTTAGCTCCAATGTTTTTTCGTTTTTTCGTTTGTTTTTCTGTCTGTTTGTTCGCACTCTACCGGGCAAACGGCATATGCGATCTTGATACAAATTGAAGGGGACCTTCGAAATCTCTGAACTTAGACCTGAAACGTTTTTGGGTACAATCGAAGAAATATTTCTCATGAATATCGTACTTTTACTATTTTTTCGATTTTTAGTGCGATATTTTCGTGACATTTAGGCCGATTTTGACCAAACGGGTGGGGCTACAACGTTCATATTGTACATGGACATTAAGGTAATAGAGATGTATTGCATTTTGAAAGAATATGTTGAAAAAGTTAGAAAGAATCCGTAGAATAAAGGTTTTAATATGATTTTTGGAGGTTTATAATGACAATTAACAAGTGACAATATACGCTTGACAATAATCACCTACAATGCGTTCAAAAAGAACTTGCAAAGGTAAAGTGGTTCCACGCAAACTAAAAACTTACAAAAAAGCTCATCCATCAACGCGACTAAAAAAAAGCGTTCGCGAAGGGGCCCTAGTGTTATATATATTGGGTTGTGGATAAGTTGAGCGGTTACCCGCTCAATGTTCCCAGCTTTCTCCTGTTCCCCTTCACCTGTCTGCTTAGTTCGTTTCCAAGCTTTGTTGGATTGTATTCAACAATTCATGATGATGGAAGTAAATACTGAATTTTCACCCAAGCGCAAAGGAAAGTTTAATTTGCCTACGGAAATTGCATCGTTGTTCTCAAAGGCCAAACTATTTCACTGAATTTCAACTTATGCGTCAGTTTGCCAGGGAAACTGCCGCTATTGATTGGCTCGATTCAATTAACTTTAGACGCTTTACCCGGAATCGCTTCTTTTCACCGGATAAGATCTTTGCGAGTTGATCTCGTGTGTGCATAACCTTCACTTTAAGATTGCAGCAGAGTCGCTCACGCATTTAAACCGCCGACACGAACTAAATACGCTATGCGTTTTCCTGGGGTACAAAACTTTTAAATTTGTACCGTCTGTCAAAATAAAGTTCATCCACGATTTTTCAAAAAATCGTTTCCTTATCGTCGCTCTAAATTAAGTGTAGCCACACACACAGTGTTCCCACTTTTGTCCCAAAATTTGCATAAAAAGTCATTTTATCAGTCATTTTAGGGACGTAACGTACCTCCCGAAAAATTACAAAAAAAATCCTGTTATATTGAAGACCCTCTTTAAATAAAATAAAATAAATACATTTTAAATTTTAAATTAAATTGTATTTAGAGTCTACCCACTCAGTTATATAACTGATTTTCAGTCGGGGACTTTAAATCAAAGCGACCAAGCCAACCCTGTAGGCCCCGACCAATCGGCGATGAGCGATAACCAAAACCCAAAGATCGTTATTTTTAAAAGGAAATATAGCAATCAGTGGTATGGAAAGTGCGAACACACCGCGAATCAACGCCAGAAATCAACAAAGGCGATTCAGCACAACTCTGAATTTATTATGTGCTTCGTTGCTAGGACGCTCCAAAGTCACCGGTTTACAAACTCTTAAGACACGAACTGATGGACTTAAGTCCAAATCAGAAGTTAAAAAACTCTGACTATAGCGGGAATCGACCCTGGACCTTCTGCATTGGAAGCAGATACGCTAACAACAAGACCAAAAGAGCCACACACACATTGCTTAAGGGTTATTAATCTATCTTTGACTTTTTAAAATTGGTTAGGGGGGCGCTAAAAAGCCTCAAAAGGTTTCCAAAAGTTAAAAGATGTATCTGTTTCTTTTCTTGTATATTATATATATAATAATTTATTCATTGTCGTAAAAGTTTTCCCCGACTATGATTGGAACCCAGATCCTCCGGCTTAACGTGCCATAACTCTACTAATGTATTTGTGTCATTTTATAATTTTTAAATTCATTTCACAAACACTGTGATAACAGGTATACACTATCTGTGCTTTAGAGGATATAAAACAACATGTATACCTTACATATGCATAGATATAATAAAAGAAAGCAGCTATCTTTCTGATCTATCTGTGGTGATATAGGATTATGATTTTAAAACCTAGTCTAGCTACTGAGCACAGCAGAGAAACTGTGAGTAGTGGGACGTATTATACTAGTGCTAGTCATCTGCTTATGGTTGTTACAATGCAGAGAACTCGGGAAGTGCTAATCCAGCATAATCCAGTTTCACCGTCAAGGTATAGCGTGGGACGTCTCCAGTATCGTAACAAGGAAGTGTCCTAGAAACGAAAGATAAAGTTATTAAAGACATGCCATTGTTAAACCCTTTACTGCAATCTTTGTTACGCGTTCTTAATTAAATATAACATGCCGTTCGAGTACAATGCGTTCAGACGAGACTGATTCCATAGTAATTCAGTAATATTTTGAAGAGCTATGAAGGAATATATATTATGATTATTATTATAGAAATTATTATGATAATGTCTTGAGATATCTATTATGGATCTTCTTCAAAAGACGTATACTACGACAAAAACTAAGGATTTACTTAAGGGCTCTGTAAATCTGCTTACACTTTGCGATTGTACGTTATATTGGAGTCAGATTGGCTCTAGCTCTTCTGCGAAACTTCTGTCAACATACAGAATGGAAGTTATAAACGATAAGCTGGGAAAGCATACTCGAGACTTGAAATTTAAAAAAAATTTTAATCTTTTTTCCCTCTTTGATCATGATTTTCTGTGTACTTTACGTAGTTAAAGTCACGCAATTATTTGAAAATTTATTGACTTCGGCCCCAAGGTAGTGATAAATATTTTTTTTTGGTACACCAGTAAACCTGCATTCTGCCACATACCTACTAACTGATGAAAAAATAATAATAATAATAATAATAATAATAAATAATAAAATAATAATAATAATAATATATATATATATATATATATATATATATATATATATATATATATATATATTTTATGATTTTAATAACGGATATAATAATGATGAAAAAGCAAAAAAATATTATAATATCATAAAGACAAGGACTTAAAGAGTATTGACGAGACATGAAATGGGAAGCAAGCAAGCTCGGGGGAGTGGTGCGATTTATTTGGATTTCCTATTTCACATAACAAATTATGACAAATAAATTATATTGTAGCATAGATCAATCAAAGTTAAAGGCTGGTGATTTTTTTAACGACCTCATGTAAACTAAAGTAAAAAAAACATCTGTCAGAAAAAATACCTCAGAAATTCCTGTGTTTTGTTTCTGGAAAACATTTTTTGTTTTAGATTTAATTTTAGGTGATGGAAAAAACATATGTTCCAACAACTTTGAATGATCTATTGACAACAAAAACACGTTTTTCATAAAAAATAAATTTCATAAATGTTAAGAGCGCTCGCCACGTGTCCGAGCCCCTTTGAATGTCTCGTAAGTACTCTTGAACCAAGCCCTTTTACTGGAAAATGGTACTAGCCTACACCTGATAGGTAGAAATCTATTTTCATATTATTTATTTTTACTTATTTAAATGTCCAAATATACATATCCAAATATCCATTTACCTAAAATATCAGTAAAGTACTCGCAGTAAACTCAATTCTCCAATAATTTACCGCTCATCTCATCCCGTCACCTTTTCTTCGTCGCCTTCTCGTAACCCTAATGCTGGATGTTCTACTTGATGTTGCAATTCTCAAGACACCCGTTTGAACCTAATCACACGATGCACCAAGGCTTAAACACAACATCTTTCTGCAATCACGCTCAAGTAAACAAGCGATGTTATTCCGCTAAGCCTTGAGAGTGCACCACGGGAATTGACTTAGTTGCAGCTCCACTGCTCCAGCCAATCAGCACCCGAGTTGACGCGCCCTTGCCGCACATGTAAACAACACGTAATTTAATAGAAGTGCATCGAGCTGGATGTGAATTAGATTTCCTCTTGTAAAGAGCCTACGTCACAAACACGTTGACAAACGCATCCGTGAGTAATTCTTCATCAGCAGTATGTCATCAACAAAAAAATTCTAAATCTCTTTGTGGTAATTTTGGAGTTAAAAATTTGCACATTTTAAATTTGTAATACATGTCAATCAATGCAAATGGGTTTTCATTTTAATTTCTCTTTTTCAGCATGCATAAAAATAAAATTAGGTGCTTTCTGTTTTGAAAGCCTTACACAGGGAAAATGCAAACCCCATAATATTTTACTTTATTTTTAATTATGTTCTTTTCGCGTTGGCATAGAAAGCTATTCTTCTGTGAAACAGCTATGGTTACTTCCGTATTTTAAATATGCGGTCCACTACAATACCATATTGTTTATAAGTTTTAAAATTTTATTTTGCATATTAGAGTTTTTAATAAACTGTTGTTTTACAGAATAACCGTAACGTATTGGTTTAAATTGATGATCATTAAGTTTTTGCATAATTTTTATTTGGAAGTTGCAGAAAAACAAAAAACCCGGTCAATAATTTTCCTAAAACCCCAAATTTGAGGGAGGCGATGGTCATACCATGGTCATACTAATGGTTTTTTATTTGGAGAAATTCAATTAAGCGGCTGTGAACAAAACCTGGTCACAATTTTGACTGTTCAACTAATGTTTGTTCGGTCAAAAGTTTTAAACAAAGCTACAAAACCATTTTGATCTACAATGCACTTACAATCCAAAAGATAGCTGATTTCGATTGGTGGAGGTGCCGGGTCTCGCCTTTACACGCACTACAACACTTATTTCGTCTTGTTAAAATGAGCATGGTATATCAAAGTATTTACAGGAACTCCGATCATCAAAAGTGTGGCTTTTAAAGTCAAGTTATTTGTGGGTTGATATTGGCAGAGAAAGAAAATCTTTGCGTGCAACGTCTGTTAAAGAAAAGTAATCGTATATATAAGTTAATTCTGGAAGTAGTCGAGAACCAAATGTAATATAAACCAATTCAATCTCCGGAAGAATTAATTAAAATATTTATTTTCATTCCAATTCCCGTTTCTAAAATCTGATATCAACTTTCTGCTGGAAATCAATGTTCAATATAGTTAAAAAATTAGAATTGCTAAACTGTAGGCTATTTTATACTCGTAGGCTTTCAATCTTTTCTTGTGTTGACTGGTGATAGAAAACGCTCATTAATAAAGCACATAAAATGATTATTCATTCATTCAAAACGATACAAAAATGTTTGCGTTTACATAATCAGTTTTTGACATATAACGTTATAAATGTGAATGCGATAATTACTTAATAAAGAGCATAATAATAATGTAATGTTTTTCTGTCATCCTTTTACACATTAATATATAATACAATGTCCAAGTTAAATACATAGTAAAATAGATTATGAAAACGCATTGCATTAGTTAAACTTATAATATATTATGTATAAAATTGCTACAAAAACTAAACTAAACAATTTCCCAAAAATTTTACACAATAGTACTACAACCTAATTAAAATAATATAACATATTATTTGTCTTAAGATTTATATTTATTTATTTAATTCCAAACTACCAAATGACAAATTTCATCAGTCTCTGGTTTGTCATTTGGTAGTTTAGAATTAAATATATTAATATAAAACTTAAGACAAATACAATGTTACATTATTTTAATTAGGTTGTAGTACTATTGTGTAAAGTTTTTGTGAAATTGTTTAGTTTAGTTTTTGTAGTGATTTTATATATAATATATTAAAACTAATGCAATGCGTTTTCATAATCAATTTTACTATATTTAACTTGGACGTTGTGTTATATATTACTGTGTACGAGGATGACAGAAAAACATAACATATTATTATGCTCTTTATTATGTAATTATCGCATTCACATTTATAACGTTATATGTCAAAAACTGATTATGTAAACGCAAACATTTTTGTATCGTTTTGAATGAATGAATAATCATTTTATGTGCTAAGGAACAAATCTGAAAAGCATGGAATGTATACTTAAAAGTACGAAATTAAAAAAACATTCAAATAGTAAGAGTTCATTGATAAAACGCATTGCAAACTCTAATATTTATATTGAATTTTTAACTTTGAAGAGGTATTTTCTCGGGTCTAAGTGACGAATAACTTACATAATTTATTATTTTACAACGTTGCGTCGTCACTGTGGGTTGCATTTTTAATGGACTTATAGTTCTTTTCTTTTTCTACTTTGGTAAATAATAAATAGTATAAAATAGGTTGTCAACACTACGACGCGCCAACGGCCAAAATAATAATCTTTATTTGTTTATGTCGGGTCGCAAAAGTATATTAGTAATAGTATATCTATATTTTTCAACCAGGTAACTAAAAATATGTTTGTTGTGTTATTTAGTTTAATTGGTTGATAATTAGTAGTAATCATCGTAAAACGAATAATTACGAGTTTTTGTTGCCCAGTATTAATTTATCGGGTTAATTCAAGTTTTAATTTTGTATAAGTAAGCTTAATGTTTCTTTGTGTATATTGAAGCGTGCTTAAAATCTATTAACTAATTAATTGTTGCACGTCTCGTATTGTTAAGCACGTTATTGACGTACAAGATGAGATACTTAAACAGAGCCTCTGATACAAAAGCAGTTTTATCTTCCTCGAAATTACGAAATAAATTATGTAACTACTCTTGGTAAATGCTTAATAAAATTTGTCTTACCGTAAAATGATATAACCCATGATTTTATTCCAGCTTGCGCCCCCCACAACAAATTAAAACATAAAATCAAACACAAAATCCAATATTGAAAAACAATCAAACAAAAATTCACTTCACTCAAAGTCAAACAGCTGTTGAGAAAAACAATTACCAACCTTAGAAGAGTGCGCCGGTCTAGCTCAAGTCAGTAGTCTTCCCAACTGCTGAAGTTTAATTTTAATAAAAACTGAAATAAAATATTGAGTGGGACAGACAGACAACGAAAGGTTAACACAAATTAACAAAACCAGTTTTCAAAATACAATTATAATGAATCAAATCAAGTTATGTTACACTTACAATTACAAAAACATGTTATCAAATTCTCAAAAGTTCCCAATAATAAAAGTTCTCAATAATAAAAAGTTCTCAGTAATAAAAAGTTCTCAATAATAAAAAGTTCTCAGTAATAAAAAGTTAGCCAGCCATTTTATAAAAGTTCGTTGTAGATAGCAAGTTGTTTTTACCGTGTTATCGCGATTCGTAGATTTGTAGATATTGACCAGGTCCAGGGGTCAAGTTCTCGCCCAAGTTCCAAGTTCCAAATTCTCGCCAAAGTTCTCGCCCACGTTCCAAGTTCCAAAATCCAAATTCTCGAAGTTCCAAATTCTCGACCAAGTTCCTGGTTGATCTGCCCTGTCTAGAGCCCCAACCCGGACGTGAAGTCTCCTCGAGAGACCAAGTAAGTCCTTCTTCTCTGCTTGCGTTCGTTTCGACTGAAGATTTTGTGACGTAGTCACGGAAATTGAGTGTTGTAATTGGCTTAGTCTATTACGCCCTGGTGATTAGGCAGAAGTGGGGGTATGTTTTCGGTCCCACGGTTCTAAAAACGTGACGTGTTGCATGATGAAACTCAGATAGTTTATTGATACCAACCATTCAAAAGATGCATACAAGTCGACTTGAAACTGTCATTCGGTCGGATATTTATGCACGCACGTGCAAGTTGTGTTGCGCAAATGTTGATAAAAGTAATGTTTCCACACTCCACAAGCTATGTGTGACGTCACTGAATGACCAGAGTTCGGGTGAACTTGCCGATAATGTAGCGCAGTGAACGATAAGACATTCCATTCCCGCACATAAGATTACGACTGTGACATGTTTATTTGATTCCTGCACACAGAGTACACGGACATCGATTACGTAATCACCGCAGCTGGCCATGACGACGCGGATACGAAGCACAAACACTAGTCATTATTTATTACGCGTGGCTGATAAATTGTCATTACACAATAAAATGAAATATTATTGGCTGAAATAGTTCATATAATTATTTAAATGTAATTAATTATTCAAAATAATTATACAATTTGAAAGGCGGGAACAAATTAATATTTAAATATCTTTGAAATTGTCTCATATCAGACCAAAAGGTTACAATATCCCCTCTGAAGGGCAGAAAAATTGAATGTAGTGAAAATTTTGAATGTTCTTCACTAAGTTCTTAAATTTAAATTTTACATTATAGTTTTATAAGTATTATTTTTTTCACAAGCATGGTTATGTTTTGAATAAAATGAGAGTGTGGTTATTTACCATTGGTTGCAAATAATATTTAGTTTCAATCATAGTTTTTAAAAGAAAATTACAGTAATGAATACAGTTTTATCAATGTTTGCATTGATTTTTATAGAAGTAAATATTGCAACAGTAGCAATGAAAATAATAAGGAAACAATTGTTATTTAGGTACATGACACCACAAAGATACAGGAATATGACATGAAAAGAGAAAGGATGGTTGAGGAATACAAGTATCACAGCCATAACCAACACAACACAGTCTATTAACTGAACTAATTATGTCTGCTATCTCACCCCATCCCCTCGAGAAAAATTAAACAATTGAATAAACGTAATCAATCAGCTACGTGTTGTCGCAAAAATTAAATTATCCATCAAGTTACTTATCAATCAAATATCCGAAGCTTTCGTCTAACCAGATGCCTTCCATCTAACCGCGTGGTTCAACTTTGTATCTGTCCACAAAATTATTCTCTCATTGAGATAAAGTCAAAGTCAAAATTATTAATCAAGTTTTAAATTGTTAAATTGCACAATGGAAAATCTTTCCAATAATCAACAGAAAATTAAGTGTCACAAGTTATGATTGCGATCAAAATTATTCAGCATTGCTGTTGTTTAAACATAGGTAAAATAACAATACAAAAATCAGCTAATAGAAAACAAAGGTATGATATGATGATACGAAAATGAATATGTAGTAACCGTAGTTACTGTCCGGTCTTACAATGGAAAACCGCCCGCTCTTCGCCTTAAAATTAAATTTAAATTCATAGGTTCGATATGTTCCAGACTAAATTTCAAAAGTTCAACCAATTTAGTATGTCCACTACTCGCTGTACTAAGTTTTCATGTAACAAAGAATCTAAATCCATCAAATACCCCAGGTAAGAAGTACTGACTCCAAAATTCCGCTTACACGTGTTCCCGTTTGCTTTGTCAAATAATTATATTGTGGTTTATTTATTTAAACCTCTCCCACTCACTCGCTTGCTGTTTCTATACAGCCTCCATAAATGTTTAACTCACAGGTATAAAACGCACCAGAACATATCTAATAAAGTATTTACTCGATCAAAAAAACTACATCGCTAAATACTTAAAAACGCCATAAAAAAACGATAGATCGCAACTACAACCTATACAGGAAACTGTTACAAAAAAGGCGTATACATATTACATGCTCACTAACATTACACGATGACAATAAAACAAGTTAATTATGCACGATTACTAAAGGTGATTAATTATAAGGTTGATTAAATATTGGTTCAGCCAATACGGTCTCCTCTCTTATTGATAAGCACATCTGTGAAAATTGTACCACTAATCCATGTCAGTGTAAGGTGTTTGTATTTAAATTTTGAAAAGTTGTTATTGTTGTAAACAAATAAGTCCGCCAAAATTAAAATTGAAAAAACATTTGAACTGTCCACAGTTCAATCCCCCCATCCTCATCTAGTCTCTGTTCACTATGATTTAAAATTATAAAATTTATTGTTAGGCTCTATCCAATATCACCAAAAAGTCAAATTATTATTTTAAAAATTATTTATTAAAAACAAAATATATGGTAATACACAAGGTTGCAAAAACAAGGTAACGTCAAGTTCAAGTTTAAATTCACTGTTCAAATATCTCAAATAAATTTTAAAATTGTTTGGGTTCAAATTCCACGAAGGTTTGGTTCAAATCCAGAAATATGTCAAGTATTATTTTATTATCGAGCTTAGGCCCTACTCGAACAAATTTTTATTTATTTTATTTTAAATCCTATGTCAAATCCAAGTTTGAATTTATTAAAAATAGTTCTAAGTCAACAACGTTCAGTTCAAAATTATTTCAAATTCAATCCACGTAGTAGTAGGTTCCCATCCATTTTATAAAATTCCCAAATTATTTTTTAAAAAGCACAATAGTTCACATCCCAGTTCAAGTTCAAGGTCACGTTCCATTTACAGTTCAATGTATGAATTCACGTTAAGTTTCAAATTTAAATTCAAAGTGAGGTTATGTTCCAACAAAAATTGCAAAAAGTTCCAAGCAAAGTTCAAGAAGTTTATTCATAAAATAGTTCAATGTCTCCACGTTGTCAAGTTATGTTTTATTCAATTAAAATAAAAAATTCACTTCAAGTTCAAAATTCACTATCTCTCAGTTCACTATCTCATCTCTCGCTATCATCTCTCACTGTCCTATCCCTCACATTGCTAACGTTAAACACTAGATTATTGTGACTCCCGAGTTAATAACTTCTATTATTTCCACTTCAACTTTACTTAATTCTAAGTTCGCATCACTAGACCACAAAAACTTCAACTTAACCAACATCGTTCCTAACGACCACATAAAACACCCACATAAAATTCAACTTAACCAACATCGTTCCTAACGACCACATAAAACATCCACATAAAATTCAACTTAACCAACATCGCCACTTACATTATCAACTTCAACTTCATCAACTTCATCACTTACGTTCACATTAACTACCACATTATTATTATTATTATTATTAAACATTAACTCGAGACCACCTTTCAATCTAGTATTTAACTTCACCCTCTTATCATCATCTAACACTCCACTATCTGTTTCTGTTTCACTTCTCTCTAGCCTTACTTTATTTCACTGAAAGCTCTCAAATTTACTATTTATTTCTAGTTTCTATTTTTAAATTTTACATGTTAAGTTTAGTTTATAAAATAAGTTGGTTGTCAAGTTTAAATTAAATTCAACTTCAGAATTCCAAGTTCACTTTCAACGTTTCAACATTTCCACTACAATTTAAAATCTACTTTTATACAATTCCAAACTAGGTTTAAATTATTTTAGTATAAAAAGTAAGTTTATTTTTAATGTTTGAAAAACAAATACAATATTAGGTAATTTTAACTTCAAAAAGTTTTAATGTAATAAAAATGTGAGGTTAGCTTTTGTTTGGGTGTGACAACACAAGTTGAGTGTGACAAAACAAGTTGTGTGTGACAATGCACAAGTTTAGTGTGACAACCTAAGTTGTGTGTGATGCACTTAGAAGTGTTCTCCTTTAAGTTGTGCTATAAATGTTCCTCTTTAAGTTGTGTATTAATATTTGTGAGTGACTGTACTCATTGCCAGTCAGTGAAGATTTGTTTATCTTATCTAAGTAAAGTCATTAATTTTTATTGCTTCTTGCAGCTAGAGTGTCTATCTGTCTGTGGAGGCTGGCCACCATGCATCCATTGTTTATGTTATTTTAAGTCAAGGTCAAGTTTTATAACAGCTGGTTGAAATCTATTCCATACTCTTTCTATTTTATAAACTGGTAGGTTTTAAAATGTTTGTAATTTAATTTAGGCCTACTGTGTTTTTCTACTGGTAGGTTTTAATCCCCTCAAAGCTCCTTGTCACTTTCGGTTCTCTAGTTCAAGTTCAAGATATATTTTATTTTTAGTCCACATTAAAATAAATTCAAAATTATTATTTAAAATTCACAATTTTATTTTATCCCAATTTATATTCTAAGTAGCAGTCAAGTTTAGTTTATAAATTGTTGTTGATTAGGTTTGTGTTAGTTTAAAGTACATATTTTTAATTTATGAAAAGCAAGTTTTAGTTTATGTTTTGTTTAGGCTTTGTGTACCCTAGTGTTGACACCTGGGTGTCCTAACCTCCTACCGGTCTACATTTTAATCATTTAATTTTAGAATTCTTCCCTTTTTCACTCTCATACTTTCTGATTTTTGCTGAAGGCTTATTTTTCCAACGCTCCCTTCTCTTGTATAGTTCAGTAAGTTTTTCAATTTTCCCAAACCATCTGTCATTGATTTTTATCTTATCTCTCTGTTTTACAAAATCCCACTTATCCTGACCAATATATTTTAAGTTTAAGTTACGCTTGTTTTTATTTAAATTTTGTTTACGCATTAAGTAGGCCTCCATCCCCTCATCTTTCACTATCAATAACTCATTTCTCACTGGTTCGATTCTCACTCCATTATCGTCAACTACTAAATTATTTATGTATTCCGGGTTAAAAATTTCTTTTATTTCCACTTCCACTTTGACTTTATTATTATTATTTTTAACACAAGTTTCACCTTCACTTCCGTTTTCATTTTTAGGTTCTCCGTTTTCTCTCATATCAACGTCACTTTTACGTAGATTTATATTATCAACGTCACTTCCACTATCAACTTTAACTTTGTTTATCACTTTATCACTTACGTTTTCACTTACATCACAACTAAATTCAACTTTATTAACTCGGTTTCTCCCATTATCAACATCATCACTAACTGTCATATTGTTAGCCCTATCTCGCCCTACACTTTCACTATCCGCATCACTTACACTAAGGTTTAACTCAACGACATCATTATTATTATTATTAATTAACCCGGAAACATCAATATCTCTAGCATTCTCCAATAACCCAACATTTTTCTCATCACACGCTTCAACATCTGTTTCTGTTCTATCTCTCTCTATGCCTACTTTATCTGCTTTCAATTTTGATTCTCGTTCTATCCAATCTGCTCTACGTTCCTCATATCCCTTATCAAACGTTGCATTTATTTTGGCAAAACCTGCTTTGAGATCTGCTTTGAGTTCCGCAATTCCCTTATCAAAGTGTTTCATAATTATTGAACATATTGTGAACATATCTTGTTCAACATTGCTAGACTCACTGTGTTGTTGGTTAATGCCCGTAGTACCTGTAGAAGTAGTCCTAGGTCCAGGCTTAGGTGTGATCTCGTTAGGCCTTGTGATTTCCATCACTGGTCTAGGAGATTCTAGGCCTAGGTGAGTGGACTCAGCAAGTGGGTTTCCTGGGTTTGTGAGTGGGTTGTGGACCTCTGGAGCATCCATGATCTCTGGTGTCGTGTCACTAGTAACATTGAATTCTACATTAGTATCACTCTCAGAACAATAACCTTCCTTGTCGTCCTTCGCACTCATTTTTGATTTTAATTATTCAGTTTTCAAAATAAAATTTTAGGTTAAAAGTTGGCAAGCACCACGTTTTATATTATTTATTAAGTTATTTATTATTAATCTCGGGTAGTGTATAGAATCAAGCCACACAGTTGGCGCGCCAATGTCGCTAAATAGCCCAAACAAGCCCCACAACAAATTAAAACAATAAAATCAAACACAAATCCAATATTGAAAAACAATCAAACAAAAATTCACTTCACTCAAAGTCAAACAGCTGTTGAGAAAAAACAATTACCAACCTTAGAAGAGTGCGCCGGTCTAGCTCAAGTCAGTAGTCTTGCCAACTGCTGAAGTTTAATTTAAGAAAACTGAAATAAAATATTGAGTGGGACATGACAGACAACGAAAGGTTAACACAAATTAACAAAACCAGTTTCAAAATACAATTATAATGAATCAAATCAAGTTATGTTACATTTACAATTACAAAAACATGTTATCAAATTCTCAAAAGTTCCCAATAATAAAAGTTCTCAATAATAAAAAGTTCTCAATAATAAAAAAGTTCTCAATAATAAAAAGTTCTCAGTAATAAAAAGTTAGCCAGCCATTTTATAAAAGTTCGTTCGTAGATAGCAAGTTTGTTTTACCGTGTTATCGCGATTCGTAGATTTGTAGATATTGACCAGGTCCAGGGGTCAAGTTCTCGCCCCAAGTTCCAAGTTCCAAATTCTCGCCCAAAGTTCTCGCCCACGTTCCAAGTTCCAAAATCCAAATTCTCGAAGTTCCAAATTCTCGCCCAAGTTCCTGGTTGATCTGCCCTGTCTAGAGCCCCAACCCGGACGTGAAGTCTCCTCGAGAGACCAAGTAAGTGTGTTTTTGAAGAAACCTTCTTCTCTGCTCGCGTTTGTTTCGACTGATGATTTTGTGACGTAGTCACGGAAATTGAGTGTTGTAATTGGCTTAGTCTATTACGCCCTGGTGATTAGGCAGAAGTGGGGGTATGTTTTCGGTCCCACGGTTCTAAAAACGTGACGTAGTTTGCATGATGAAACTCAGATAGTTTATTGATACCAAAACCCTTCAAAAGATGCATACAAGTCGACTTGAGGACTGTCATTCGGTCGGATATTTATGCACGCACGTGCAAGTTGTGTTGCGCAAAATGTTGATAAAAGTAATGTTTCCACAAATCCACAAGCTATGTGTGACGTCACTGAATGACCAGAGTTCGGTGCACTTGCCCATAATGTAGCGCAGTGAACGATAAGACATTCCATTCCCGCACATAAGATTACGACTGTGACATTTTATTTGATTCCTGCACACAGAGTACACGGACATCGAGTTTCGTAATCACCGCAGCTGGCCATGACGACGCGGATACGAAGCACAAACACTAGTCATTATTTATTACGCGTGGCTGATAAATTGTCATTACACAATAAAATGAAATATTATTGGCTGAAATAGTTCATATAATTATTTAAATGTAATTAATTATTCAAAATAATTATACAATTTGAAAGGCGGGAACAAATTAATATTTAAATATCTTTGAAATTGTCTCATATCAGACCAAAAGGTTACACTATCATAAAAAGACATCAGTTTATCCCCTGATAATTCCTGGAGTTATCGCTTTGAATGAACACACCTTCGACTTTACAATCAGGATCTACATGTACGGTATATCGACGGGCCAGCTATATAATTTCTCAATTGAGCTAGTAAAAGCTTGATTGAAAACAGTACCATGAACATTACGTACTGTATTTTGGAGTTAATCCCGTTTTACGGCTAAGCGTTTACAAATAAACTTTTTATCGCTCGTTGCAAAGTGAAATCCATGTTCTAATTTACTTTATGACACAGTTTCCTTTAATAATTGGACTTTTATTTAAAACATTAAGCTATAATTGCTCACAATAAACACAATTTAAGACCGACAGTGTTGGCTCAAGCGTCTAAACGCGCGACTCTGATTCAGGAGGGCGCGGGTTCAAATCCCGTCAGGCCGGCAATCCTGATTGAAGATTTTTCCGAGGTTTTCCTCATGCAATGGATTGAGTTCTATTAAACAGCCCTAGGACATTCATTCACAGTTATACTACTTACTCTAATATACCTAGTTATAGACACCTGAAGAGGGGCATACATTACACCCTGGGCAGGGCATGCTTTTCAAGAAAAATTATAAATTTTATTAACACACTTAAGCCAGCGGTTTAGCCGCGGTCGCTTAGCCGGTTCCCACTCGAACACCGAAGTTAAAAAACCTCGGGCGTGGTCGGGGGAGAGTGGGTGAAGCACACGTATACCACTGGTTAGAGCAAATTGTGGTTTCGACAGCTAGTGTAACGGCTTCGTTCCCTTCGACGTCTGCTCGGTAGTCCTGGTTAGCGGAGGAACCTGTATGACTGTCAAGGTTACACCGTCCTTTCGGACTGGACGTAAAGCCGTTGGTCCCCTTGGTACTTTTCGAAAGGAGTAGGCTACGTGCCGGTACCTGGTTTCCCCTCATCTATTCACCACTCACTGTCTCGAGTAGCCTTAGTGCATTAATGTGAGATGTTAAGCCATGCAAAATAAATCAACCACACACTTATGGATACAATCCAAGTTGTTTCAATACACAACAATAGAAGTAGCATGTTTTAAAATATCGAGGTTGTAATTCCAGTTCAGAGGCTGGAATAGTTTTTTCATTTCCCGAGGAAGTTTCCCGGTACGTTTTGTTGTTCGTACCGGATGTTTATTTTCATTTCGAAAGGTTGACCCATAAAACGTTGAAGCAAATAGAACAAGATCAAGTTTGATTTATTCGTCTTCACAGTTGAGGAAAGCCCAAAGATTCTCCACATTTGTCTAGCAAATAGTTTCGACGAATTCTTTATGGACAATGTGCGAACAACTCGGTCGGAAAGCAAGTAAATTCAAGTAGACTATACCTAGAGTAATAAGCATTTCTTCAATTTGTTGTCTGGATTTGTACGACTTTTGAATGGTCTGGAAATAACCAAGGAGTTACGGACCCGCATACAAAACCAGCAGTGACTTAGAAGACTTGTTATACTAGATTTGGACCCTGAGTGCATGGAAGGGTTAAAGTTTTCGAACATTCAAGATGATCAAACGGTCATTTGGATCTAGTTCAGTTTGAAAGTATATACAGTTCAGAGAGAAAACATTTCTCACTAGTCCTCATAGTATTTTCACTTTTCCAAATTATGTTACAAGTTGTCCATATTGATATGTACTTTATTATTTGTATTGATCACTAAGTTTTAACCCTTCATAGGGCAGTGGGATACGAATTTCCCACCACTTTTCAAAATCCACACAATTAAATAGCTGGCAGTTTTTCATACTTTTAACCCGGGTAAAAAAACTGCTTTATTTTGTTCGGAATTGGTAGAATTTTCCTTTAAAATTCTAATGATTAGAAGGATTTTGTAATGGTTCAAAAATCAAATTGTGTATAAAAACACTCAAAAACACAAATTTCCGGGATGTCCCGGATATTTTGTTTGTCTGTAGTAGATTCAATTAAATTATATATTTTTTTTTTAAAATTGAAAATCAAACTAAAATTTGGATTTGCTTTCAACTTTGATGTCAATTTGGAATAAAATAAGGATTTTATTCCTAACAGATAAAGAACAAAATCTTAAACAATTATAAAATTCCTTAAAAAAGTCACAATTTTCAAATAATGAAGGTAGAAAGCAAACTTTGGGTCCTTCTATTTTTCCCTATAAAGGGTAAAACACTGTACTCATGTTAAATATAGATAAAATATTTTAAAGTAACAAATATAATACCTGTCAAAAAACTTACCCGCGCCATATGTGTTTTGGTAAAAATTGAGGCCGGTACATTAAATAATTTATTAAAGTCACATATTATGGAGTTCCTACATTGTCAAAAATGTTAATTGCTCCCTTGATTATAAGAAAAGAACCTCTGTTTAATGTACAGTCTGTATGTATAATTTTGTTCACATATTCATCGAAATATCTGGAACGGATGAGATTTGTTTTATTAATTTGCATACTGTCGAAAAACAGCACATTTCCAGCGTGCATTAATCGTGAATATTCTATATACTAGAGTTAACATTTTAAATATCATATCCTGTGCTTTCGAAACCTAGAGTACTTACTAGCATACCTAATAGTCTTACAATTAATGAGCATGCCTAACATGAATTATCACTTCCATAAAATTACCATACCCGGTTTATGTATAATATATTATATAAATGATAAAATCCATTTGACCGGTTAATTTTATACTACATTCCAAAATTATTTATAAATTCATAATTTACTTATTTTACGATGAACCATTACGTAAGAACAGGCAAATCAAAATCAAAGATTTTGATTGAAAGCAAACATGTTCATTACAACTTTAAAAAATAAATTGAGATTCATCATCATTTACAATATACACACACTGAACAATCATTTCTAGTTCTACCAAGATAAATATGTACAACTATTCCAAACTTTTAAACTTACAGGATTTATTGCTAACTCGTCAAGTTGGGCTTACGACGATGTTTTTCGTTGTGAGCTGGAGATTTTTTTGATGAATTGTTTTATCAATAGGGCGGGTGTACTGCTGTGTTTACGTCCACAGACGACTTCATTCCTATAAAAACAATTAATCTTCGTACATTCAAGTTATTGACATGTTTAATACTTTTTTCTTTAAATGCCCGTAAAAAAATCTTTTTCAAACGATTCAATTTACAAATGTTCAACCTCCATAAACAAGAATGAAATGAAAGATTTCTTGTTTTTCGATTTTTCTTTGGTTCAACAATAGATCTTTCATTTTTTCAAATATTTCTACATCAAAGACAGGCTTGAGGCGTCATCGGAGTCGTAATCCTAAACCAATACACGTAGCTCCTTTGACTATAAGAGCTCACTTGCTGTGAACTTAGAGGCTCCTTGTGTTTGGGACTGTGGACTACAGTTCTCGAGCAGCTGTTGTTGTTGGCTGACTTTTCTAGAACTTTACGGGAAAAACAAAACACCTCTTCTTTCAGATTTTGTTTGTCGTAAAAAAAATGTGATAAGTATAGCTGGGATTTATAAAAGGAAATATATTTCAAGGAATCAAAATATCACCCGCGGCTTCCAGGTTTATAGCTTTTTACAGCATAGGGCTACCATTTCCTTATCCGTTTGTGTGACAAATATATTCAATATTGCTTCCGTTTTTTTTTTTTTAAAGGTTATTTTTAAAATAATGTGACACGAAACCTAAATCTGAAATTAAATTCATAATTTTCATATTTAACGCTGTGAACCTTAAAATTCATCGAACCCAGGACCTCCGGCTCCACGTACTGATCCTAGGCTTGATCCCCAGTCGGGGCGAACTTTTACGTTTACTTTAACTTTTCAATTTCTGTCAATCTATATATTATTTCATAATCGTGTTTATGCATGCAGAGCAAGTTATACAATGCTTCTTACATCGCATATAGACCTGTTCACCGACCTATTTTTCGTCGATATAGTACTATGTTCATAATGAATAATTTAAAGATTTGCCATGAGTATAGAGAACCTGATACACCAAGAGAGAAGCGTAGAACCAAATAAGAAATTGTGTAGAAGGGAGAGATGAGCGTTGGGAACAATTGGAAGCAGGAATGCTGTGGGTGGGCAGGAGCAAGAAAGCAGTTTCTTAATTTCATTAATCGGGAAACACTCCCGTAGGTGTAATTGGATGAGCGTAGCGAGCGTAGCGAGCAAAGCGAAGATTCCATTTCACTACACTGGAGAAAAAAATCCGGAATGTTTTTTTTTTTTTTTCTTCTTTCTTTCTTTCTTTCTGTATTTTTGTCTGTTTTGTTAACACGATTCTGGCTAAACCGATACTCCGATTGCGATGAAATTTTATGGAGACCTTCGAAAATCTTTGAACTTAGAACTGCCACGTTTTTGAGCGCAATCGGGAAATTATTTCTCATGAAAATCGCCATTTTACGAATTTTTTCAATTTTAAAATATTTCTTCGACTTATAAACACCTACATGCTTAATCCGATGTTTAATGATTTTTTCACAAAACCTTTATTATATGAATTAAGATATTCGTGTGAAATTTGAGCGCAATCGAAAAATTATTTCTCATGAAAATCGAAATTTTACTTGTTTTTTTCTTTTTTTAAACAAGTCTTTGACTTATAACACCTACATGCTATATTCTATTGTAATGAATTTTCACAGAACCTTAATTTTATGAATTAATATATTCTTGTAAAATTTAAGCGCAATCAAATAATTATTTCTTATGAAACTCGCAATTTTACGATTTTTTCCTTTTTAAAATTACGATTCATAAAAAAAATTAAAAAATAAAGTCAATTTTTTATTTAATTTAATTTAATTTAAAAAAATTATTCGACTTTGTAATAATTTTGTCACAGAACAACAGAAAATCCTCATAACCCATGGCAGCTCAATGCACCAATTACGCTCATCCAACAACGCGGCGGGACTTAAGCGTTTTCCTAGTTTATTTTATGTAAATCAATCCACGAATAACAAAATCCATCTCAGCGGTTATCGAACCCTGGTCTCCCAATTGCCAGTTGGGTGCTTCACCTGAGCTAAAGTTAACCGTCTCGGTAGCTTAGGAATAAAGCACCCTACCAGCAATTGGCAGACCGATGTAATTGATACCCCGCTGAGATGGATTTTTTAATTTCTGGATTGATTTACATAAAAAGAAAGTATAATTATATAGAAATTGAAGATAAAAAATGGAAGGAGAAGGAAAAATTGAAGGAGAAGAGGTCATGATAGGCCTGGCAAGCTGATATTACTAAACTATGTTTGCCCACGAAAACTAATTGCTATAGCCACCCCCTGACCCAACTTACGCTTCTTTCGTTGTTAGTTTCACGGCTAAGAAGGGTTGTTTGGGTTATTTGGATAAAGGACGCGTCAACCGTTAGGTCATAATGCACCACCCTAGCCCAGGGGATATGGGGAGGAAGGGGGATTCTCACGTGGCGTCGCGGTCGTCATCGTCTTTGTCACCGTTCGTTGTGTCATTGTCATCGTCGTCTGGGAGGTCGTCAAGGGAAGGGGGAGGAGTCCCCGACGATGATTGCCAGAGCTCGCCTCTAATTTCGAGGATTATAATATTCCCCTCTTACTAGCTGATGTTTGCGAGGTGGACTCTTTCTCTTTTACGATTAGCAGAGCCATGCTCTGGGCCAGTTCTACCCCGGGCCCAGACGGGAGAAGCTAAGAAGGGACCGTGGTTACATTGGAATAAAATGTCCAGGAAAACAAACTGCTAAACTATATAAACAAAGTATGTTTCCTGAACCTACAAAAGTGTCGAATCTAAGCTTTGGGGTAAAATTCGTGAAAATGTGATCGCCTGATTCGCTATTTTGTAAACAGCTGGAATCTCATTGTATCTGTAAGTTGTTGTTGCTAGAAGGCGGCTTATCTTTGTATCGTAAATGCATTCGTGGTCCAAGTTTCCCGTCTGTTGTGGCTTTGAAGTAGGTCGATTCAGTGAGCAATCCCCTAAGAGGGGACGCTGCAGGGACGTACATAGAGGCGGAGATTGTCACTAAGTGCACAGCTTAAAGCAAATAAGTCAGAATTTAACTCTTTTTTAACGGTTTAACTTCTTTGATTTCTCTTTTTTTCACCTGTTGCGATTCGTTTATCATTACAAGATAGAAACAGCTTCCCGACAGATCGCAATAAATGAGAATCTAAACTGAAGCTACGATAAGACATAAGGGTTTTAATTATAATCTTAAATCACGACAGTTTTCATTTTGTTATCTATTAGTTTATTTCAAAAATTTAAATTTTTTCACGAAATAATGGAATTTTGTTTTTTAATTCACATAATGATGAATAATATTAATCGTGCGACTCTTTTGTTATGTATTTATCTACTTTATTTAAGAACATGGATATGCACTTAGTACAAATATAGGAACATAAACATAATACGTAACAATTAAAGTAACAAATAATTGGATGAGCGTAGCGAGCGAAGCGAAGATTCCATTTCACTACACTGGAGAAAAAAATCCGGAATGTTTTTTTTTCTTTTTTTTGTATTTTTGTGTTTTGTGTAACACAATTCCGGCTAAATTGATACTCCGATTGCAATGAAATTTTATGGAGGCCTTCGCAATCTCTGAACTTAGAACTGCCACGTTTTTGAACGCAAGCGGGAAATTTTTTTTATAAAAAACGCAATTTTACGATTTTTTTTCGATTTTTAAAACATTTCTTCGACCTCGAACACCTACATGCGTTATCCGATTGTAATGATTTTTTCACAGAACCTTAATTTTATGAATTAAGATAATCGTGTGAAATTTTAGCGTAATCGAAAAATTATTTTTCATGAAAATCAAAATTTTACTTTTTTTTTTCATTTTTAAAACAATTCTTTGACTTATATCACCTACATGCTTTATCCTATTCTAATGAATTTTTCACAGAACCTTAATTTTATGAATTAAGATACTCGTGTCAAATTTGAGTGCAATCGAATAATTATTTCTTATGAAAATTGCAATTTTACGATTTTTAATTTTTTTTTTAAATTGCGATGAATTAAAAAACTAAGTTAATTTTTTATTTTATTTAATTTTATAAAAAAAAAAATCTTCGACTAAGTAATGATTTTTTCACAGAACAACAGAAAATCCGCGTAACACATGGCAGCTCAATGCACCAATTACGCTCATCCAACAACGCGGCGGAACTTAAGCGTTTTTCTAGTTATCACAAAAACGTACCAATATTATCCGGTGCAAAACTTATTAGCAGACGTATGAAAATTAAAAATTTAAAAGAAAGTAATAATATGTCTATACGTTTGCGAACCTACTGTTTACACTCCAAAAGCCATTGTCTACACTTTACACTGGCCTTTAGGCTAGTGTTATGATAGCGAATTTTCACACTAAAGCGAACGAACAAGCCTAAGTGGCTCATTTCACAAAAGTGTGTGCGAACGAACGAACCTAGACTGAAAGTCAAAGTTATGTCTCCGAAAAATGGCAATAATCGACAAAAAACGTCAATGTAGTAATGAGATTTGAGAGTAGGGTATAATGTTGTAAAATACGAAATAATTCCGTCATATATTCGAAGATTGATTGTGACGAAACTATATGAAGACAAAAACGCAAAGTACAGTAAATTGATAATATAAATCTCTCAAAAAAGAATTTTCGTTTTATTTTATTATACACGAAAAATACACAAATACGTTCCCAGTAAAAGTGGATGTTGGTCATTCTCGTTTTGTCAGCTCCTTCACACATCTAACCTTACCCCCTCTGAAAACTTGGAATCCTCCAATGAAATGAGGCAATTTGGAATCGCACATAAAATCCCAAGAAATATTATATATGATCTTCACTTCCCAAAGATGATAATAAATTGTACTGTAAGACTATCCTTATCAATTTGGTGAAATCTAGTAATCGCAACTTCGTCTCTTACACGCAGTATAATCTCTATCGTATTTAATGTCCTGAAGCACATGTTTAGTGCAAACACTTTAGTGCTATGTGCTATACAACGGTAATCGCTGTGTTTACTGCGTTGTGCAGGCGGCAGTGGAGATTGGATGAATGCACTTCGACAGGAAGCGATGGCTATCTAGTCGATTCACGTTAACAATGCGAGGATTAAGGAAGAAATGATGTTAGTGTTGTTAACTGTTTAGCGATTAAGATAATACTAGCAAGGCGTTAAGATAATCTAGGGAACGGGAACTACATCATGGGATACTCTGAATTGTTTCTAGACTAGTAGTTCTATAGTGGTTCTGTTATAATTTCCAAACTGAATCAACAGTTGTCAATCTTTATCTTTTTAATATCAAGATGCATCAATTGTATAACACGACTTTGTTTAACTATTTCTCGATTTGGTTAGTCAGAAAACACTCCCGTAGGTGTAATTGTTATTATTTACTATAATTCAGAAATTAAAAAAGTCCGCCCCAACCTCACCGGGAATGTGGGAGACCCGTGATTCGAATCTCGGTTGGAGCGGACTTTTTAATTTCTGAATTATAGTAAATAATAACAATTTGTTTAACTAATAAATCAAACAAGCATCTTCGTCACTTTGCATTATCGTCATCATCATAGTGGTTACAATGAAAGAATGCCGATGTCTCGAAATTGCTTTCCCAACCTATTAACTTTGTCAACTCTATATATTCACGCTAGCTCAGCGTGGATCTAGCACACGGAGGAACTCTGTGATCTATCTCAGAGAATTTTGCTTGTGTTTTCGCGACACACATACACAAAGGCGACATTTCGTTTACCGCGCATTCATTCTAGCCCCACCACTACAAAGCATCTGCATTCTTTCGTTGGAGCTATTATACAATAGTGTTCTATTTTCTAGTTGAAAACATTTTAATATGAAATAATAAAAATATGATTTGTATGTTAAACCGCTGCCACACAGTACTTATTGGCCAGCCATCATTCAAATTCAGATTGTATGCTTATATAAAACCTCCTTTCAAACGTTGTCCTGCTGTGTTATAGAGGAACATACAGCTAATGAAATATATTTATTAAAGTCTAGCGTCTTTCGTCTTTCTTTTGTTATTGTAAATTGATATGTGCAAATAACTTATGTTTTCATATTAAAATCCCGTATGAATAACCTACATTTTTTTAAATTTTGCTATGCAATGCAAGTGTCAAACTTAATATTGGCTTAAGACTGTTGGCTGAGCTCGAAAAAAAAACAGTTTTTTACGCAGAACGCAGCGGTGTAAGTCTGGATCACTTGGAAAGCTCTATCGTTTGTTCTGTCAAGTTGTGGTTTGCACCAAAATGTTAATTAAGAATGTAAGAATTGCGATATTAGAGCTCATTTTCCAAATATATCTCAATTTTGTTATTAAGTGACTGTAAATATGCTTTTCCAAGCTTGCGTAGGGTAAACAGGTTTGAAATATTAAAATGTACTCTAACAGCGACATGCGAACATCCCAAAAATTTCAAGTGAAAATTGGAGGTCGAAAAGTGGTCCAGACTGTATGTGAAATGAGGTTGATCTGACGATCAAGCGAATTTTTACATGGTCATTTGGCATTGTAAACAAAGTTGGCCCGATCTCATCAAACCGTCTAAACTGATTCCTTTGATCATAAAACAATGTTGTATTTATGGTTTTGAGGTGACGAATGGGGTGTATTTTAAGGGATACTAGGGCTCATGTTCGACCTACAACCATGATCTTCATAAGAGCAGACCACCATTTTATACTTGAGTAACGTAATATGGTTAAAATCAACAAAACAATATCAAATTCTCAAAAGGTATTCACCATATTATGTATGCGGTCTTTATCAAGGGGATTATAGAACCCATATCAAAATAATCAAACAGTGACGAATGCAATAACGTTACGCCCGCTAAATCTATTGTAATCCGCTGTCTAGCGCCTGCCCGTATTAAACAACGCCATATAAAGCAGATACGGTCAGTGCAGTGCATTTACATTGTGATCGAAATTATACAGCTTTCGGTCTTACCATGGGATGATACGCTTACAAAGCACCGGGGGTTTATCAAACCGTGTTCTGTGCACGGACATCTTTTTATTACACCAGATAATTAGTTCTGCGCTTGTGCATGGTCCGAATACTTTTTTGTACTGGGCACTTCTTGTGCTTTCGTAATACAATCGTTTGATATTTATATACATAATTTAATGAATTATTCATGTATGCTGGTTATGAATGTTATTTTTCTGTAATATTATATCTTCGCAACAGTTAAGGAAGTTTAACCTGGCTGGTAGATAATTATCTTCGCTTTTTATTACACACATGGCTGTGTTCAACATTTTAGCGAGATTTGTATATTTAAACGTGGTAACAATGAAATATCTATTTGCATTTAAACATTCAACCGAAAACTAATCGTTATTTTATATATATATTTTATTGACAAGTAGTGGCCTTACAACCTTCGTAGTTTTAATTTTCGTTATAATATGATATTGTAGCTTTACCCGGCACCTCCACCAAAACCGCAATTTAGTTTGTATGTGGCATTTCCAGTTCATATTATTGTGTCATTGCTCATCGCTAAAAGTATTATTTTAAAACTAATTAAAAAAATGTGGATTAATTAGTTAGGTACACTGTTGTTTATATAAAAAAGTTCGTTTTACGCCAGAAGAATTCAATATTTAAGATACTTTATTCATTTTTCAGCACTTAGGCCTGTACGTTTATGGGAAATACACACATAATGTATAAATCCGTTTGTGTTGGATATAATGGCATTGATACCGACTTGAAAACCATTTGTTTTGCTGTTTATACTACTACTTAAGTTTAATGAAAGCTACATAACTACACTGCAGTTCTTTTTTCAAGAGATTAAATAAAAACTGAAAATATAAACAAAACACCCCAACACAAATGAAAATAACAATTGCATGTTTACAAAAATAAATAGAAAACAGTTTAAAAAATTATCCATCAAGAACTTTAGAGTAGCTTTAGAGTATTGATTAAACTGAAGTAGTGGCATAAACCGACAAAAAATTATTTTAAAAGAAGTTAGTATAATGTCTGGCCATGAAAGCATTCAACACACAATGGCATACATATTATCAACAGTCTACACGAACAACTTTTTACAAATACCGTTTATCTATAATCGTGCCGGAAATATTTGCTAGGTATACATAACGAAGGCTTTGCGCTTATGTTTTGCGGTAAGTGCAAAGTTAGCTTAATTATTTTTGCAATAATAGTTTTGTACATTTTCGAAATGTACGTGGTTGCGTAGAGCATTTAAGGTCGTTTTAAAGGTCACTTTTAAAACTCTCATCTATATTAAGCGGCTGAGTTAAATAAGATTAATGCAAGTTCTAGCATTCCAAACCTAGATAATCTCCATTGAAACTTGTTGTTTTAGGAAATGCAATTACTCTGGTATAATCCTATGATATGATGAAGCTAACATCATCTATTTGCCGTAGACATAAACCGATATTATGTCATTACAAGCAATTTGTATTCAGTTAAAGCGTAGCTGATTAAAATTATGTTATTTGCCTTTATTTCACAATAATTGCTACATTCATGTATTAAACGAAGGGTTTATCATATTATGTAATTATGTTTGTTAATGTTAGTGATTAATTTGATATAAAGCTATGCAAATTCGTGTTATTAATCATTTTATGTGGGTTAAATTAAACCAGCAATAATATAAAATAATAAACGATATATATGGTCGTATCGTATAGAGGACTCCAATCACCTAGAGAATGCGCTAGTGTCGCGGGGCGTAGCACCGTCATGGCCGCCGAGTGAGGATACCTTTGTAAACACCCATATGATCCTACACAAGCACAGTGGAAATATATAAGTTTTGGGGAATAGAATAGGTACCATGGGGCTCATTGTGAATTCAAAATCTAGTATTTATTTATTTATTAGTATTTCTAGTATTTAATTAGTTTTATATCAGCATTTATAATTAAAATACCTACGGATATAGTCCTGTCCGGGCGCCTGTGAACGTAGACATTGATATAACCGCTTATTTTGTGGCCGTAGTATTTTCCAGAGTACAACGTTACAGAGTCCAACATACTTTGAAATAACATCAATATAATGACTAAATTTATTATATCAAAGCAAAATATTTAGTTATGTTCTATAATCTACTAGGAAAACGCTAAAGTCCCGCCGCGTTGATGGATGACCCGTTTTTTTTGTAATTTTTTTTTGCGTTTTGTGCGTTTTGTTTGCACTTTTCCTTTGCAAGTGCTTTTTGAATGCATTGTGCAGGTGATTGTTGTCAGTTTCTATTGTTATTTGTTAAATTGTATTATAAACTTCAAAAAACTCATATTAAAACCTTTATTTCTGTAGATTCTGACTAAATTTTTCAACTTTTTCTTTAAAAAGGTACTACATCACCATAACCTTAATGTCCATGTGAATCTGAACGTTTGTAGCCCCTACCCGTTTGGTCAGAATCGGCCCAAATGTGACGAAAATATCGCACTAAAAATTGAAAAACTAATATTAAAACCTTTATTTCTATAGATTCTAGCTAACTTTTTCACTTTTTTCTTTCAAAGGTACTACATCACCATAATCTTAATGTCCATGTGAATATGAACGTTCTAGCCCCACCCGTTTGGTCAGAATCGGCCCAAATGTCACGAAAATATCGCGCCTAAAAATCGAAAAAAATCGTAAAAGTACGATATTCATGAGAAATATTTCTTCGATTGTACCCAAAAACAATACACCTCTAAGTTCAGAGAAAACGAAGGTCCGGTCAAATTTTCATCAAGATCGCATATGCCGTTTGCCCGGAATCGAGCGAACAAACAGACGGAAAAAAAAAAAAAAAAAAAAAAAAAAAAAAAAAAACGAGCTAAATTTTTTGGGGGTCAGTGAAATTGAAGTCTTCGCTTCCGCTCGCTACGCTCGCTACGCTCATCCAATAATAGGCCTAATATGGAATGTAATGCAATACTATAGTAGCACACAGCGTTTCAATTCAAGCAACAACAATAAAGCCACTCAAGCTTTGTGAAGAGTGAAGACAATAAAGCAGTAAACAATAAACATTTATGCGTTCCTAAAGTAAAAGAATGCAAAATAAAAAATCCTGGACAAAACACCAATATAAAAGAACATTGGGAATAACACGTCAACATGGTCTTGTGCTTAATTTTCTCGGAATCATGGTAGCCCAGGTATTAAAATGCAAAACTTAAATTTTTTTAAAACCCTTTTTCACCCACTCTTGAGGGGATTTGATTGTTTTATTGTGATTACGAAAATCCCAATATAAATACTATAAACAAAAACAGGAATTGAACCCATGGTCTCCCTCTGGCCGGGCGCGGACTATATAACTGGGAGTGGTGATTTAATAAGAATTTGATATTCACTATATTATAATATCAAAATGCACCAATAATTCAGCAACAAAATACACTACCGCGGTCTCGGTGGTCTTTTGGGAGGCATGGGTTCGATCCCCGGCCAAGGTTGGGTTTTGTAAATCTGGACTTAGCCCATTTATTGTGATATAATCTAGGGCTACTGATTGTCTTAAGCCAAAAATGAATTATTCTTATCAACTAGGTATGAATTTTATGTATTAATATGAAGACCACTCTTTATTAATTCTCACTGAATTACCTAAGTGAGAGGGAATGTGTTTTGTTTCCGTAATTTCTTGTAGATTCCTTACACGAAATAACGAATCAGTGCATATGTTGAGTCACTTATCTTCCAATAAGTGGCTTCAGCAAACATACACTCTAGTGGCAAGTGGGTAGGTGGATTGTGGACAGATAAAATTCAACGTACGAAATGTGTAACTAACAAATAACAGTAGGTATGTTTGGTTAACTAGTCGGCGTTTGATTACGTTTTCAGAGTCTCCAATGCATTTTTTCACGGAATGATTATGTTTCTGTTAAAATATGATGTTGAAGACTAGATTCCATGTAGGTGCTGTTTCTTGTGTGCGCGATAGAACATCACAATATTTTATCTCAATTAGTTAATTTTCTTACGCGCGAGGATAGCATGTGTAGATTCTATCCTCACTAGCGCGTTTCCAGCGTTCGCCCCCAGAGTGGACATGAGAAGATGGAGCGCTCTATAGCATTAGCATTTTTATTGTATTTTGCATATTTAGCTGAAAGTAATATTTTTTAAGTCATCATCATCAAAATATATTAAGAGTTTTAAACACGTTGCTTTACTTTAAAATTACATCTTTCCTTTTCCCGTTATAAAAAAAGATCACACATTTGGCTCGTTACCCCATTAGTGCTTACTCTGCCGACAATCACAACCAGCACACAATGAAAAATAATTTTCTTGATGTTTATACGCCATTATTTTCCCGTCGATGGTGTTGGCGTCGACATGAATGGTTTTCATATGCATTAATAAAAATTCCCTTTGGCAGTTATGTGATTGGTGCGAGTGAAAGTGAATATAAATTTATTTAATTTATTATTTTTTAAATAATTATTCATTATTTTAAGGTCGTTTCACTAACTTTAATCTAAGTTTAAACTAAAGATAGATAAACTTCAGGTTTTATGTCTGAGTTTCCCTCTTAAGATTTTCTGTGTATCAACCCTGAGTTGATCTAATATTAACATGAAGCAGATTGTTAAAACGGTATCAACTTTCCTTATAATCTTCTTTAATCAATCAAGCTTTAGATTGATGTCACTGCATGGAAATATATCTCCACATCTGGCTTGATCTTTGGGAAATTTAAAAACGAGTCACTGATGGATTACAATTCCCTTTGTAAAGGATCACTATACTTTCCAATCAGCGTTTTACAAACGAAATTTATTTTTGACCTAGATGCTGGGGCTAAGCTAAATTGTGGTACGATTAATAGTACATGTTTAAATTGACAATATAACAGGATGTATTATCAAGTGGATAGATAAAATACCTGGATTACATTGTATAAATCTTCTTTTTTAGTTTTAATCCCTGTACTAGGATTGATTCAAGCCGATATCCCAATAATGGTGATGTGTGGGTATTTCAGAATGATATAAACGTTGGTTAAGGCGCCCTACCGGGAAATGGGGAACCCAATTAAACCCCCGGTCGGATGAATTTTAATTTCTAAATTGTAAAAATATTAAAAATTCCACCGACGGGAGTTTTTTCCCGTACAAACAATCGAAAATATGCCATATCTTTACCAGCCTTTTGGAGCATTTATTTTATGGTTTAACGCGTATTTCTCATTAAATAAAAAAAATTGTATTTAGAGTCTACCCCCCTCATTTAAATTTAACTGATTTTCAGTGGAGGTTTAAAACAAAGCGACCCAAACCAACCCTGTAGGGCCCCCCGCAATCGATGAGTGACGATAACCAACCAAGATCAAAATTTTTTTTAGAAAAAAGCAAACAGTGTATGGGCGTGCGAAAAACCCCCGGGGTCAAAACCAAATCAACAAGGGCCCATTCAAAAAACTCTGAATTTACTATTCTTCGTTTTCTAGGACGGGTCCAAAGTCCCTTCAAAACTCCTAAAACAAAAACCGTGTACCCAAATCCAAAAACAGAATTAAAAACTCTGACTTTAACGGAATGAACCCGGACCTTCTGGTTTGGAAACAGATACCTAACCAAAACCAAAGAGCCACACATTAACTTAATTTTTTAATAGATTAATTAATTTAAAAATGAGGGATCTGAAACAGTTAAAAACGTATAAAATATAAAATTAATTAAAACAGTGCTTAACACAAAATTCAGTGAATACAACATAGATAAACCAATTAAAAACAAAAACTTTTTACCTATAAATTTATTTAAAATTAATTTTTTTTTTATTTGTAAAAGATTTATGAAAAATTTAAAATTAAAGATTTAAAAAAGAAGATACAATAAAACCCTAAAACAAGGTAATTTTAAAACTTAGCCGAAACTCTAAGATGATTTTTTAGTAGCCGAATCATAAAAAAACGGACGAATTTTTAAAAAAGTCAATTTTGGGATTAAAACTGTAGGGGTTTTTTTAAATGTGGGCTGTATTTTTATTTAATTTTTTGAATTACTTTTCTTTCAAAAATTACCCCCCCATTCACATTCATTTCACTCGTTCGTTTTTGTGCTACTATAAAACATTAATAACAAAAACGAGTGAGGTCAAGCACTCACAAAGCATAAAATATTATGCTTTTAAACTCAAAAATCTCCCCCCGTTGATTGGAGATAAAATACAAAAAAGTATTACTAGACATTGAGTAGGAGAGAATTAAAAGACGAATTGTCTCTTTATCACGTTGCGACCTAATCTATTTGACACTGGAAAAAGCCCCTCAATCCCTGGGCAGATGCTCTCTACAAACCCCCAGTTTCCATTGGAGAGGAGGCAGACGATCATCTCGAACAAGGCCACCATTCCTGTTGTAGATTGTTGGGGGAATGGACCATTTCTGTCGTTGCTGGAGTCCGTTGAGGTAGTCCCTTGACCACATTTTCCAAACAACTGCTGGTGCATATGTTGGACTCGTTGCCAACGTGATAACTGGTTGATTGTCGACGTGTTTAAGCAAGTCCTGGCTCGTAGGCTTATTATGGAGCGCCTATGGAAAATGACCGGGACTTAAAAACGTTGGATCATTAGGATCGTTTGACAAAACGGTAAGAGGACGGAATTCATACATGCTTCAATTTGGAGAAAGTAGAGTAGCTAATTTTCAAACTCAATGTAGCCGTCCCTACCAACGTTTAAAATGAAATTTCATGGACTTCACTGCAGCTTCCAGAGACCACCAAAGTGTGGTGCACTGGTTGGAATGAAGTGCCACGTAATTGTTCTTTAGCGCATATTCCTTGATCTGATCGCAGAACGATTCGGTAAGGAACAGCCTACGCAACTCTTGAAGCTTACGGTTTGAGCCCACAAAGTTCGTAGCTTGTCACTGTAATGTTTAGACACTTGCCTCTTCTGGCTGTAAACCTTCTTACGCTGCTATAAAGGCTTCAGTCTTTTAAATTACTCACTAGTTCCAAGTGAAACAGCTTTTCTGCAAAGCATAAAAATATTGCAACTCGCATTTAATTGTAGTTTTGCTGCGTACTGATCCGTCTTTATTGAAAAAGGCCAGCATAATCTACTCCTGTGTTCACAAAAGGACGAGAGGGTTTTGAACACGGGCTTTAGGTAATTGACCCATCAATTGTTTTGATGTTGATACCTTCAGTTTGAAAAAAGGTAACTTTTTGTAATGAAATTCTTGAAAATTTGTTTTGCTCTGGGGATCCAATTGCTGGCGCAATGATGCAGTTTAACAATTGCGGACCAGCATAATAGCTTGATATGTTCGAATTGATAATAAATTTAGTAATCATGTTTTGGTGGCAGAATAAGTGGATGCTTTTTTATCGTATGGAAGTTCTAAATTATTTTTTTAGTCTCCCACCGACTCGCAGGAACTTTTCAACGTCAAAAAATGGATGAAGATTTAACAGTAAGCTTTTCTTTGAAACTTGACCGTTGTCTTGAAGCTCTTGAATTTCACGAAGGTAAACATCTTTTTGCACACATTTAATGCAAATTTTGAGAGCAGTTTGGGCAGCTCCTCAGCAGATAGCACACCTGACTTTCTTGACATCGAATTCTTACAATTGAAGTTGAATCGCAACAATACGCAACTACTGTGTCAGTTTCGAGAGTGACGAGTATTTGGAAAATAATCTCGGTTGTTACAGTATTAGTAACTAACAGGGTGGTTTTGACAATTCTACGTTTTTCGGATATGGAATTGTCACTGTTCAATGATGGACGGATGAGGGCCACGATAGAGTGGGTGCTGTAGCCAGTCAGGTCCGTGCCACATATATCAAGTTGTTTAAGTGTTTTAGATCAGTTCCTCTTGAAAAAAGATCTGCTGGATTGTGTTTGGAATTACATGTTTCCAATCCTTAACATTAGTGTATTCTTGAATTTTTTGGATACTCTGTTCGCAAAAAATTTTTCCCCCATCGATTTGAAGACGAGGATAACCATGATAGAACAAGGGTTTTGAATCCGTCCAAAGATGTATGCTGTCAATCTTAAGGTTCAAGATTGGTAGTGTTTTTTGTACCAGTTGCGCTAGTAACAATGCGCCACAAGTTCTAAACGGGGCAGAGTTACCTTTTTTACAGTGCTACTCTTGATTTTGAGCACAGTAGATGAATACTAACTTCATTTTGAACATTGACTGACCTGAGATAAAAACACGATCCATACCTCGTTCTGATGCATCTGAGAAACCATGAATCTGTATGTCTATGATTGGTGCTTTGCATAGAACTAATCGGTCAATTTTCCCAATGTTGTTGACAAAAGGGAAGTTGTTGGTAAAGCTTTTTTCCATTCCATCAATAACTCTTGTGGTAGTCGATCATCCCAGTCTAGTTTATAAGCCATAATTTTCTGTAGAAATATCTTATGTAAAATCACTATTGGGCTGACGAGACCTAATGGATCATTTTCGACGCAATGATTGATGAAATCTTCCGTTTTGTAACATTCGTGGCAGACATTTGCGTGCGAATATAAAGAGCTTTTTGTTTTGTACGAGAAACTTACTGCTTCGGTTTCCCACAATAAACCAAGTTTTTAACGCTGTCTGGGGCGATCAAATTGAAGAGGTAACTGGGTTTCTCTGTACTCTGTAGGTATTGCTTCAATAACTCGGGACAGTTTTGAACACCATTTTTCTGAGTGGGAATCCTCCACTATTTAATAGCATGGTCGTCATCTTGAATTTGAAGAGCATCCTGGATATTGTCAAAAGCCACTGAGCAAGTCATCAACGTAAAAGTCTCGCCCCTAGCACTTCTGAAACGCGAGGATAGCTGCTACTTCTTCTTCGGCAAGTTGTTGTAAGCATCGTGTTGCAAGAAGGGAGCTGAAGCTGTGCCGTAGGTGACTGTTGAAAGCTCGTAACATTTGACAGATTCTTCAGGCGATGTTCTCCATAAAATTTCTTTGATTTTCGAGTGTCCCGTGGATCTACGTTGACTTGACGATACATTTTAATAATAATTATCCTATTCTACAGGATACAGAGTTAGGTTGGATACTGGCGGGACGTTTCCAACAAGTTGTGGCGATGCCTCTACTGCATCTGTTACCGCACCTTCTTGCAAACAGATGACAGTCTAGATGGGAAACTGCACTTTTTCTGGGAACTTGAGGAAGTCCCTCAAGCCAAGAACCGACGAAGAACAAAAATGTGAGCGACATTTCCAAGAACTGTGACAAGGAATAGTAAAGGGAGATTTGTAGTAAGGCTTCCATTCCAGGCAGATCATGAGAAATCTTTTGGGAACTCTTCGTCAGGCAAGCTACAGATTTAAACATTTGGAAGGTCGGCTGCACCAAACAACCAGAACTACGATTGGAATACAACAAGTTTCTTGAAGAATACGAAAAGCTAGGCCATATGGTACAAGTGCAGACAGATTCAGGTGTACATTCTGACAATGTATACTATCTCCCTCATCATGCTGTGGTTTAAAGGGTTCCACACCACAACCAAGACACGATTGTTTTTGACGCTTCAGCCAAAACTACGAAAGGTAAATCCTTAAATGATACCCTGATGGTGGGTCCTACTATTCAACAAGACTTGTGGTCAATCGTGGTACGGTTTAGAACACATCAAATTGCATTTACAGCTGACATTGCTAAAATGTATCGTCAAGTCAAAGAGATCCACGGGACACTCGATATCAAGAATTCTATGGAGAACATCGCCTGAAGAATCTGTCAAATGTTACAGTTTATCAACACAGTGTCTAGTAATCTAAATGCTCTTAAGGCCCTTAGTATTGAAACACCTTTGGAAGAAGTCATATTGTTACATCTATTCACCAGACGTTTAGATAGTAATACACGCAAAGAATGGGAACTCACTCTCAATGATCAAGCATTCCCATCACTTGATAGTTTTTATTCGCTTTTCTTGAACACAGAAGAACAAGCTCTAGAAAAAAGTTCAACCCTTCAGTAACAGTAATTGTACACCTGAATCTGTCTGCACTTGTACCCTATGGCCCCACTTTTCGTATTCTTCAAAAAACTTGTTGTATTCCAATCGTAGTTCTGGTTGTTTTGCAGCCGACCTTCCAATGTTTAAATCTGTAGCTTGCCTGATCGAATGAGTTACCAAAGTCTCATGATCTCCTGGAATGGAAGCCTTACTACAAATCTCCCTTTACTATTCCCTTTTCACAGTTTCTTGGGAAATGTCGCTCACATTTTTGTTCTTCGTCGGTTCTTGGGTTTGAGTGGACTTCCTCAAGTTCCCAGAAACGTTGCAGTTGCCGATCTAGCTGTCATCTGTTTGCAAGAAATGTGGCGGTAACAGATGCAGTAGAGGCATCGCCACATACTTGTTGGAAACGTCCTACCAGTATCCAACCTAACTCTGTATCCTGTAGAATAGGATAATTATTCTCTAATCTTGACTTTCGTCCAGGCCTTAGAAGATGGAAAAAGAGTTTCTGCCCCTATCAACAGATCAATCCTTCCTGGCTGGAAAATGTTGGGTCAGCTAAATCGACGTCGGGTAATTCCACTGTTCATGTTCAATCAACATATCTGGCATCTGGCCGGGTTTTGCGTTGCAAACCAAACATGACAAGTTAGCATTGAAGTTGCCTACTTTAGATTGCAGTTGGCATTCAACCATATGCTTTGATTCTGAGGCTACGTTTTGATACCTCGAATTGAAATGGGGTTCCTATGTTTTTTTTAATCCTATCGTTGTACTAAATCTTCAGTACAAAAGTTAGATTGACTTCCACTGTCCCAAAGAGCTCTACACTCTTGAAGCTTGCCATTACAATCTTTTATGAGGGCTATTGCTGTTGATAGTAGAACATGTGATTGATATCCTTGAATGCACAGCATGCGTTCTGAAACTGGTTTTTAACTTCCCTCGTGACCATTATCTGTGTTGTCACATAATGGTGCAGGATTAGAAATTCTCTGAACCATGTCAGAAGAACCCACGTTTTTCAAGATGAGAATTGTGTAACAGAGTATGATTTTTTTTGCCACACTTTCGGCAACCCTTTGAGTGGCATGACTTGACAAAAGTGCCCAGTGCGAAGACAGTTGAAGCATAACCTGTTGTTTTGTACCCCAAAATTGTTTCTGAGCTAGGCTTAAGTTCCTGAACTCATCACATTTGTACAACGAATGTGATTCATTGCAACTCTGACATTTAGGTACAGTTGTGTCTGTAGGCCCCAGAAATGTATGCATTAGACTTTCTATCGCTTGGATTGAATCTTCCCTTGACTTCAGCAGTAATGAACTTACGATCTGTACAATTACTGTTACTGAAGGGGTTTAACGTTTCTAGAGCTTGTCTTCTGTGTTCAAGAAAAACGATGAAACTATCAAGTGATGGGAATGCTTGATCATTGAGAGTGAGTTCCCATTCTTTGCGTGTATTACTATCTAAACGTCTGGGGAATAGATGTAACAATATAAATTCTTCCAAAGGTGTTTCAATACTAAGGGGCCCTTAGAGCATTTAGATTACTAGACACTGTGTTGATAAACTGTAACAATTCAGTAGCTGATTCTTTTTGTACTGATTTAATATCGATCAAATCCTTAAGATGTTGAGATGCTATCAGCCTTTTATTTTTATACCGATTTTCCAATAATTTCCAAGCCACAGTGTAGTTATTCTCAGTCAGTGGTAAAATTTTTAATCAATTCTAATGCTTGTCCTGTTAGAACAGATATCAGATAGTAGTACTTTTCTATAATGGCCACATCGTTGTTGTCGTGAACCATAGCTCTGAAGCTGTCACTAAACTCAGCCACTTTGTATAAGAGCCGTCAAAACTAGGCAACTTTATAGACGGGAGGTTTAACTTAGTCTTACTAGGCCTGCGAGATGCGCCAATTGTATCATTTGAGGCGTCTAGGTCAACTAAGTGTTGTCTAGGTTCTAACAAGCCTGCATAGTTTTTTTTTAAGGTCATGAACCAGAGTTTCAATGGTGATCCTCTCTCCTTCATGGTCTATGTTTTCATCATGCAAATCTAGATTGGTTTGGACCTCATCAAACCTTGTCCAGGTTTCCAGTAACTGTTCAAGTCTAATTTGTATCTTTTGACATCCTGCGATATGTCGAGACTACTGACAAACGTCTGAATTCGTGAATGGTAGCTTTGTGAATTCCCCTTTTCTTGACCCAAAGCTTGATTTGTTTTGTGTCCATGTTGAAAGGGTAAAGTAATAAATAGTTTGTCTGACCTGTTTTCTGCTGGTTGCTGACACTGTCGAAGCAAAGCAAAATCGTGATAAATCTGGGGCGGTTTTGGACCAATGATTAAAACTGGTAGGCTTTTTAAATGTGGACTGTATATTTTTATTTATTTATTTGAATTACTTTTTCTTTCAAACATAGTACACTCATTTCACATTCATTTCAACTCGTTCGTTGCTAGTGACTACTATAAACACATTAAATAACAAAAAATGATGTGAGGTCACAGCACTCCCCAATGCATAACAATATTATGCCTTCTAAACTCAAAAAAGATGGAGATTGTAGAAGGAGTTGAAAGTTGTTTTCAGACGAATAAATCAACCCTCAAACTTTCGTTATTGAAAGACTGTGAGTTGAGACCTGAAAAAGTTGACACAGCCCCAGTATAACGATATTAATAAAAACAAACTTCTTGGCCTACACGTTTTAGAATGACTGTTTTTTCACTGCGATCTGGTATCGACTATGCGTGTTTCATTGAGCTGGTATAAGAAGTGTACGTTTGTAGCACGCAAGACGTTTTTGCGTATATGATTGTCGAGCGACTTTTAAATGTACTCTGTGGAAACAGAACGTTGCATGCTCCCTGTGCATTTAAAATGTAACGTGACATTATGCAAACTTCGATTTCACATTTTGTTACTGATTTAGATATGTATTCGTATGCATCGATATTCTACATATTATTATTATATTGAGACGTAAACACTTTTAAATGGTAACTCTTGAGTATTTTGTTTCAAATAACCTAATTAAATGATAAAAATAATAAATTTTATCATTTAATATGCGTGTATGTACTAAGTATGGTTTATTATCATCCTTTGTAATTTAGAATTATAATGTAATGATGCATTTATTAATTTGTCGTCTCCCTTACTCGGTTATAAAAAATATAAAACTTATTTAAAAAGGAGGACAACTAAATTTAACGTTAAACATAAATTCAGACGAAAATAAACTGTGGTTAAACAAATTTTGAAAAATAGTAATATTGAACAACAATGTATAGAAAGGTTTTTTTTTTTTGATAACGTATAACTGAATGACTATCAACTGAATAGGAAAGACGGTAAATAAATAAATAAATAAATCTTATTTCAAATGTTTCAGTGTTTCATTAATCAGTGTGTGGTTATACTATAGTGTTAAGTGTTAGACAAGTGCATGCACATGTTATGCGTGTGCAAGTGCAAGTGCATGCATGCAACTGTACACTATGTTATGCAAGTGCATGTATTCAAGTGAACGTGTTACGCGTGTGCATGTAAAGCGGGTTGTCATGGTGTGGTTCAAGCCATGCTTGAGAATAACTTCCGCTCTACTGAGTTATGGTTATTAGAGAACTCTGTTCGAAACGTTGGGGGTCACGATGAGAAAAACTAGAGCCAAGACGTGCTTTATAACCCCATTTATTATTCGTCGGACTTCTGTGAAGAGCGAAAAGTCCACGTTTTAATATTTCTTTCTTTCGTTTAGTTAGAAAAGGTTTTGGAATTGTGTTTCGTTTGACTGCAAGAAATTATTTATTGCATAATCATGATAGGGTTTATTTTTAAGTCCATACAGTACCGTTGTACTAGTCTGCACGAATGAAATTCACTCATTATTCCTATAAATATCAGGGCGAGGCTACATGACATACCATTCAATTATCGATATTACACGAAAATGTCGATATAGATAGCTTGTATTGTGTGTAAAAATAAAAACGAAGTTAATAAAAAAATGTATCAAAGTAGAAGGACTACAACGAATTAATAACTACTAGGCAAACGCTAAAGGTCCCGTCGCGTTGTTGAGTCGAGCACCGGTACGTGGCAACACGACCCGAGTACGACATTCCCATAATGTTTACATACAAATAAGTCTTTAAGGTCTTGACCGATTTAGCTGAAAATTTGTAAAATAGGAGAGAATGGATAAAATCCACCGCCATCTAGAGGAACTTGACATCATTTCTTCGGGAAAACTATTTTAAACCCTTGATTACTTCTAGGTGGAAGTGCAAAGTGACCAGAATTCTCGTGCGACTTTTCGTTGCCATGGTAACGTTACTTTTGTTAAAATGTAATTTCTATCTACACTATTTATCGAATCAAAATAAAATTAAAATATTCATGACCGGACGGGAATTCTAAATGATTTGGCTACCTCAGATTTTGTCGCCGTTCAGTTTTAAAAAAAAAAAAACTTAAGATTAACTTTAATGTAACTTTATATCTTTCTGAACGATTTTGCCACAAAACTAATGGCATTCAATCGGGAACAAAGCTTGCGGATGGTCAAAATTTCAACTCGATCCGAGCCTCCGTTCGACCGCTATCATGAGCCAAAAAAGCTGCGCGACTTTCCGTTGCCATGGTAACGGTACTTTGTTATAATTGAGCGAGCGTAGCGAGCGTCTCCACTTGACTCTTATGGCTCGAATGTCTGTTTTTTTTTTTTTTTCTGTTACTGCTTCGGTACAGGTCCGCACCGTTTCCCTGATCGACCTGAAATTTTGCACACATGTACATACCACTTTGCGGGTTGCTGTATAGTTTTGTGGCAAAATCGTTTAAAAGTTATAAAGTTACATTAAAGTTAATCGTAAGTTTTTTTTCAAACTAAACGGCGACAAAATCTGAGGTGGCCAAATCATTTAGAATGTCCGTTCCGGTCACAAATATGTTAATTTTATTTTGATCCGATAAGTAGTGTAGATGGAAATTACATTTATAGACAAAGTACCGTTTACCATGGCAACGGAAAGTCGCGCAGCTTTTTTGGCTCATGATAGCGGTCGAACGGAGGCTCGGATCGAGTTGAAATTTTGACCATCCGCAAGCTTCGTTCCCGATTGAATGCCATTAGTTTTGTGGCAAAATCGTTCAAAAAGTTATAAAGTTACATTAAAGTTAATCAAAAGTTTTTTAAAAAAAAACTAAACGGCGACAAAATCTGAGGTAGCCAAATCATTTAGAATGTCCGTCCGGTCACGAATATGTTCATTTTAATTTGATCCGATAAGTAGTGTAGATGATAATTACATTATAACAAAAGTGACGTTGCCATGGCAACGAAAAGTCGCACGAGAATTCTGGTCACTATGCACTGCCACCTAGAAGTAATCAAGAGTTAAAATAGTTTTCCCAAGGCAATTATGTCAAGGTCCTCTAGATGGCGGTGGATTTTATCCATTCTCTCCTATTTTACAAATTTTCAGCTAAATGGGACCTTAAAGACTTATTGGTATGTAACATAATGGGAATGTCGTACTCGGGTCGTGTTGCACGTACCGGTGCTCGCTCAACAACGCGACGGGACTTTAGCGTTTTCCTAGTGTAATTTCCATCTACACTACTTATCGATCAAAATAAAATTGAGCATATTCGTGACCGGACGGACATTCTAAATGATTTGGCCACCTCAGATTTTGTCGCCGTTTAGTTTGAAAAAAAAACCTTTCGATTAACTTTAATGTAACTTTTTAACTTTTTGAACGATTTTGCCACAAAACTATACAGCAATCCGCATGGGTGGTATGTACATGAGTGCAAAATTTCAGGTCGATCAGAGAAACGGTGCGACCTGTACCGAAGCAGTAACAGGGAAAAAAAAACAGACATTCGAGCCATAAGAGTCAAGTGGAGACGCTCGCTACGCTCGCTCATAAAGAATTAATTAATGTCTTTCTTCTCACACTCTTATTGAATGACCCGGCACCTCCACCATTTGTAAAATTTGTTACAAATTTCTATCGGCTACCCGGCACGCGTTCAAAATTATGCAATGGGACCGAAATGTGGAGAAATAGATTATTGGGTTATATTATAATGTTCCTACATATCGATATCGTATCGAAATTTTGACATATTTGCCCAGCCCTAACAAATACTTTATGTTATATCGATTCCGAAAATTTGTTAAACGTTTCATCAAAACACCTGAAACAATATATTGCCGTCTACATGAATGAATATCTTGTGGCTGCATTTCCGTTTCACCGTATTTTCTATCAGGATTAATTTGAATTTGACTAGTTGCCAAGCCAAACGGATACTGTAGTATAAAGCAACAACGACGTTTCTACCATGGCTAGACTTGCAGACTAAAACTACAACATTACCTCTAGTCGCTTAGCTTGTGTAGTTTTAACGTCCGTATTGTAAGCCTCATACATCCATATTCTGTATCATAATCGTGTTATCATTAAGTTTATTCATGCTATGTTGTTTTTTAGAGATGCAACAACATTTGATAACATATTTTGCTTGAATGCAACTTTAAAATTAAAAACATTGTTAATTACATTAGAACCCTTAACCTTGAAACTGAACAAGGTAAACGTATAGTTACATTTAAAAAATAAACATTTCGAAGTTGAAAACTATACGTTTTTAGACATGTCTTGTAAATTGCTTGACCGATATTTGCTATAATTAATTTCTAAACACTTAGCATATAGTCCATAGTACAACAATTTCATACTCAATGTTATTCCGGTAGAGTCGATATACAATCGCGTCTCTTCTAGTGATTATTTCAAGTTCAACTAAACTCTTTCAAAACTCTTTCAAAGTTCCTATTGATTCTAGCTCTCCATGCATTATGCACTCTTTGGTTTAAGACTCTTACCAAGCTAAAAAGCATATTTTATTATCGTGTTAAGCACTGATTAAAGCCATAATTGCACCAAAAGAAAACAAAAAAACAAAAAAAAAAAAAAAAAAAACAAGAAAAAAAAAAAAAAAAAAAAAAAAAAAAAAAACCGAACAACTAGTTATTGAGTATATTTTAAGCATAAAAAAAGGCCTAACAGATACTTGACCCATATTTTTTTTTTAAATTTTTTAATTTCGATATTTTGATAGGTAGTAGAGTTGAATAATAATTGAATAGAGCTTCGGTGGAACTACCACATCGACCAATCTGGTGAATATTGTGTTAGCATGTTCAAAATCGAATTAGATCCACATGTCCGAAGTTTTCAATTTTAGCCATTCTTCTTGCCAGAAACAAATTTTTTTTCATCGACGGAAGCTTTTATTTTGTACATCCTTTTGAGGGTAAACCAGAAAAGTATTTTTTATTATGACTGTTTAAAACTACACCCCAGTGCGCCACCAGTTGATGCTATGAAACGCCAGGCGTTGCTAAGCAGAGCATTCTACAGTACATAGAAGGGGGAAGTAACTGTCAACATTCACGTTTTACAACTAGCTTGTGGTCAAGTAGATTTCACATATTCCTAGGATAACTCGCAGAACAACAGTATATTAAACCATATAAAAAATTCAGACTTTGCCTTTTTAAAGGGCAATGTTTTGTATCAAATATTTTTCAAGTATATGCACTCTTAATACTACGAGGTGTTGTTATTTGTTTCATTTTCTATTCTTCTATCTACTCTTCTATTTCATCAAGTGCGCTTTAAAATATTTTTCTCGACGTGTTTTCTATGGCCCGGCACTTGATGGAACATTTTTATTTACCACGAGCGGCTTGTCTTACATTTTGTTTTATTTTATATCACGATAACAATTATCTGTTTTCGAGATGCGGTTGCTTCAAGGAAACTACTATTTTTTTACAAATGTTTTTATGTTACCAGCAATTGTTGTAAAACACTTCGTATTTACCCAGCACGTCGTCATAGGCTTCAAGAAAACGGCGATTGTTTTCATTTTACTTCAGGTCTGCTGGCGACGAATCTTCCGTGGCTCGTTCAAATTGGCGTTTAATCGAACAGAAAAACAAAATTTAATAAGTCTGCGTGAAAAAAAATTTCACATCCTAACTGATACTAGTGTTCTTTGGTGTTTTCTGGTGAGGTTCGCTCGAATAAATCCAACATTTCTATCGAATATGAATTAAAATCCCGTTTAGTCTGGCTTCAAGGCGGTCGGTAAATTGATGTTTTTCCAATTTTCGAACCAACAAGTTCAGAAGACAAACCCACAAACAATGAATTATAGTTTCACGATACTGATCATAATTACCATTACTAAGAGTCCCATGGGTTGTCAAGGCCAAACGACTATTGAGGTCGCTCGTCTTTGGAATAATAAGTTTGCTTACAGCAACGTTTCACAGAGTAAAAACATGCAATGAAGCTTTTTTCATTCAAATTGAGCATTAAATGTAAAATTTTACAAATGTTAAATTCTTAGTCTCCTATATGATATCCCAACCAACCAAAGCGTGACGTTTGGGAACTCGCATTCACGAGTCACTCTTTTTAAAAACCGCTACGGGATTCTGCCTGAAAATTTAATGCAGCGTTTGCCAGTCATTAAGGCTATTTTCCACCGCGTTTTCTATTTTCCAAAATATGCTACTAAGTGCAAAATATAGTGAAAAAATGGTTTGAAACATGGCTAATTTTAGAGAATCAAAAATATTTTTTTCCAAATTTTTCTGATCCGGTAGCACGGCCCATATATCCCCCTCAAAATATTCAAACTTTCATTCGCCAGGGCAACGACCATTGCAAGCGTAGGGCTTGTTGTGCTTTGTGACATTCAATTATATCAACTGTTTTTCTTTTGGACTGACTGAGAAAAACAGATTTATTTTACATTGTCTTTTCCTGCGAATTTTTTTTTCGGTTTGGCGGTTACAAATCGGTAAAAATACCGGCCAACGAAAAATTCGCTGGAAAGACAATTGTTAAATACATCTGTTTTTCTCTCAGGTCAGTCCATTAGAAAACACAGTTAAAAATTGAATGTCACCAAGCACACACCGTACGTTGATGGTGTGCCCTTGCGAATTGAAGTTTGAAATGATTTTGAGGTGGCTATATTGGCCGTGTTACCGGATCAGAAAAAGTTGGAAAAATATTTTTGGATTTTCTACATATCCATGTTTCAAAGCCATGTGTGCGACATTTATATACACGCTAGTAGCATTTTTTGGAAAATAGAAAAACGCGGTGGAATAGCCTTCAAAGGGAAGTCGCTGAAGGCTGGCGCGGAGACGATTTAGGCGCCACAGTTTTCTGTTTTTTTTTTCTTATCGGGAAAACGGTTTATTAAGACACCGGTTATCAAATCTCACACTATACGTTATAAAGAATCAATACTTTAATATCCAGGTACGCGTCATTTCTTAACTAGGAAACGCTAAGTCCCGTTCGCGTTGTTGAGGCGCGTACCGGTACGTGCAAGACAACTGACCCGAGTCCGACATTCCCATGTTACATACCATAAGTCTTAAGGACTTGACCGATTTAGCTGAAATTTGTAAATATGAGAGAATGTTGTTCTTATTGACCCTGCAAAATTTCATAACGATCGGGGGGGGGGGGGGGGAACATTTTTTTTTATTTTTTTATTTTTTTAATTTTTTATTGTTTTAAAACTTACGATCGGATTTTGTTCCAAAAACTATACAGCACGCCGCCTTGGTGGTATGTACATGTGTGGAAAATTTCAGTGTCGATGCATAGAAACGTGCGACCTTTATCGAAGCAGTAAACAGGAAAAAAAAAACAGTCCATTCGAAGCCATAAGAGTCAGTGGAACGCTCGCTAAAGCTCGCTCATTAACATTGACTGTGTGAAACAACGCCTCAGCTTGACGCCGTTGGTTGAGCCGAGCACCGGTACGGGCAACATGAACACGAGTACGACATTCCCATAAGGCCCACCACACAGTGTAGGCCTAACTGATATTGTGTGACATTGTACACTATATATACTATTACCAACATCTCTCTGTGCATTGTAACTAATTCACGTCATGTCCTCTAGTGTGCTGTCTTTGTATCTTCACGCCTCCTTCATTTTTAAACTTCTATTTTTCGAATTCATGTCATTACCTAAATACGTCTTTCAGTGTCATGAAGATTTAGCTGAAAATTTGGAACTACGATATGGAGGAATGTTTATACTTATTGACCCTGGCAAAATTTCATAACGATCGGAACATTTTTATTATTTATTTATTTATTTTATTTTTAGTTTGTTTATTTGATTTTATAACTACGATCGGATTTTGTTCAAAAACTATAGCAGCAACCCTCCTTAGGTGATCATGTACATGTGTAAAAATTGTCGGTCAATCAGAGAATCGGTGCGACCTGTATCGAGAGCAGTAACAAAAAAAAAAAAAAACAACAAACAAACAACAAACATAACAAAAAAACAAAAAACCCCAGACTTTCCTAGACCATAGAGTCAAGTGGGACTGCTCGCTTACCCTTCGCTCAATTAAACGGTCATATAGCCACATACCTTGGGGCATGTTATCGCAACAGATCTCCCATTATACTTAGGACGTGATGCCTGAACTATGTTCTCAGTCTCATTCTGTCTTATTCTCGTTCTCAGTGTCGGTCCTCATTACTAGAAGTTACTTTCGGGTCCGTTCTCTTGGATTGGGATTATCAACAATGCTATCAACATCAAAACAACAGACGAACGCCGTGATTTGACACATGGTAGTGCCGACTGATTGGCGATTTTAACAGTACTTTATAATGTGGTTTATAAATAACGTTTTTCCATATCAAATTTGACGTCTGTACATTAGATTACTATATTAATGTGATTACATTTAATAACTTATTTTGTGTTCCGTTCAACGTGATTTGGAAGTGTTTTTAGGTTCGATCGACTCCCGAGTCTCACCATATTTTTAGTATAATAGAATGAAAAACGGAGTGTTGTTATTTCGTTGCTGTGGTTTTCCATTCACCGTTCTCTCTCGATCTGGAACCCTTCGACATTGCTTCTGGTACGTGTCACCGATTATTGATGGACGTAAAACTGAGAATGAAGACGTGAGACCGTTTTCATTATCTGTCCCGATTCTCAGGGTGTCCGCCTTTGTTGCTAGACAGTCGCTCTGATAAATGTATCTTTCCATATAAAAACCTGACCTTAGCAACAAGTCCACACGACTGTGAAATTAATAGTTTTGACTTCTACTTCACATATTAATAACCGATTTGTGTCACTAATAGGAACATTACCATTGTTAGGTAGGTACTCACTAATAGCGTAATAGCGTTTTGGTGTAAGCACGCAAAAACAAACCGTGTGTAGGCCGATATGGTGGCTTTATATTTAAAAAATTAATTGCTTTGGACACGTAATGTCAAGTACAATTTCAAAACTGAACAACTAAATTCCAAGTTCACATAACTACAACAGAAAACAGGAACTATTCGGAACGATGCGTGGATCGTGGTTTGGAGTGAATAAATTGTTTTTGTGATTTTTAGAGTCATGATTAAGTTATTTCTCCGTCTGCAACAATACCTACTTACGTGCCTGTTGGTCCTTATTATGGTATTTTAGTGAATGGTGTATTTATAATGTGTGATTTTGTGTGGGTTTTTTTTTCTGCGCATTCCGCGCGGTATATTGTTTGGTTCAGAGTTTTTTATTTCATATATTTTGAAGATATCAATACAAGTTTTTCAAAAGGGCTACGTCTCGGCGCATTATATTATTAATTCATTATATGCATTATAACCAAAATTAAAAATCATTTTAAATAGATCTACTAACAAACACATCACATAATTAAAATAACAGAAAATAAATGATTTCACGCATATATTACAGGTCCACTCTTGACTGTTCAGAACCGTTTAATGTGTGGCGTTTTAGATTAGTAATATAGATTTGATGACTTAACAGAAAGCAGACATAATATCGTTTCCGAGCAAGGATTTTAATTCGCATTAAATAGAAATGTTCGAACCACTTTAACTTTGCCAGACTGTGGGAGGTAAGCATGTTGAACTTTTAATTACATATTCGCTTAAATTTCCTAATTTAAATCCTAATAACAAATACAGGGGCTACTCGCCAAAACCCACTAATTTCTTACAATTTACAAGACAAGAAACTCCGTTTTTTTTTTTGCACCGAAGAAAAAATAGATAGATCTCTTTGTTGAAATTGTTGTAATTTATTTGAGCAAATCTTTAGTTTAGGCACTTGTGTTTTCTAGTGGACTATTATTTGACCATTCTTTGTAAGATAGCTGTGACTACTAAAACTTTGCAAACAATTTTCACATAGTGAAACATTAATCATAGATGATATAATTTCCAAAATGACACGAGACCTAAAAATAATTATTTTATGTACAGCTTATCTTATTCCAATCGTTGTTGTGGGTATTGTGGAGAAAATTTTTTTGTTTCACAAAAAAATAGAAAATTATTACACGATCCCCAATCACCCCGAACACGACGACGACGACGAGTGACGACCATGACTCCCACGTGAGAAACTCCCGATTATTCCCCCCCTATCAGTGACTGCATTAATTGTCTTCCCCATATCCCCTTAGCTAAGGGCGCATTATGAGCTAAATGTTGACGGAATATAATATAAAAACTTAATCATGAATGAAACAAAATATAAGTTTAAATAAAAAAAATTAATAATAATGAATAATATATAAAAATAAACTTAACTCAAAGTGTCTCAGTTCCTCTCTTGTGTAGGTGTCTCGCTTAATTTGACTAGTTAGTTTTTATGCTTCAGCAAGCTCTTCGCGCACGAGATTTCTCAAGGTTTTAAGGTTCTTTTTGAAATTGTTTTCTAGCGTCCGTGTCGCCGTTTCTCGGCAAAATACTTTAACTTCCTTCTTGTTTAAATGCTAATTATGTTACAGAATAAACAACAATAATATTACACAATATTATGGCCACACTGGATATAAGATCATTGACTTTTATAACTTGTTTTTTTATAATAACATTTTATATTATAGCATACAGTGTTTTCCATTTTTGACTGACAGTGCAGACTGAATTCTGCAAAGTCGTATAATAATAAATTACTGGATGAAATTACAGTTATTTGTAATACCAACTTGAAATTGTTCAGGTGATCCAGCATTCAAATTGGTACATTATACCATTGGGCGTTTGTTTCTTGGCATGATGGAAACATTACAAATATTACTGTTATCGTCTAAAGAAATTTCCAAGCTGATCATCTTGGCGTTGAACGTATGTGGACTACCAAGCTAGAACAGACTAACTAGAGACGGCTGGTTTTTACCGGAATGTCGTTAATATTGGGCGCCATCAAAGTTTGGCAGTTAATTAACCTCAGAGAGAAATTACTTTAATAATATTGGGACCAATTGCAAGAGGTACTTCAATGAGTAATACTTGAAACTTACCTTTCTTACTAATATAGATTATACGGTTTTTGGAATTAAGACCCGTTTTAAAATTTGTTGTTTGGTTAACCTGTTTTTCTAGATAAATATTGACCTTTCAGGAAAGCTTGATAATTTTCAAGGTAAGATCGCGGTAAAACAAAGGGGTTTAATTTAAGTAAAAATTAATATGTAATTTCGTGCTGACAATCGCATTTGAATCAGCTTATTACACGCTTAGGTGCATATGTTTAGTAATGTAGACGCATTTGTTAACTATGTAGAGTTACGTTTTTAGAACGTATTTTTATTCATTACTTTAGATGAATATATTTAAATCAATACCATTAGTCAGGATACCACGGTCCCATAGTTAAATTCGCCTAATTAAATGCGTTATTACTGTACAACACAGTGAATTGCGAAAACCCGAGGAAACTATAACAATAAAATATATGATTAACTTTAATGCCAGTCAGATCAGTAGGCATCTGTTTTGTGTTTTGATGTATTGTTAGTGTTATAAAACTTCTTTACTAATAAATCAGCTTTACTTTAAATGAGTTCAAGCATGTGACGCCAAGGGAGGCATATTTGTACAACAATATAATAATATAATCATACCGTTCATCATATATGCAGTTTTCATACGTAAAGTTCCAACTGGGAACTATTTCTATTATTTGAACAGTTTCGAAGAATATTATGCAAAATGGCAAGGTGCTCGCTTTCTCTGAAAAAAAGGAACACATGTTAGTTTTATACTTTAATATAGTTTCACAGTTTTAGATTGGCTTAACACAATAGGAAAACACAGCTGACATTTAACCAATAATTTGTTGGAAATCAACACATCTGAAAAATGTAAAAATGAATGCTATGCTTTAAAACATTCTTCACACGTCATAAGACTCGACTAGTTAAAGTTTGAAGATATTTTAAGTTAAACATAACCCAAAAACGGAGGTTTTTTATAGCGTAATTGATCTGAGATGATTTTGGTTTATTTTACAACACCTCTTGTACTCTTGTGTTTATTGTAGTTTTGGTTGTAAATAAATGAAAATATCTATTTCCGTTTATGACACATTAAGTGTATGTTGCATTGACAAGTACATTTGTTATTTTTTAATTAATCATGCAAAGATAAATACTAAATGGAAATATAGATTTATTGTGTTTATAAGTGAACGATTAAATCGCCTTGTAATAAACGTTTTTTATTCTGCAAAACACATTCCTTCAGCTGGCAGAACAAAATAAATTATCTGCATCTATTGAAATTTTGCACAATAAACAATGTTCTCACATGAACATTTAATCGTTTACTTATTAACGTACAATTCAATATATAATTGACCAGTGGTAACAATAGTTTTTGTGAGGTACTTAAATATAAATGTAGGGTATAACACTTATTCATATTACTTTTTAAAAAATTAATTATCTTTATTACAATGTTCCAAAATCTCTGTACACAATTCCGAACCTTAACCTGCTGGGTTGTGTGTGTTTTCGTTGGTAATTTTGATACAATGGTGTGGTACTATACCACAGTGTGATAAAAGTATGTTATGTCCTCTCACTGTGTTGCAAAAAAGTGGTTTATCCCTCGCCCTCTTCATCGACAATCTTTCTTTCTAAATTCATATTTAAAAGAGTTTCATGTTGTTAAAAAATTAAAATAAATTTATATTTTTTAAAGCGCAATATTTGAGTTCAGAGATTGTTCAAGTAGATAAATCAACCCAATTATCATTTCACTGGTTTTGCTAAATCGTTAGTAACAGTTCATTGTATCGTTTATTTCAGTTTTTTCCCATGGTACATACTTTTGAAGTATGTTAACATTCGAGATAATGCGCGAATTTAAAGTCACAAGCCATTATACTTTAGTAATTTATAATGTTGTTCCACCATGCATGCTTATTAGGGCAGAGTTCACGATAATGTACATGTTCACAATGATCCAAGGTCATGGCATCTAATAGCTCTTAAAAGCCCTTGTTAGCGTGTTCCACAAATGTGTTTGTTGTTTAATATTAAAGCGTGTAAACGTTTGTTTATCTATGGTCCAGGGGACCACTTGAAACCAAATAGGCTTGAACCTAGGCTACCACGTAATAAATTAAAAAGACAACATTTGTCGCGTCGTTGAATTGATTTACTATGTGACACTTGATATAACTTGTACGAATATAACTACACGATATGGAACGATGACGAGGAAGTTCGGTCCATGAAACTTAACTTTACTTGTATTGTAATCGCAAATCTGTCTATGTTTCAAATTTCATGTCAAAACTACTCAAATGATGATTAAAAACTTTAACGTATCAAAGTGTTTGAACAATAATTTCCTTGCTAATGTTGTTGCTAATATCTTCAACGTGCAGTTTCCAATATTCCAAATTTTCTGCCATCAGTAATTATACACATACCAGAACACACTTGCATATGCAAACATACCGCTCTTGACATAAGGTGTATACATTCAACCAGTTATCTGCCTAGACATGCTTAGTCAACAGATTTGTTATGCTTATTTATAAAACAAAAGCATGAAGTCGTATGTTTCTAAATAGTATGATTAATCAATGGTGTGTATAGTTTTCCGTAATTTTGTATTGAATGGGCCAGGAAGAGGGAATTATTTATTAAGTTTCAGGGCACAAAGGATATGCACATTACTGTGACATGGGTTTCTGGCGTCCAGTATTTCAATAAGTGGCGTGACCCAGCATGGCAGTCATGGAGGGTGGGGGTGGGGGGGGGGGGCTAATAGGGAATTTAATTTAAAAGTTTCGTGTTGTATAAAATAGCGAGCCTTTCTGGTTAATGGCAATATTGTTTATAATTAAAGCAACGAGCAAAACTAAATTTAACACTCAATTGGTGCTAGGAGAGGCGTTTCATAAGCGTACCCCGGCGCCTCCACCAAATTACGTTGACGAGTGGGCCTCTCTCTTGATCCTTATCCGTCTCTTTCTCTTTTAGCTTCCTCTCGTATTTATAAGTCTTTGATACTACGTTTTTTTCTTTATGACTTTCTATCTTTCCGCTCATTTTTTTAAATTTTTCATTCGCTTTTTAGTTACTTTAATGTTCCTCGCAATTATTTGTAAGTTGGCAGTAACTTGAGATAGACATACAGTACTTTCTAGAATTATATTAATATTGTGTGATTAATCATAAAGTTTTCAAAACATACCTTACAATTCATTTTAATCTCTAGATACCCATGACGCCGAGTCCTATGTTTGTTACCCTCGTAACCTGTTTATTATTTTAAAATTGTTTGGAAAAAAGTTTTAAATAACTTTTCCCCCGAGAAAGAAAACACTTTTTCAATTTTATACCAAAAATTGATAAAATCTTCAACAACACTTGTCACATAAATTGAAATGTAAATACAACTATATGTTCTTCTTGAATTATTTTTGTCATCGATGAATACTAAACAACGATATCGTGAGATTTTTTGAAAGAAAATATAACAATATTTTTTGAATGCTTCTTCAAAATCTTCAACTGGTCCATGTTTGGGAAATAAAATAATTTAACAATGTGTTTAAAACCAACCAATCATTCCATGACCACGGAAAGAGCTTGGTCTAATTAATTTAAATTTTGTTTAAAATAACAACACATTGTATGCATGAATTGCCTTAGCGATAAAGCTACTAACATGTAAATAACTAGGGAAACGCCGAAGTCGTTGTTAAACGAGTGAGTGAGCCATGTGTTGAGTACCCGATTACATTACTTTTCTCCCCCTACCTTAGGCCTCCCTAGCCTATCATAGGCATGAGAGGCGCATTATGACCTTACAGTTGACGCGCCCGTCCCCGTATTCCAACTAAATTTAAAAAAAAACTATTATTCATACGAATATAATTATCAAACTTAAATGCAAATGTTCCCGGGTACTCACCACATGACTCGCTCACTCGTCTACCTACGACTTTGTCGTTTCCCTAGTCTAGTTGGCTAAAGCGCCCTTGTAGCCGAAATGTGGGAGACGTGGGTTCAATCCCCTGGTCGGGAAAGATTTGTAATTTCTAGATTGTATTTAAAAAATAATTAAACATGTTTTAAAATGCATATAACGCAGTGTAGTCCATCATCTGTGGCAATAGGGCCTACTATGGTAAACATAGCCAGTACGAAATACATGAAAATAATTCAAGGTTTACTCAATCTACGAGCGGAATTTGAGGGTACCTTGACGTCCAACATTCGACAGACCTTGCATGCGCACGGCATTACACGGCCAGGCGAAAAACAAACAAAAAATAAATTTTCAAATCTAAAACATTGTCTATATAACTATAGTCTGTTAACTCTGGGACTGGCGGCGGAAACCGAGTTTTGCCACGCGAGACGTTTTCGCCGCCGAGGAGCGGGATAAACGCGTACATTTTGGACGCTCCTCCACGAGAAAGGATCGAATTTTCCGAAAAAAAATACCCCCGACCCGAAAAAAAATTGCTTCCGGGTCAAAAAGTCGAAAATCGCGAAAAACACCGTTTTTTGGCATTTTTGTACTCGCGGTTGCCGCGCCCAAAGTACGCTTTGCGCCCAAACGTCGACGGTACCGACGTGTTCGAAATAACTATCCGGTACGAGTACCGCGAACGGTTACGGACCAACTTCCATACTTTGGCCGGGACGACGAAAAACATTTCAAATAATTTGAAGCAAGGAAATTTTAGAAAAAACGGATATATTACTTGGAGCATTCCCAAAAAGTCGTTTTTTGTTTCGACGTGTACACAATAGAATAACCTCCGGTCAATTGGAGCACATTTTTGAAAAAAAAATTCGTTCTCTTTTTATGGGCCCATTGTTTGGATTTTGGGTTTCCCAAAATTTTGGGGGAAATTTTTTGGGTTTTTAGGGTAGGGGCCCCAAAGTTTCCAAATTACAAAAGCCAAAAAAAATTTGGGGGAAACCCAATTTTAAAAAAAAATTTGGTCCCCACTTTTTTTTTTCAAAATTTGCGCAAAAAAAACCCCAAAAGGGGGACAACCCTTTAAAATTTTACAGTGAAATTTTTAAAAAAAAAAAATTTTCCCCTTTCCTTTGGGTTTTTGATTTCCGCAACCCGGGCAAAATTAAATGTAGAGGAAGATAAAGGTATTTTAATAAAAAAAAAGTTTGAGAACCGGGGGTTTTTCCAAACCCCCGGGAATCAGTAGAGCCTTCGAATAGGATTCTGGCATTTTTTTTCCTTTTGTTTTTCCTTTTAAAAATCGAAAAAAGTTTGGCACACTTTTTTTCTAAAATAACGGATGGTTATCCGACCAGATTGGCCCTTTTGGCGAAAATCGTGAAACCAAAAACATAACCCATTTTAGCATTTTTTATACACGTTATGGACCGCCCAAAAAATGGTCGTGCTTTGTCCTTTTTTGGCTTCAAAAATAAATTTTTTTGGGTTTTCTAAAGGGTGTTGCCCGCCCAAAGTAGGCTTTGCATCCGAACCCCAAAAACGACCCCGGGGCCGTTCGAAATCTTTGGGGTACGGCACCGTCAAGGGTTTTAAAAACCTTTCCCATTACTTTGGCCGGGGCAAAAATGAACATTTTGAAATGCGCTTTAATTTTAAAAAATTTAAAATTTTTGGTGTTTAAAAAAAAAATTTTTTTAAAAAATCCTAAATTTTCAAATTTCACTTAGGGCCCGTGGGTAAAGTGCCCGTGGGGAAATTTAAAACCCCGGGGGGGTCCAGACGGAAAAAAATGGTACCTTTTTTTTTTTTTTCGGACTTGTTTGGTTTTTCCCATTTTCAATTTTTTTAAAAATTTTGAGATGCGGGGTAAAACCCCCGAGGTTTGAAAAATTTCCAAAAGGCCAATGAAATAGCAAAGGGTTTTAAAACCAAAATTCCCCCGGAATTTTTTTCCCGGTTTCCCGGGGGAAAAAATTGAAAAGTTGGAAATTTTTTTTTAACATTTTGCAGTGCAACTTCAAAAGAAAAAATTTTTGGGTTTTTCCTGGGTTTTCAAATTTGGAACGAAAAAGGGCCCTCGTTAATGTGCGGAAGATAAAGGGAAGTAAAAAAAATTTTGTTTTGAAAAACCTTTGGTTTTCCCAAACCCGGGTTAGGGGGAAACCCTTTCGAGTTCCCGCCCGGGGGACATTTTTTGATAGTTAAATTTTGCATTCGAGGTCAAAAAAGCAGGGTAAATATTTTTTGAAAAATTTAAAAATTTGGGAAAAAAAACCACTGTTTTCCGCCCTTTAGGGGAAAGTCAAAACCAAAAAATAAAGTTTTTGGCTACGTTTAAAGGGGTAAAACGGGGGGGGGAACAGATTGCAAGGTTTTCCGGTTTTGCATAAAAAAATTTTTCAACATTCTTTTACCCCATGTTTTTTTAAAGGGAACCTAAAACGGGCCCTTTTTCGATTTTTTGTCCCACCATTTTTGGTCTCTTTAATTTTCTAAAAAAGATAAAAACTTTCTAAAAAAAAAATTACTTTGACCCTATTTCAAAATGCCCTGGGCGCCAAAAGGGGCACTAAAAACTTTGGTTTGTAAAACCCAAGGCCGAAAAAAAAACGTCATTTTTTCGATGCTGAAAATAAAAAAAGTCATTTCACGGATAGCCTTAAAACGATTCGTTTTCCTTTTTTTTGACTTATAAAAAAACGTCTAAGGTTTGGCGATTACGAAAAAACAACATTTTCCAACCTTTCTTTTCCAGATCCTGGCCCCAAAAAAACGCCATTAAAAATTTTGAATACTCTCGTCAGTAATTTTTTTTTTAGCTAATTTATACTATTTTAAACATTTTTTAATAAAGGGTTGCGTTCGAAAGCTAAAGGGGGCTCCCAAAGTAGATACAAACACGGGGGGCCCAACATAAAAAAGAAATCTTTTTTTGCTTTTGAAGTGATGTAAAAAGTCGGGGATTAAATTGGTTAATTTGGGGGGGCTTTTTTAAATTTATTTTTTAAATCCAGAAAACGAATGTCCATATAAAACTCCAGAAATGAACTGCACATCGAAAAACACATGACAAGAAGCTTTAAACGCCTTAGTGCAATCGGACACCCATAGACTTCCACAAAGGGGGTTTTAGCCCCCCTAGGGCAACCAAAGAAATGGGGGGAACGAAAAATTTAAATACTTCCACTAATAGAAAAAAATTTTCTTTTACTAGCGATTTCCCTTTTAAAGGGTTTTGGGCAGGGGGGGGCTTTGGGGGGGGGGGGAAAGCCCAAGTAAACAAAAACACGACGAGGGAATCGAGAGGAAAAAAGGGGCGAGGAGTGGGGGGGGGAAGTCGATTTTTTAAAAAGAAAAACCCTTTAATTTTTCAGTGAAATTTATTTAAATTTTTTCCCGTACGAAACCGAATTGTGGGGTGTTTTTTGGTTTTTTACTAGATGCCCCTGACCTGTTTTTTTTTTTTTTGTTTTGTGGGGGGGGGGGGGGGGGGGGTTTTGGCAAAAATAAATTAAGACATTTTATTGATAAACTTCAAGCAATTTAATTTTTTAGGCGATTCCAAGGCGGCAGTGGGCTGGGATAAGAGGTTACGGCCCCCAACACAAAATTTAAATTTTGTTTCTTTTTTTGGGGGTTTTCTAATTTTTTTTGGGGGAAAACCAATTAAAAAAATTTATTTTTTTATAGCTTTTTTTTTTGGGTTTTTTGTTCCCTCGGGGGGTTTATCTCGGGGTCTTTTAGAACTGTATTGGGCCGCGAAGCGTGGTTTTTAGAGGGGTAATTTTTTTAAAATCAAAACAGGCTCAGGGCATTTCCTCACCCTTTTTGGGGCATTTTCAAAATTTTTAATTTTAATTTTTCCCTTTCCCATTACGTTTAGGGGGCCGCATTCCCCCCCAAAAAACCTTTATTCACGTTTTTCCAAAAAAATTTTTTTAATGTCCCCAAAATAGTAGTTGGTCATTTTTTGGAAAAACGTTTTTTTGTATTATAAACTTCCACAATTTCAGTACGATCAGGTTTCCTCTCGAGCTCTACGTACCGGACGGGGGAGGGGCTATTTTGTAACCCGGGGCAAGTGTCACGGAAAAACTTTTTTTCCAGGTTAATGAAAAATGTTCCCGTATGTTGGGCCCGTCCATTTGGGCTTTGCGGATCTGGGGGGACGAGGCGAAAAATTTTTGGGCTTACCGTAAAATATTTTGGCTCGTTTGGGAAATTTTCACAGGAAAAAATTTCTCCCCCATTTTTCCCAAAAGGCGTAAAAAATTATCATTTTTGAAAATCATTTTGAACCCCCCGTACTTAAGAGGCGGCGGACAGCGTCCGGCGGCGGGACTGAAAAATGGGCCCGGAAAACAAATTTGTCACAGGTCTTTGGGTAAACGACAAACGTCACCCGAAAACTATCGTATCGCGGCCGTACGCGGACCGATTCGCGATTTTGTCGCGTCAACGAGGTTTTCCAACTACGAGGTATTCCGAGTACGAGGTTTTCCACGCCCTCCGCGTAGCGGCTTCAAGCCGCGCTTGCGCGACTTGTCGTTAAAATAATTTCTAAACATTGTAAGTCTATTTCCAGTTTATTATTTATGTAGGTTTAAATCGCAATGAATCTTGCTGATTTTGTTAGCAGTTCTCAATGAACTCGTACCGGATGTCTGTTTAAAATTTCAGCGCAATTCTGTTCAGCGATTCGGCTGATTTCCAACGTACACACACACACACACACACACGCACGCACGCAGAAAAACAATTAGGGCCGTTTAAGTCGAATGGAAATCACTACGTTCCGCTACGCTCACTCGTTCAACTATCCTTACATATTTTGTGTGGACACATAAATTAAAAAAATAGCCTACCAGAAACCATCTGCTATCTACATCTCTTTTTATATAAAAAAAGTCCATATAGACCCCTGCCATTTATGCATAGCCCAACCTGTTCCATATCTTTCAATTTATGATTTCAAATGACGATTACTTATATCAGTGGCGTAACAAGTAGCTCTTGTTTTTCGGGGGGCGAACATTTTAGAAACCTCCAAAGATCACACAACACACAACTAGTGAAAAGGGTTTGTGGGTCCAGTCAGTGGTGTTATCTCAAAATAGTATATGGGTGAACTACAATAATAATGAACAATGGGCGGTCTGAAGGGTGACGCGGGTCCGGGGCGCATAGCCCCGGAATTCGTTTTGATTCTATGAGTTTGATTGGAGTATTTTGACGATTTTTTAATGACAAAGATGAGATGAAAATAAAATAAAAAGATGTATAAAAAAGAGCAAAATCCAAAAAAAATATACCAATATTTACTAACTATCTCAATAAAAACCTCATGTCAAATAAAATTGTACACTCCCTCGCCCTCTCTGACAAAAAATGGGGAAGGGTCGCCTTCCTACGAATTCCATCGTAGTTACGCCACTATCTTTGTACGCTGCAAGGCGCTATTCATAATGACTCCCAACTAGTCAATAATCTAATTATAACTATTCTGTAAACAAGTTATTTTAATGCAGAAGTGATTCTGATTTTAATGTGGCATTACCCTCGTTAAAAGAGGGAATAATTACGTTACGATTAACTTTTATAAGTGTTTTAATCAAATAATGATATAATCACAAGAAGGTTCAAACAACTTTGCTCTGGCATCCATGAAGCCCTATCGTATTATAAGACTATGCTAAAAAAGTTAATTCAATAAATAAATGTACATTTCTCTATTGTGTAGCGGTGTAAAAAATCTTCGGATGTACAAAAACAAATTTAGAAGGGGAAAAAGAGTGTCCCAAAAAAAAATTTTATAAAATTTTTTTGGAAATTGTATCGTGGGGGAAGATTTATTGAAAGGGAAAATAAACATTCTTTAAAACTAAAAAAAGGGCCCCTTAAGGGGTCCCCCCCGTTGAGGATGAGCTTTTTTAATTTTTTTAGTTTAAAAGGGGAAATTCTTTTTTTCCCTTCCCTTCCCAAGGTTTTTTAAACCATTGTAGGTGTTTGTTGTCAATTTTTCTATTGTTTTTTTTCCCTTTTTAAATTTGTTTTTTATTCCCAAAAAACTTATTTTTAAAACCTTTATTTCTATGTTTTTGGGAAAAAATTTTTTCTTTTTTTTTTAAAAAGGTACAAAATTTACACCAAAACCCTTAATTTTCCTTGTGAAATATGAAACTTTGGTGGGCCCCCACCCGTTTGGTCAGAATGGGCCCCCAAAGGTCACGAAAAATATTGCACTAAAAATCAAAAAAAAATCGTAAAAGTACATATTCATGAGAAATATTTTTCAATTGTACCCAAAAAAATACAGCTAAAAAGTTCAAAGTTTTAAAAATTTCCCCTAAAATTTTTTCTTTCAAGATCGATATCCCCCGTTTCCCCCGGTAGAGAGCAACAAACAAAAAAAAAAAAAACCCGAGCAAAATTTTTTTGGGGGGTCATTTAAATTTGAAGTTTTTCCCCTTGGGCTCATCCCAAAAATGGGACACTAGTGGATAATTCCTCGGCCCTGAATTTTTTAAAAATTTTTTATTTTCTAGAATCGGTGGGTTCTCAATGCAAAAAAGGGTTATTCAATGATAAATGCAACTCGCGTGGTTTGCTGTGCTGTAGGCACCGGGAAAAATCTCTTTAAAAGGCGTAAAAAATTTAAAGCTTTTGATAAAAAACCTAGCTATCCACCAAATTTTTTGGATGGAAAAACGAGGGACTTCCCCTTCTTTTAAAATAAAGCTTTTCAACTGTTCCAGTAATGAATGTGGCATCACCCATTATGTTCTTTTTTCAAAAAGTCACGCTCCATAAATAATGTTTTTGTGACGTCGTGCCGGTAAAAAGAAATTTTCCAATTATTGAAATCCGCGTATGGGCACTTTTATCTTCTTTTTTTTTTTAAAATTTTTAAAACATTTTAGTCAAAGAACCCTTTCCCCAAAAAATAGGACTATCAAAAAATTTAAATGATTCAAATAAAAAAAAAATTTTATTTTTTTAAAATACCCTTTAAAAAATAATGATGTCAAAATTTGACGATTTTAAACTTTAATTTAAATCAATGTAGGTGTATAGTTTGAAAACGATACGTTAAAATTGTGAAAAGTGAACAAAATCACAAAAACAATCTGGGAAGGGGAAAGGGGGTTCGGGGGTTGGACGGGGGGGGTTTGATGGGTTTGTGGGTTAGGGTTTAAAAACCAAATTTTTTTCTGGGAAACCTAAAGTAAAATTAAGACAGGATAGGGTGGGGTTATTTTTTTATTTTTACTCATGAAACTAATTAATACCTGATTTGAAAAGGTTTTCCATTTCCATTATCATCAAACTCTCTTTGCCCTCATCCCCCTTCACTTTCAAATTTTTTAATTGTTTTCCGTTTTTTTTTTTTCATTTAAAGCATTTCTTTTTGGTCGCGATAAAAAATTTCAATTCGAACGCAGCCCTTGGGGCGTTTGTTTTCCCCAAGTATTTTTTTACCCAGACAGAATTTTTCCCTTGCCCCGCTCACTCTGCTTTCTTTTGGGGGGGGAATGACCGGTTTCATAAATTTCCCAAACGCTCACCAGAAAATTAGACCTGGGACCGGGGCAGCTCTAGCCCCTTTTGAAATTTAACCCCTTCGGGCCCTTTATATTTTCCCAGAACCCGCGCTGGGGAATTTAAAATTGTATGTCTACCTCGTCACAATTTTTTTGTGTTTAAACGTGCGCGCTTTTCATTTTTTTTTTAATGTCCCCCGCGAATTTTAAATTTTCCCGGGCAAACTTTATAACTGGGGCTTTACAAAAACGCATTTTTTAGGGAACCAGTTCCATTTTTTAAATTTTTACGTTTGGTTAAAAAAACCCAAAAAAAAACACACGAATAAAACGGAATTTTTTGTGATTTTTTTTGTGTCTTTTCTTTTGAATAAACAAAATTTTTTAAAGGGGTTTTTTTTAAATCAATTCCTTTTAAATCCGGGTTAATCTTTTTCTCGCTTTTTTAATCCTTAAATGTTTACACCCTCCCCGAAATTTTCCAAAAAAGGGCCTTCAAAAAACATCTCTTTTTCGGGGACAAAGCAACTTTTTTTCCCCCAATACACGTAGCATCCCACTAGGGATGCCCAAAACATTCATTCTTTTGTTTACATAGCGCTGAAACGTTTTCCCCACATAAAAACGACGACTCTTGGGGCTATATCGTTTAGATTTCAAATTCGAAAGTGCTTGCCCCGAGAAATGGGAAAATAGATATAAAACGTGCCCTACTTTCAACCCGCCCACGTTCACAAAAGCAAAAAATTTGGGTAAATTTAAATTTCCCTTTCCTTTCCCCGTTTTAAAAATTGTCAGTAGGGGTGGCTCTACCAATTTTGATCGTAATGAGGGAAAAAGCTTTAAAACCCCATTTCAATCGCAAATTTAAATTAGTACCGGCATTTAGAGGTTTTTTTTAAATGGTTTTCCCTCCCAAAGACAAATTGTTACTTTCCTTTTCTATAAAAAAGAGGAAAAAATTTAAAAAATTAATTTTTTAAAAAAATTACATTAAAAACACCTTTAATTTTTTTTTTGCAGGGAAAATTTAAAACCTTTTTTCCTTTAAATTTTTGCCCAAATTTTAAAACACTAATTTTTTAAATAAATTGGGGGGATTTTTGGTTTTTTAATATTTTTTTTTACATTTATGATAGTACTGAAATTTAAAAAATTTTAAAAAGAGCAATAAAAAAAAAATTTTAAAATAGCTTCATTCATTTAAATGTGGGTAGGAATTAAACCTAGTTTTTGCTTTTGCGATCTCTTGCCACCCTTTCTCTGTGGCGAGTGAGTTTAGCAAGGATTCAAGCAAAAAGCCACGGTTTTGGGGCCCCGGGGTTGTCGGTTTGGGGGATATAGTAACGAAAGAGGGGCCCCCAAACGATAGGTTTAAAATGGGGATATACTGCAAAAAGTAACTTACAATAAGTAAATGGCACGGGGTCACCACTAAACCCCCCCGAAAGAATTTTGATTTCGGGGACAAAAAGGTAAGGGTTTAAAAAAGACCACCATGTCGGTGTCTTCCAAAATCTCTCGCATTTGGGCAAAGTTTTTCTCCCCTGGGCAAAAACTCCAGTTCCTGTCAAAGGTGATCTTGAAAAAGAAAAACGATAACAAATTTTCCCTTTTAAAATATTTAAATGATATTATGGGTTTCCCTTATTTAATAGATTTCCATTTAATTATCGTGTTCCATAATAATTACATAATAATAAAGCATAACGTGGGGAAAGACAAAAACCTTTGTCCAAAATTGGGTTTTGTTTTTGGGAAAATTTTAAAAATTTCAATTTTTGAAATAACCCCTCTAAGGGAAACATAAAATTTGGGGGATTAAGCTTTTGTGTACGTATTTTTTCCCTTTAACCCCATTACTTACAAATTGACTTCTGTGTTTTAAAAAAAAGCTATGCGCAATTAGCTTTCAATTAAGGTAGTTGGGCTTTATTCCTTGCTTCCAGTAAAAAAAGATCCGGGAATTCTAAAAATGTAAGGGTAGAAAAACTCGTTAAATTATCTTCGTTGTTTTCCCCCGCCCAAATCGGGGGTGAACTATGAAAATTTTTCCCCCCAAACACTGGTGCTTTTTTGAAAAAAAAGCTGCTTACAGTTAACGAAAAGAAATTTTAAACCGAACCGCAAGGGACTCGGGGAAAATTAAAAAAATAGTACTCTTGAAACTTGCCTTGGGCCCCTTTAATATAAAGAGTGCTTCCCCCGGGGCCCCAAACATCCCCGTCATCCGGCCCGGAGGCCAAAATATGTTGGCGCAAGGGCGAGGATGTACAAAGCGACCTAGAGTTTTTGACTTAGAAATTTTAGAAAATGCCCTAGGTTAAAGAGGGGTTTGGAGTGGACTTATATGGGAGTAATTTGGGATTCAAAGAGGTGCGCGAAAAAAATTTTCATTTACATTGAGTTAGAAGGGTTTTTGCAAAAATTTAAAACTCACTAACCCAATTTTTTTAATGATAGCGATGTTTTTACCTTTAAATTTAAAATACATCAAATGATGTTTTAAATGTAAATAACTTAATAAGTTTTTAAAAACCAGCTTCACTAACGACTAAATAAAAAATTTAAAAAAGCTGTTGGAAAAAATAGGAAAAAATTCTTATAACGTTTGGTACCATAAAGGTTGCAAACACCCTTTCGAATAAAATTAAAGAATTTTTCCCCTTTAAACAAGTTCATTCATAAAAGGTGAAATCCAAATTTAATGTTTTCACAAAAATGTTCAATCATGTCTTTATTTATGGTAAATACTAGGGAAGTAATTGGTGCTTATTCAACTGATTGTATAGACGTACACACACACTAAAACAATCTAACCGTGCATTGAAATCCTTGGTGGAGGTGCCGAGTGCGGTTAAAATATATCATGGACTCGTGAACGAAGAAAAAAAAAACGCAGGTCATAGGATGACGTAGACGGTTTTTATCTGTAGACGAAACACACAAGTTGACAAGAAGAAGAAGACAGAATAGAACAGAAAAATGATTTTGATGGGGGAGCTTCACTCCTTCAAATACTTAAAAGTTATTATTGAATTTCAAAGACCGTTTTCTGTATACCATGCATGCGTTACGAACATTTTTTTAGTTGCTTTGCCTTAGTATTTCAAATTATCGGTTGTATTTATTTAGTAAAACAAATAAAATTACGATTATGTTACGAGCGATATTCAATGGAAAGCAGGAAATACTAGTGCCGCAATATCTAGCGAGCTTGGTTGTACCTATCTGCGGGTTCCTGCACGATCTTTATTACCAGATTATTAAGCTTGTCGCTGCAGAGCGAGAATTCGAGATTAAACTTGAGGTAACCTTTCTCTACGACCGAGATAATCGTAAACACGTATTAAACGTTCACACAGATAATTTGTTGAACGACTAGCAATTGGAAATGAAATAATAACCCTAATCACTTTTACTTGAGCGACGAAAAGCCCTCACGTTATAACGGAGTGAAAATTTCTAAAACGTTTATACGCACACCAACTAGATAATATCAAGGATATTTTGAATTAGTAAACTTTGTTATAATAATTGGTAGAACGGGGCTACATCTAAATTATATCTGTTATGTTATGATAACAAATTGCCGCAATAGTACCTTACATATTAATATTCATTTTAAAATACAGACTGTGGTAGATTGTGATGGAAGAGAATGAACTTTAATATTCATATGCATGTTTACTCTTTTTGAAATCCCCATTTAAAATACGCAATTCAACATAATTACGTGCTGATTTTAAAAGGTTTATGTACTTTCTCTAGAGTCGCAATAAAATGTTGGTTATTCAAATCAACCTGACATTTTACCTTTTAACGCGTAAGAAAGTAAACTAATATCACATTTTTTACAGTTTTCCTCCAGAATTGTACTAATCATTAATTACAATAAATTCACCTATTTTAAAAAAATAAAACGAATAACTAAACGTTTCAACACGTATTGATATTTATTTATTATTTAAGGTCCATCGTATTCTAGAACAAATTCACAGATAGTTCTCCTCCTTTGTAAATCAGTTTTTATAACTGAATAGGATAGACGTTAAATAAATAATAATAAAAAAGACGAAACAGTTTCATGAAATGTTGTCACATTTTTGCAGTGGACGATAAACCACTTTCCGCTCCCAATTTATTCCCCACACGAACACAAACTGTGTAATATCATCACCTGCGGTTTGCAATCCCCTCTGCGCATGTTACTCGCATGTTAGCCGGGTCCCATAGCAATTCCAGCTGAAAGTTTCTCTTAGTTTAAAGCCAAGTATAGTGAAGCATATTATTATGTTCGTGGTAGTTCCGAGGAACATCCATTATACTACGGTTTACGTTGTTTATTGCAAATATCGGTCCCAAAAAACAAAACATCATGTTATTATAATGGTATTATGTGCATTGGAGATATGGCAGGCTTGTTTCTTTGAGCACCCATGTGCGAAAACTGTGTAAAGATAAAGAAAATTGTTTCTAGAGCTTGCACATGACAAAATACTAATGATAAATAGTGCAATTTGATTATTTGACTATTTTATTTATAGATCCTGATGAAATTGATACTTTTAATGGTCAGATTAACTTACCATTACCATTCGTTACTTGTGTTCTTGCATTCAATGACGCTGGAGGTGCATGGCACTGAATTTCGAAATTTTTAAGGGGTTGGGGGGTAGGCAACCCCACGGGCACCAAAATCTTTATGTACCACGTTGAAGTTCAATAATAATTTTTAAAATGTCAATCGGACGTCATTATCGGTTTTTATCGTGAGCACGCACGCACCGACAGAAGGACAGAATTAACCATAAGTTTTTAGACAAAATACAAATATGCGTTGATAATAAGAAACAATGTTATATCCATAGAATGAATTATCTAAAGTGTTTTTAGCTTAAAAGAATCATTTACGTCTTCCTCATACCTAATGTGTCAAGTTTGCTCCTAATTCGCGTTAAAATAATAATATTTTAGTTTGAAAGAACATAAAATGGAATTCAAAAATAAAATTGCATGAATACTGTACCAAGCATACAAAAAATTTACAGTAACAATTCATCCATCAACTGACATACTACTTATCTTACATTATAAAACAATTTTTTGAACAATCATCTTTATTATTACATAAATTCATCAAAACACAATTCATTATTATTTCCGAATACCGATAAAAATTTATTTGGATCGTTTCGTTTCGTTTTCACATACGTTTTCATCCCAACGCGTTTTGAAAAATTAAAATGGGGAATTCTCTTAACAAGCTTATTGAAAAATAATGCATTCTGAATTGCCATTCTTATGAGAAACATATTTTACGGACATTTTTCTAATATCAAGTAATTACCTCGATATTGGCTTCTGTTGTCAGCTCGAACGGCCTTCTGCCCTCTTCATTGTCGTAAAACACAGCACAGATTGAGCGGGGATGAGCTTGAAACGAGCTAAATGTCGACTTTGCGCGGGCGATGAGATCGCAGCTAGGGAAAATTAAGCCTTTTAACGCGGAAAAAGAAGATTCCATCTGAATGGATCGTCAGCTGTTAATGTTTTAAAGGGGAGGGCGCGTCCCAGTTAAATGCAGATGTGGTGGAAGTCGGAAATTTACTTTGCCTTTTCTCGTCTCGTTGTGACCTCGAACGTGGGACAAAAGTTTGAATAAATGTATAAGTTAACGTTACAGTTACATTGATATTGTGTCGTCTTTTGTTCTGTGTCTGTTTATGTATTATATTGTAGATGTAGAGTGCATAATGGTTGGGGATGATGAAACATTACAACTACCCGACAATATCTATTGTCATGTGAATGTGTAATTTAATGGTATATGGACTTGTGAACGTGTCCCATGAATTAAATATTTATAATAATCCCAAAAACTGGCTTATGCTTTTGACGCTGTAATAATAATACTCATAATTATTTAAACAACAAGAAAAATTAAGAACATAATTGGTGATGATGCAAATCATAAAAATATCGATCGAGATAATATAGGACATTGGTTGAGAAGCCATGATAGTAAAGTTACGTTATAAATGATCAATATGTATTTAAGTTTTGATCAGTACAAACGTATTATAACGAATTACTCTTTTAATTTGATATCTGGTGACAGTACAACAAAATTAATAATACATCAGTTCTATATATTTCTGGAAAAAAAAATTGATTTAAAATTTCTTGTGGGACACCTGACAAGTGTAAACCTCAATGTATGCCCCTCTTCAGGGGTCTATAGGGTTGGACAAATAAGTAGATAATTCGATACGATATCGATGTGAGAATATTTTCGATATCAATATTTGTAATCCATATCAAAATATCGATGAAAAAATTAACAAAAAATACCAAATTTTGTAGAAATCGTGAAAATCTAAAACGATGATATGATTTTTTCGAATTGTTGAGATAAAAACCTTTTACGCTATAAATAAAAAAAAAAGAAAAATATATGTATTTATTGAGCGAGCGTAGCGAGACTTGACTCCACTTGACTCTTATAGCTCGAATGTCTGGGTTTTTTCTGTTACTGCTTCGGTACAGGTCGCACAGTTTCTTTGATCGACCTGAAATTTTAACCACCTAGGCGGGTTGCTGTATAGTTTTTAAACAAAATCCGATCGTTGGTTATATATATAAAAATAAAAAGGTTCCGATCAATATGAAATTTTGCAGGGTCAATAAGTACAACATTCTCTCCTATTTTACAAATTTTCAGCTAAATCGGTCAAGACCTTAAAGACTTATTGGTATGTAACATTATGGGAATGTCGTACTCGGGTCGTTGTTGCACGTACCGGTGCTCGCTCAACAACGCGACGGGACTTTAGCGTTTTCCTAGTTTAGATTTTGGTTCGCAAATTTTTAAATGTATATCATTTATCATTTTTTTAATCATTTAACTCGAAGTTTTCATGTGATATCGATGATTAAATGATATTATAGCCCAGTTCTAGTCTATCGTTTAAAAAAAAATTGGATATGTGAAGGGAATGTTCGAGGGGTGTAAAAGAGCACTCAATCCCTTACATTTGCCTTTACGACTGAATAAAATCCTCTGGATTTTTTTTTCAGTAAGGATTGTCGATTGCGGGATACGAATCCAGTACCAATTAAATCAGAGTCTCCTTTCAGCCACCTCTCTCGGTGAGGTGAACAACTATTTAAACGACTTTTTGATCGACACGCACGCACGCATGTGAGTCCCCCTACTTCAAAGGCAAAGGCTTCGTCGCAAGGGAATGTCCCCGCCTACGTGGGTGTAGATTGTTACCCGTCCCCGCATTGTTTGATTAGTCCGGGAGGTCCAGAGGGCAGTTGGATTATACAACACGCAGAGACCCATATCAAATTGTTCGCCCGGAAAATGTCGTTAAGCCGTACACACTACCGGCTAATACGACTAGGCGAGCTATTTGGAAATAGGAGGAGTGGGGTTCAAGTCGGTATTAGGCAAGGGTTTCGTGATGGTAATTCGCTCTGAAGTATTATCTAGGCATTCTCGTGAATAGCATGACTTTGGTAGTTGAGACGTCAAAAACTATGCCATTGCGATAGCAGTAGACAGCAGCATCAGCAGCAGCAGCAGAACAAACTCAATGTTTTCAAACTTGATGCTTTCACAGACCAAAATATTTCAAATCAAATCAAAGACAGAAGCTTTTTAACTTCTGATGTTGACTAAAGTCCATCAGTTCTTGGCTTAAAAGGGTCTAAAAACCCCAAAAATTATTTTTTACCACGTGATCTATAGCACAATACTACACTAAAATGACCGTTTAAAAAATTATATCTTGTAACTGTGATTTAACACAAATTTTTTATTTTTTTTTATCCAGAAATTTGCAAAAATTGGTGTTTTGGGAAATTTCTTAAATCGGCTTTAATCTGCTTCTTTTTTGGTCCACATAGATACTAGACCATAGTACCAATCTAAAATGCCCCTTTATAACATCGTGTCTTGAAACTGTGCCCAAATATACCCTCAAAACACGCAAAAATATGCATTCCAAAATCACACCCCATCTTGGTAATCTGCATATTTTGACCGAACTACTTGCCCAAATTACAAAACAAAATATAGAGAATTTACAGGAAAGGCTGTAGAGTACGTCAATAATGGCCAATATTTTTTTGGATAAAAATCCTCCAAGGTCACGGGGCATAAAGATCGTCCCCATGTTATTTCTTATGGGAGATTTTTGCCGATGGGACCTAGCTCGAAAAATGTCATGTTTGACAATTTTTTGGGAGGTCATGGTGGCCCTATTAATTTTTCTGTTGATTGCTAAATTCATTACTAGTTAGCCTGAATTAAATATATTTTTTGAGTTTAGTGGTTAAATACCCCCCTTTAAGAGTTTGTAAACGGTGACTTTGGAGCCGTCCTAGCAACGAAGCACATAATTACATTCAAAGTTATTCTGAATCGACCTTGTTGATTCTGGAATTGTTCCGCGTGTTCGCACTGTCCATACCACTGATTGCTATATTTTTATTAAAAATATCGATCTTTGGTTGGTTATCGCTCACTCGCTCTACAGGGTTGGCTTGGTCGCTTTGATTTACTGTTTCCCACTGAAAATCAGTTATATAACTGAGTAAGTAGACTCTAAATACAATGCATGTAGTTATGTATTTATTTATTTATTTATTTAATATATATTTTACGTGTCATTTCACTGTAATAAAAAATACATAATCATAAAAAATAAAAATAATATTATAATATACAAAAATATAATATAATTATAATTATTTATTTAATAAAAAGAAGCAAAATAATTCAATAACGACAATATCAAATTTGATGATTTCAGTCCGCCTCAGATAGCACAGTCGTATTGAAACGTCAGGAGTTTTAAATAAAACGAACACAGCGAAATGACTCGTAAATTATATGATTTCTAGAAAAATACAATTATTAAGAAAGAAAGAAAACTACTAATTCTAGCACCAAAGTTTAAACCATCACCACAATGATAGTTAAATGGGGATGTGATAAATGTAAATAAAGTTATCAAACTTGATCTGGGTAAGAGATTACTCGACATGGTTACGTTGGACATTTTAAAAAGTGATTGGCAGAATATTAGTATGTACAGAACGTTATTTCAACAACAATAACAATAATACAGAAAAAGTCTACATTTAAAATAACTTCAAAGCCAAAAATTCTATCTGCAATTAGTAAAGTTTGACAAACTTAAGGACAGGAATATCCTGAACGAAGACACTTTGTCAACTGATTGTCTGAGAAGGATTCATATATAAAAAAATTACAGCATTAAAGTCTTTTGATGGAGATGCCAGGTTGATAGAAATGCCAATTTGGATTTTCACCAAAATTATTTTGTTTGTTTCAAGCTTATAGTAAGCCAATGGCGAAAAATCGTCTGTCAATCGGAGGTCGTGTTTGGTTTTATCGTGAGACGCGTAACACGCACATAAGGACGGCATAATAAATTATGGTGAAGACATTTATGGTTAACGAACATGCACATGTATTGGAATGCTTGTATTGAAAACATAAAATAGTTCAGCTTATTAAGAATATGTGTTCGTAATACAGATTGCCGAGAAACTCAATCTTCACAAATCCGCATCAGTAATAAAAGATTTCAATTTGTGCAATCTCTATAGGGGAATGATGAATAAAAAGCCACATCTGAATTATTTATTTTTATTTCTGTTGGTGGATTAGGAACCTAATATAAACATAGATCTTCAGAAATAATGTGTGTTTCTTACCATTTTCAACATTTGGATTAAAAGATTGAAGAGCTGTCCCAAATCGAAATGGTAACATTATTAAATGTTCAGTTCATAAATAAAATGTGTCCATTTATCAAGCAGGCTATAACCTGACATATGTGACCCGATTAGCAATAATCACCGGCCTGTGGGAAGGTTTTTCATCACAGCATGTAGGCGTATAAAGCAACACTAAAAATAGATTCCCAGAATTAAGTGGGAAGAAAATAAATAAACGTCCGTTTATTAAATCGCTCGAAGCGTGCGAGTAAGGGCATCTGGCGGTCGAGATAAGAAACTCCAGATCAACCCGAGGACGAGAAACCGAGATTTGTGTGAGTTACAACATTTTAAACAACCACCCTGACAACTATGTACAAGGCTGAGCGCCCAAGAGACAACCGACACTTGAAGGATGTATTAATCTTTCTGTGATTCTGAAAACTTCCTCGCCTTCCTTTTCCTTACAAACGTGGGGTTATTAATGATGGAATATTCATGATTCAGAATTTCCAACAACGCTTTGTGGACAGTGATAAAAAGACCACTTACTGAGCAAATCTAACGGTCGCAAGAGAAATTGCTCTACTTGGTCGTAGGACGATCATCAGTCTGGAGAGGGAGTGGTGGTAAAAAATGATTTTGCATTTTGTCTTAAATTGATGCGAATTTAATATCACCCTTTTCATGTAACCAATGCAGTGCTTCTCTTTAAACTTATCTTCATTATTTTCTCGTACCCGTTATTTGATTCTGAATATCCATTACATTCCGCTACATCATGTTTTATCAGTTTTACATTTTAAACTTTGCATTTCTCTACAAGTTCCACTTTAGTTTTATTTAAGTTATTTTGAAGTATCCACTTTTTCTCAAAATGGTGGTCTTCTATTCTTACATATCATTTACCCATTGAACTACTGTTTATTTCTTACTTTATTAGTTTAATATATCTTTATATTTTGACAAACAAACCACATATCGCATACTTTATTTCTTTCTCACCTCTCTTTCCCTTTTGGTTAGTGGAATATTGAAAACATATGTAGTACGGTAGGTTTATATTGACAAAGCTCGTTGCGTAAACCATGGTTAAGAGTAGGAATACAGACAATTTATGTGAAAGTGACCTACATAGATAGAAGGTGATGGAGAATATAGTAAGGTAAGGTCACACGGGCAAAGAAGAAAGTGGATACTTTCCGGAATGTTCAATACCAACACAAACTCAAATTATGCATTATACATTAGTAAAAGCATTTTGATGCAGACATGTCATTTGTGAGGTGTGTAAAAATTACGATTTTTCATGATCTTAATATATTCTTGACAATAATCTAGAAAAGTTAATTTACGTGTTAAATTCGTGCTCTAATATTGTAATAACACATTATTAGTACTTCTTAATTAATTTAGAAATATTTCACTTATATTTAATAATACGTCTTTAAATTGTATCGTTATTATTCTAATTACTGACATAAACTTTTGTCAGTTATTTCAATATTTTAAAAGTTAAGATATTGAAATGTAACAGGATACTTTTTAAAAATATCAAATTAAAAGAAACGTAAATCGTTTTATTTTAGAAGCCTTCCTTACGCGTGTTTTTACAACAAATTTACATGATAACATTTTCTTCATTTGTGAAATTTAACACGCCACGGAGAGTATATTACATTGTTTGTTTTATTATTCGTATCGCCCGGCTAGGACTTCCCTCTGCAGCCACCAAAATACCACGAACCCAACATGCGACTTGTACAAATACAATTATCTCATTTAATTTTACTGCAGACAAGAAGCGAATATATTCTTCATGCCAGAAACTCTATATCTTATGCTATAAGAACTTTTCTGATGTAATGCGATTTGTGAGAAAGCTTTTAAAAGGTCGTTTTAATTAGGGCACGTTAGGAAAAAAACATTAGAACGTCCTTATTTCACCGTTGCTTATATAACTCTCCACCGTTTTCCGTTGCGCCGAAAGCCTTGAGGATTGAGCAATTTAATTGAATAAGCTAGCAATTTAGCAATGTAGCACTTTCTTTAATCCTTCTCTTATAAAGTAATAAACTTCCTTTGACACTACAATTACATTTGTGTGCGCGTCTTAAATACAAAACTCGCCAGTTTTATCTCCGCTGAAGAATTTGAAGATTTGTTTTAAGTGGTAGGAGCGCTTCTAGAGTCATAAAAATACTGAATGCGTAGAGAGATTTGGGTTTCATTAATGGATTAATATAACAATTGTTAGCGACGTCTCGCTTTATGGGCGCGTTTATAAACTATCAACAATTAAACGTGCAATGCCAATGAACTTGTACTATAGTGAGGATTATATTAGTTAAGCTTTGAAGAAAGCGAAATGTTTAATAGGCTTGTATGTGGGATCGTATATTATTATTCATGCTTTATTCTCTACTATTCTCATAGAGAAGGCTTTGTCATTAATTAAAATGTGTTTAATTACCTTACAACTACCATAACAATGAAACTTGCAATGCCAATGAACTTGTACTATATATGAGGATTATATTTAGTTAAGCTTTGAAGAAAGCGAAATGTTTAATAAGCTTTTATGTGGGATCGTATATTATTATTCATGCTTTATTCTCTACTATTCTCATAGAGAAGGCTTTGTCATTAATTAAAATGTGTTTAATTACCTTACAACTACCATAACAATGAAACTTGCAATGCCAATGAACTATAAGTGAGGATTATATTAGTTAAGCTTTGAAGAAAGCGAAATGTTTAATAGGCATGTGGGTTCGTAAATTATTATTCATGCTTTATTCTCTACTATTCTCATAGAGAAGGCTTTGTCATTATTTAAAATGTATGTAATTACCTTACACCCACTAGGACAATTAATAATACAATTGATAGTAGTACTATTAGTAGCAAAGAAAGATAAAATCTTTGTAAGAAGTAGTACTTCGCAATACTTGCCAAATGCATCAAGATGATAACAAGGTAAAAATAAGAATAAGGCAATTAACCGTTAATACCCCCTATCTATATATATTTATAAATATATTTGTTTTAAAGAAGTTATGTTCAAATAAATTCGTATTCATTTTTGTTGGTACATTTACGTATATATATTTTGCACTTACTGAGGTATGTGAAACGTTTATCAAGTGAATGCACTATATTACATAGCAACAGCAACAAAATAATTACATAAATATCTTTATTTGACTTATTTTAAACCCTTGATAAGACCAGACTAATATTAATGTTAATCCCAGTATGATCTTTCATCATGATTTAAAAACAACACGATACGAAAATAACAAGAAAGCCACAAACATAATGTGATAGTATTACAGTTAATTATTAAATTTGTATTGATGATACAAAATACATTATTTTGTTACCATACATTTTCTTTCTTTTTATTCACTGATAAATATAAAAGATAACTGTTTACAAAAATTGGAGACAATTTCTTAAAAAATGTAAATTGTTCATATACATGAAACTAAATAACGAGGAGACATCCCCCACATTAAATATTCTACCAACACTTTCATTTGTTTTCTGTTTTCATTCCGGTCGCACTGTCCAAACTGAAGGCGAGTTTATACGGTTTTTATAATCCACCCTATCAACGCTGCCTCGCTTATGTACGACGTGCCGTGCCTATTGTAGCAATGTCATTGCGAAGCTTCCGCAAGTGTTCAGCGTTGCCTGGGCGTTTTAGCAGAGGATATGACCTCCATTAAGATAGGATCATTATAATTTTATGCAATACTCGCGGATATCCGGTTATCTGACTTGAATGCATATTGCATATTATAGCTCATATGTTGAAATTGAATAATCCAATATCTTAACTCGTAAATCCTCCAACTATAATCTGTATCTTGATAACGTCAACATAATTAGCGGTATCATTAGTTAAGTCTAGTCGAAATCGAGAAAAGTATGGCACCTCCCAATAGTGAATAATAAAAGAACAATCTATACAATAATGTAAAATAAAAGTTTTTTAAGTAAAAATTATATAGGCCCTATGTGATTGGGGACGGTTGACGGAAAAAATAAAAAATCAGAACTAAAAAGTGTATTTTGTCTTTAATCAAAACTAGGCTACAAATTCTGGCTTCGTTTGATTCGAGGTAAATGCTCATATACCTGCACTTTTGGTATGATTTCGAATATTCTTAAACTAAAACAAAAAAAATATACCGTCTGTTTTTAGAGATTCCGTCAAAACAAAGTATTTTTAAATGTTAATACAATAATATACACATGGTACGTTACCTTATGATGGCTTTTCACATTTTTACTGAGGTAGCTATTAGATTTGGACGCGAGTTTTCAAGCAATTACACACATTTCTGTATAGGCAAGAAATATTTAACATGCGTTATTAAAAAACATAATACAATCCCTAAATTTAAAAATGTCTACGAGTGTGAAGTATTCAACTGTAATAAAAACACATTTTAATTTTCGTATAAATACTTGCTATGGATGAGAAACGTCCCCATCAAATTTCAATGACATGGCATTTACAGTAGCCATGAACACTATTAATTTTGATATAATAACCTGAATAATCTGTTTTAAAAGGGTCATGATCGTGGAACGAAGGTTTTCCAAGCGTAAATATCTCGGTATCTAAGGCGACGAGCGCATCTTCGTGGAAGTAACGTCGTTGGAACTCGGACTCGGGCGAAATATTTGGCAACTATGTCGAGAGGAAGGAAACTGCTGAACTAAACGGATGTACTCGTATTCAAACAACCGCTTTATATTTATTGTAAGAAAGTCAACATGGAGAAATGTGTGCTCAAGAAAACGTGAACGACGATTTACGATTTTACATTCGCTTGCTCAGTTTGTAAGATGAGGACGTCGACGTGGCGATGGATGTGGAAAAATGGCTCTGCTTGAATAATTGATAGAAAATATTTCTACGATAAAAGGGAAGAACTTTAATGGTCTCATTTACTTTATTAACTGCATCAGGTTTTGATGGAAATCATTTTTTTTTTGATATCACCACATCATAAAATTGTACTGTTTATTTTACCATAATCTATTACATTTAAATAATGCCATAAACGATGCCGATAGTTAAGAAGTAGTACCGTTTGGAATATGGCTGGTACGAGTTGGAGTTAACCCCGTATAAACGTTCCTTAGCAAGTAAATACTGATCTTTCATTTTAGAATTCATAAGAGTTTTGTTACTAATAGTCATATTTCCTACGTGAACACATTAATTTGTGGCCAGATTTTTGATACGATTACTCCCGTAATGTTTGAACCTGAAATGATAAGAGTTTCTGTCATTTTAACTTTAGCCCCATTTTTTTCTGATATTATTTAATTTTACATGCAATATTCAAGAGAGAATTTCACTTGGTTTGGTTAATAAGTCGCAAATTGGAAAATGAAGGAGTTAAGGTCATTTGAAGAAAAACAGTAATTTTACTGATCATGTATCTTCTGCGTTAACGCACCCATAAGTAATATTAATTGAATGGATTAAAATCTAATCTTCATCGTGCGGATTCGCGTGGCTTATGTAAACAGTCGCTTAGCTATACCTCTATCGTCTAAAGTGTACGTAGTTCCCCTTGAACGCGCGTAGACAGCGCTCAAAGCCAGGCGTCGTTTAGCAGAGACGAGCTGTATAATAATGTCATGCCATTATACACACACGCCTAGTCTCTTTAGCTGGCATATTGGACAGGCTGCTTACTTCATTCTCCTAGGGACAGGCGGGTGACAGTGACAGGCCTGGTTGGAAGATGTCTGCGGGGGGGATTCACATGACGACATGGTAAGAAGAGATGACGGTATAGATTACCTTGAAAGAAAGGATGGAATAAAGATGCTAAAATTTAAAGTGAAGTAACATGGTAATATATTTTATCTCAAAATGGTGTAAGTTAATTAACATATTTTAAATAGCGCTATTTAAAGTGATGGGTGGTTTGCAGATGAAAGGAGATGTAAAATTGAGGCGAGATTTGATTTAACTAAATTACGTGTATGAATCCAGTATATAATAATATTACTTATATTTTGTTTTGTATTTTCACCCATAAATTTAAGTGTATGTTGCTGGGCATGAAGTATTTTTGATAAAAGTGTGAATCATAAAAATTCGTATTCTGATTTATACATATTTTGAAAAGTGTTTTGGAAGAACCTTAAATTAATAATTTCGCGTAGATAGTCGCGCATAATTTGATAAGTATCAATACATATTAATATGAAGGAAGGCTCGTTCAATTGCAATTTATATCCCATTGGAGGAATATAGATTTTTAAACTGCACCTTCTTTTTTATTTGGCTAAATTTAATCTGTTAACGATTTAAAATTTTCTAGGGTATGTTACTTTGAAGCGGGTTCTTTATACATCAATATTTAGCTTTGTACAGTGTTATTGATGTTTTTCAGGATTCTTGGGTGTAAGCCACTTGAATAGGGCCCAGGGCCTATTATCAAATTCCGATATCGCAACAATTTCCCCTGTCTGCTCCAACATCAACGAATGAGCATATATTGGAAACCACTTTACGTAGGAAGCCAAATCGACCCGTTTTTATTCGCGTACCAATTTAAAATAATGTACTTTGAGCTCGTAGTATTTCCAGTCTAACCAGAAGAATTGATTTGATTTTGTTTTATTGAATAAGAATAACGAAAGCCTACATATTTTACCCTTAATCACGACGAGCTCTATATATCTATTCAACATGAATGGAATCGAGAAAAATAAACACTGGAAATCTCTGAAATCTAAATGAGAGAAAAGTTTTCTTGAAAGTCGCAGTGAGATATTTCGATTAAACTCATTGGCTTTGGTGTACGATTCAGAAGAAATTGTTTTCTTCTTAAAGTAGATCACAAATGTGGTTATAGTAAACCAATTTGATATAGACATTTCAAGAAAAATACGTTGAATATACACAGCTGGTGCTCCTTAATAGAATTCATCGTTTATTATATAAATATTAAAAACAAATCAGAACGTATTCCGTGACCTTATTGGAGACTTGGAAATCCAGTTTAGTTTTACGGATCCATCCATCTCTGAGATTCTATGCTTGAGATTGGCAGTAAAACTTTACACTTGGGTTTTACGCCCGACTCAAAGTGTTTATATTCAATTCGCATACACTTTAAATCCAATAGTCGCTATTTTCATCAGGACAGCTTTATCAAACGTTTGGTTTTATAGCAAACGTGCTTTAAAATATCATATCTAAAATTTCGAATTTGAAATTTTGTTAGATTTCATCTTTGAGAAGAACTTTGATAGAATCTGATATAGATTTCAATCCGTGCACTTGATCTAAAGGTAAAGGCAACCGATGACCTTAGAACTAAAATACATAGTGTGCGGTATAAAGTTTTTCTGAAGAAACCTTGTCGATCTGACTAATCACCCGCCAATGGGGCTTACTGAAAGTACGTACTGTCACTGACTGGGTAGAAAAATAATTATTTACTTATTTACCGATCGCTCATTGGGCATTACTCGTGTCTCATTGACGTCGTCGTCGTTAAGTAAGGTTTGAACCGCTTCAACTTGAAATCAACCACTGAAAATCAGCTCTGTAACGAAGTGGGTACATTCTAAATATGCATTTATTTTCATTTATTTACTGTTATATTATGCCGTGGTAAACATCAAATAACAGAAACCGGTTAAGCCTTAAATCGTTTTAAATGTCCGTGATTAAATTAGTGACTGAGACGCAGTGGTCATCCTCAATATTTGTCAAAATATTCTCTCAATGCATTTTCCCTGTCCCACTTGAGAAAAATAATGCTATTTACGTCCCCCTTTCAATGAATTCACAACGTAACGAGGCACCTACTTAAAGTCGCTATTAGCCTAGTAAAACTCACAAAATATCATGACACATTATAATCTATAGGCTGTTTACTTTGAATTTAACAAAAGAAAAAAACGCGAAAGCTCCTAATATTCGACTCACTGGACGAAAAGACGCCAAGGCGGAAATTGTATTTGGCAGGGATTCAAAATCGTCTTTAGAGTCTTTGACATCTTTTTCTAAAGATTCAAATCAAGAACTTTGTTATAGTTTCATCAAAGAGAACGCATAAAGTTGCAATGGCAGCTTCAACAAAGCGGTCATATAAAGAGGCAGGGAATAAATCCTTAGTAGGCTTACGATTGATGGGGGCACTGAACTTGTATGACACAATGCGAGCATGAGAGCAGTCGTAAAACTTGCCTTGTGTCGCTAGAATTGGCCTCTGAGACTATTTTAATACAAAATAGTAATGTTCCATTGTACCACTCAGTTTTTGTATAAAACTGTTACGTTTGCGACATTGATTTCAGCAAATACAATTTTTAATGTTTTTAAAGTCAAACTTAAAGCATAATATTTAACTGGCTTTTCGTACTTGCTTGGCCCTAAATGAGATTGTAGCCTTTTGATATGTTGGCTCATTGAAGTTACTTGCAGAATGCCATAGTGACCACATTTCCTTCATAACCACCAGTGTACTTTAAACATTGAAATCATGATTATTTAACAATTTGTTCATATACGCAGCATTTTGGTCACATTGATTGCAAATAAAACGGCCAATCATTTAATGTCTGAAAAAGAATGATTTATTGTCATCAACATGAGAATCTATAAGTTTGGAACACTCCTTTTTTAAAATTTGATAGAACGTGTGAGGAAAATCTGACACATTTTATTCGTTTTTCTCTGAACATTTTGTTGAAGATAAGAGTGAAAGTTTGTAGGTGATAATTTCTTATATCTGGTGGAAAGGTCAAGGAATAACTTCTTCATATTTCTAGATAGCATTCGATAAAGCGTGTTTTTTTTGTTTTTTTTGCCCCAGTTTTGCTTTTACCACGTTTAAACCATGTTTGTATTAGCAATTCATCAAGTGTAGAGTATAATACAACAACTTTGTATACATTTTTTCCTTATCAATCAATGTCGAAACATGACCTAATTTCTGGGTCTTGGAGAGTATAGTAAAGTATGCCACCATAATCGGTTTGTATTCAACTTCAACATTAACCTTGTTTCAAAACAAAAAGTTGCATCATCATTGTATTGTTATTGTATAATTTCGCTGTTCATATGAGCGTTTTAATGTGGTAAATAAATTAATAACACGTTGTTTGATGGTATAGAGTAGACGAACAATCTTTAGCGGGCAGAGTGGGCGTGGAAGTGATTATCAACAAGTAAAGCAGGAGCAATTGAGTGTAGTGTATGGAACGAAGATAATGCTTGAACATGACCTGATTCTGAGTTTATTTTAGGTTACATGGTTTCATCACCCATGCTACAAAGTCTTAATTCTGTTTCTTGGACAGGATCAGATTAATTTCTCGATTTGATTAGTCGGGAAACACTCCCGTAGGTGTAATTGTTACTAGGAAAACGCTTAAGTCCCGCCGCGTTGTTGGATGAGCGTAATTGGTGAATTGAGCTGCCATGTGTTTTGCGGATTTTCTGTTGTTCTGTGAAAAAATCAGAACTTTGTTGAATTTTTTTTTTAAATAAATCAAATTAAATAAAAAATTAACTTATTTTTTTAATTAATCGTAATTTTAAAAAAAGGAAAAAATCGTAATATTGAAATTTTCATAAGAAATAATTATTCGATTACGCACAAATTTTACACGAATATATATCAATCCATAAAATTAAGGTTCTGTGAAAAAATCATTACAATAGGATAAAGCATGTAGGTGTTATAAGTCGAAGAAATTTTTTTAAAAATCGAAAAAAATCGTAAAATTGCGATTTTCAAGAGAAATAATATTTCGATTGCGCTCAAAAACGTGGCAGTTCTTAGTACAGAAATTTCGAAGGCCTCCATAAAATTTCATCGCAATCGGAGTATCGGTTTAGCCGGAAACGTGTTAACAGACAGGCAAAAATACAGAAAGAAAGAAAAAAAAAAAACATTCCGGATTTTTTTCTCCAGTGTAGTGAAATGGATTCTTCGCTTCGCTCGCTACGCTCGCTACGCTCATCCAATGATTTACTACAATTCAGAAATTAAAAAAGTCCTTGTCCTTGAAATGGGTATCTGACACTATGGGTATGTCATTAGATTCCAGATACTATTAATACGTACACAAGTTTTCATTATCCCGGTTGAGGCTGACTTTTTTAATTTCTGAATTGTAGTAAATCATAGGATCAGATTTGTTTTTGAAATTATTCCTTCCACTTCTTCCATTCTCCCACAATGGTATCTCTTCTACATCTTCCAAGTTTTCTCCACTTGCTTGTAGGTTCCTGCATTGCTATCCTTCCATCTCTTCATTGGCATCAACTTCGTTTTTCCCTTCCATTATTTTATCTATACATTCTCTTGGGCATTAGCATTGGTTTCAAAAGTCCCGACATCCCAACCGTGTTCTTCCCATCCCGTCAATTAACTTCTCTTTAACCAGAATTTCTATAATGGTAGTGTATCTGATTCTGACCTTTCTTGCCTTCCGCACCGTGCCTCTATGAATATTATATATTATCCCTCTTTCACCCATAATTCAGGTTTCCGCTGCATAAACCTACGCAAAGATTGGTATGATGGAGGTGGTACATATAAAATTTGATTTTTCGTAGGGATGGCCGCTATAGGGCTCAAATCATATATACCCGGTGTGACCCTCTTATAGGCTGGAAATGGGTATCTGACACTATGGGTATGTCATTAGAATTACAGATACTATTAGTATGTACACAAGTTTACAGAGTGGGTAATTGTTCAATTACGTAAGTAAAGTGTAAGTGCTTCTTCATACTTTATACGTCAATACGTACTTCATTTATGTGCTTACAATTACTGTTATTAAAATATATTTAAGTATATAAAAAAATGCATTAACGTATCGACTTGGAATAAAATAATGAGTAGAATTGCTGAACTTTTACAAAGTAACTTCATATAAGTGAACTAAGTGCATGCTAAGAAACAAAACCCAACGAAACATGGGACATGTTGAAGAACTTGTAAAACTTCGCAAAATGGTAATTAAAATAAAATATTCCTCTCTACAAGTTTAACTTTATAAAAGTTTAACAACTGAGTGATAGTCGGAACTTTATTTCGGATTACAATATATTATATAACAACATATACAAACATGTACAAGTCAAAACATTATACTATTCCTACGGATAGGTGGATAGATATTCACACAAACACTAGACGAAATTGAAAAGTACTTACTATATTTATTTCTTAATTAGACAATGTAGCGGGCGTACCTCGCTAGAGCTTACAATAGGAATATGTTTAAAAGTTCAGTGTCCATTGACTCTTGGTTTCACCTCCTCTCATCACCAAGCACCGTTCGCTTTCGACAGGCTACTCTGACCACAGGGAGTCGAGGGTGGCATTAAGTCACACATCTGTTAGGCCACGACCAGTGTGCCTAGATACGTTACAACATGTACAAGTCAAAACATATATTTGTAAATTCAACAAAACTATAATTAGAATTTAACGTAACATTGCATCATCATCATCATTATCCATCGCCGCTTCCTACTTCTGGCAGGGTCAGCTTGGGTTTCGCAATCAAATTTTTCCACTTCTTTCTATCCTCCCACAATCGTGCCTCTGCTACATTCTCCAAGCTCTCTCCTCTAGTATGTAGGTCTTTTGCTATTGTCTTATTCCATCTCTTCCTTGGTCTGCCCCGTCTTCTTCTTCCTTCAATCCTTTTCTCATACATTCTCCTGGGCATCCTCTCTTCCGTCATACGTTTCAAATGCCCAAACCAAACATTGAAAAAGCGGCATAAATTTTAACATAATTTACATTCGCATGAAATTCTTTTCACATTATTGTAGACCAGCAAGCGTTTTGAAACAGTTTCCAGCGTGCATGGTCGACTGACTCATCTAGTTAATTTTCATCCAATCTTTCACTGTCCGTTCAACATCTGTAGCCAACAACTGGAAACAAAACCCTCCAGGACCAGACGAGTGGTACAGTTCGCAACAAAATCCAAAAAATTTCCATAAAAAAACAATTTCTGAATTTAAAGTACCCAATGCTTTCTTTGAGACGAGCCGGGAGGTAAAGTAGGCTATGCTAAGTGTTAACGGAAACTACACTTCGTTACTGAAACTGACTTTAAGTAATTACTGAGATAATGATCAGTACTTTAATTAAGAATTTAGCTCTTTGTGAAAATACTGACAAAGAAGAGTAGAATTAAATAAATTGTCTCGTTTTTTTGGCAAACGGATTTAAGTTCTGGAAAAAAGAAATAAAAGTAATGTCCCATCACTCCATCGTTTTGTCTTAGTTCTATCAAACACCCCTTATTTAACAAGTATTTCATATGCTCATTGCTCATTCGTACTCCTAATTTATTACTAAGTGACAATTCGTAACGATTCAATGTAACAATACATAACAAATAAATAAATAAGCTAAATATAGCTTAGCAAATGTTTTGAGTGACCTGTGTTAATGGCGGTTAATTATTGTGATTACAATGTGTATTTGAGTGACAGTGTGTCTGAAGTTAAGAATGTTATGCTATTTTACGTACACAGTTTTGTAGACTTTTAGAGTATGTTTGCAAAATCATTTCCAAATGATCGGTGTTCGTTCATGTCGTCGAATTCTTTCTTCTCACCATATAGTTTTACGCCGTTTTCTGAAATATATTTTATCATTCAAATCCAATCATCTTAACAGTTGTTTGTAAAGTATTTTAAAATTATGTTCTATTTTAGGGCTGCTATTTCAACGAATGTTTTATACTAGGGAGCAATACACTTTTCTCTCTGCCGTGTACAAGTAACATCTCACAGAATGTGATCTCCGATTGACAACACGTTTTTTACATTATATATTTTTGGTGACCTAAAGGGCCGCTGGTATAGCCCATATTCTCGGCGCTTACTCAAGAAGAGTTGATCTCTGGTACGAACGTGGTTAAATTACTATAAGCTTCGCTCCCTAACTTGATTACTTCCTTACATGTGCGTGTTTTCTTCCCCAACATTGCTAAGTATAGTATAAGTTCAACTCGCATGTCTTCAATAATATATTTTTAATTTTTTCCTTCCTCTTGTTAAATTACAGAACCTCGAACATTCTGTTTGATACACCTTTAAACAAGACAAGTAAGCGTTTGTAAAACCTCTATAAAAGACGAATTCTTAGAGGCGTGTGGGCAGAGAGTCTGGGGTATGACGAATCCAAAAAGTTTATTATGTTGTGTCAAAACGAAACTTGACAGTTTCAATGATGATGCCTGGGAGAGTTCAAATTATTACAAAACTTCGTGGAAGAATATTTCCTTTTTTCTTTTTAGAAGAATTGAGTTATATCTACCCTCGGTTTTCTGTAGACATTTTAATTAATAAGAATTTTAATATACCTATGGAATCCTGGTGGTTTTCAGCCATCTTATTTACACCTCACAGTCTACACAAAAAGCAGAGATGAATCTGTGTCAGATTTTACAAAATGCTCATTACGTATATATAAATGAATTCAATCTTTACTCTGCCGGCCAATTAATATTGGATGCTACGGGGATCCAGCGTAAAAGTGTACATAGTGCATGTTTATGGAAAAATCAATTTCAAATAGATTTAACAAATAGAATTTAAAATTAATGTCTACGAAGATAAAATATTGTTAATATTATGATGATGCAAAATTGTGATTTCTTGACGAAAATAAAACAACTTTTGCCACTCATTTATATTTTTCATTGTTTCATTTCTTGTTGACCATTTGTTAAATAAATATATCATAAAGCATAAAATAAAGCTTCTACATAATGTTGTATTAATGGCAATTGCAACTTCTAAAAGTAAATGGGAAGTACATAATAATTTTCACCGAAGTCTTTTTCCATTCTTTTAAAAGCATTTTACATTTTGCTATTGCTGAAACATAATAGCGTAGCAGCTTTGTGTCTTATAGACTGATTAGAATTCTTACAGGTTTTTAAGACTCCTAACTATATTCTCGAATTATATGCCCTACATTTAGTACTTAAAGCTAGATATTTAGGTCGTTGTACAACACACGAATCAATCATTGTAATCTAGCCCCCATTGCACTTTTGCAGTTAGTCTTGACAATTGCAAATTGACTATCTCCACTCAGTTCCAAGAATACCCAGGGAATTATTCAATGCAAATTACTCTTTCATTTGAACCGCATCTTAATCACGACTTTAGATGCGTTTCCTCGGAACTAATTGCATCACGCTTCTCTATTTTCTTCTACTGTGATTTCATTACTCTCTTCTCGTGTGTTGTAATTAAATACAATTACATGCGATAAAGTGATAGAATTAACCATCGGTCGTGAGTTATGCATACAAGACAATTTCATAACACATATGCCTGTTCCAAAGGAATCATTTATGTGCCTTGCTTATTTGAATCTAAACAAATTCATAGTAAACGACAGTTAAGATCAAAAGTAGTTCTTTACAGTAATAGCTCACATTGTAATGGACCATTAGAAATTGATTTAACTTGATATTAAATATCCAATATAAAAATACATGGATACATATATTATTTAATTAGTCTATAAAAAGTTATACCAATAATAAATATATTCTATGTAAATAATGGAACACAACGAGCAGTAAAAAATATGTTAATGCAGTAAGTCTATAGGTCGCCTAAAGAAAAGGTAGGGCCAACTTAAGCCTATTTTAAAGTTATGGTCCAAGTTTTCATTTAAAGAATATAATAATCTCTATCCAACAAAAGAGATTATACTTCATAAGGCAATATTGTATCCACCTCTGGCCAAAATTTGAAAGTCGAAGAAACATGGCTGAAAATTTTTCTGAATGAAAGAGGGTCTTACATATCACAGAAAAAAATTGTTAAATTTTTTGCCGGTACATAACATCACTATTGGTAAATTATATGTCGTTTTTTTGACCACACCTGGCAAAATTAAATTTTGAGAATCGGTTTTCTGGATAGAGTTTAAAATACCTTTAGCTTCAGCTTTAGCAATAAGAAAAATAGATTTATGAATTAACAGTTGGTGAACGATACAAAGCTCGAGTTACTCGTATTTGTACGGTTTGAGAAAAAAAAATCGTGCACCAACTGTAATCATTGCTATAGAAATCGATTTTTCCTTAAAGCTAACGATGAAGCTAAACGTGTAAAGAAACTACATCTAAAATAAAACTATTCCCAAAATTTACTTGACCTAGATGTGCAGCCTACACTATTTAAAAAAAGCGACATGGCCGATAGTGAGGTTATGTCCCGCCTATTTTTTTTGCTGAATAATTAAAGATACTCTATATCGTTTAGCCAGCTTTATCTTGAAAATGACTAGTATACCTTTATTTATTGTTGTGTAAACAGCAAAAAAGTTTGTAGATAAGTTACTATTACGAGATTTAAATTAGCTGATTAAACTGATAAATCCACGGACTTATCATACATAATTTTATGATAGTAATATACATATCATATTACATAATATGATACGTTCTCAAAATTATGTTTGCTAATACTACATCAACTTGCAATCGAAAATAGTTCCACAGGAATCGCGAAGTTTATTTGGTATGCTTTAGGTTTTAGAATAATAAAACAAGCTATCTGTGCCCCCCCCAAAAAAAAAAAAACTATCATATTCTAGAACTCATCATGTGCCTACGATTACTCAGGAAGTTTCGAACATCTCTCTTTTTGTTCTTTCGTTCCAGGAATTCCTGTTTATAAAACTATTATGTTATTTTGTTATTTCACCATACAATGTAATTACCTCAAAATAGTTATTTTTATAAAAATAAAACAAGCTAACCTCATTAAAACCTTGGAATCCCTCATTAACCATTCTGATGGTTGTGTGCAGAATAATGTTACCACCCTCATACATCCGATAGTGTTTTCAACATAATGCTAATTGCCTAAGTTCATTCATTATTGAATAACGACCTTTTCACAAAGTAATTACACTCATTTGTGAGAGGGTGCAACAAATAAAAATGAAATAATTGGATAAAACCAAGTAATTTGCAAAACCATAATTACTACAGAAATAATACTTCCTTTCACTGTCTAAAGTAATGCTTCCTTCCGTACGCTTAGAATTGCTGGGAGCTTTCATATCTAATCTAATTACCTCTAGACACATACAGTAATAATTAGGGCATGCCACACTCATGCGCTCTCTCTCTCTCTCTCTCTCGTTCTCACTCGAGATCTCCAGAATATGTGAACTCTGTCAAGTACGGGTTGTACTACGCGAGTGCTGTAATCACAGGTACCCTGGCATGTATCCAAGTGCGCCCTACATGATCAATACTTGCATACTACAGCTAATAACAAGCCCTGTCTCGGCTAATGGAATCTTCATCATTCGTGCCATGTCAGCAATGCCGCACCAAGTTGGATGGCTTTGATATCGTAAATCATTACCTTGCATTCAGGTTACTGTGTTCGAGTGCGATCGGTTGGCAATGAATAAGCGTCGAAGATTTAACGTTTGAACTATTCCATGTAAAGGGTTATTTATCGATCTCTGACCTAAATGAGAAGTGCATGGAGTTTAATATAGGATGTCGATGAGGATAAGTAGGGCTTATTACAAATTAGCTTTCTATGAAGTCGAAGTGAGTGTGATTCAAAGCGTTGAAATTGAAGAACAATGCTTTATTGAACGAGTGAGCGTAGCGAACGTAGTGATTTCCATTCGACTTAAACGGCCCTAATTGTTTTTCTGCGTGCGTGCGTGTGTGTGTGTGTGTGTGTGTGTGTACGTTGAAAATCAGCCGAATCGCTGAACAGATTGCGCTAAAATTTTAAACAGACATCCGGTACGAGTTTATTGAGAACTGCTAACAAAATCAGCAAGATTCATTGCGATTTAAACCTACAAAAAATGATAAACTGAAAAATAGACTTCCAATGTTTAGAATTTATTTTAACGACAATGTTTTAGATTTTGAAAAGATATGTTTTGTTTGTTTTTCGCCTGGCCGTGAAATGCCGTGCCCATGCAAGGTCTGTCGAATGTTGGACGTCAAGGTACCCCCAAATTCCGCTCGTAGATTGAGTAAACCTTGCAATATTTTCACGTATTTCGTACTGGCTATGTTTTCCTTAGTATTGTCACAGATGATAGACTACACTGCGTTATATGCATTTCAAAACATGTTTTTAATAATTTTTTAAGTACAATTTAGGAATTACAAAATCTTTCCCGACCAGGGGATTTCTTTTTCTCTTCCTACTCGTTCTTTTCACTTTTTACTTTTTACTTTTTCAACTTCTCCGTGTAATGCGGCCTTAAGGGCGCTTTAGCCAACTAGACTTGGGAAACGCCAAAGTCGTTGTTAGACGAGTGAGCGAGTCATGTGGTGAGTACCCGGGAACATTTGCATTTATGTTTGATATTTATATTCGTATAAATAATGTTTTTTTTTAAGTTTAGTAGGTATACGGGCGCGTCAACTGTAAGACCAATGCGCCTCTCTAGGCTATGGTAGGTTAGGTAGGCCTAATGTAGGGGGAAGAAAATTAATGTAACCGGGTACTCAACACATGGCTCACTCACTCGTTTAACAACGACTTTGGCGTTTCCCTAGTAAAGGAAATTTAAATCGAATAAATGGGAAGGAATAGAGCGGCAGCTGTCGCGTCCTGAAAATGGATCTAATTAATTTCAGAGCGGATCCGCTTGTAACACTACACTCTACACAGCTGTACATACAATAAACAAATTCCGGTAAATATGCTGTGATTTTGCGAAAAACTGTATTAAATTGTTGAATAATGGGGGGCGCTGAATAACGCCGAATGGAACAACGCCGAATCGATCATGTGTAGTGTACGTACCACGCTACTCTTTTGTGTTGGAAAAGAAAGGTTAGGAGGAAAATTGGCAAGTACACTACACACGATCGATTCGGCGTTGAGTTATTTCTACTAACTCAGCACCTACAACAATGACGCATCGATTTTGGAGGATGTTTTTCGTTATTACTTCTTCGACAACCGTAGTCAATCGTAGCTTCGCTCCCTATATAATGTACCCCCTTACCCGAGCTTGTCTTTTTATCACTTCTAAACCTTTTAAGGCAAAATAAAGAATTCCGAATCATTTGAGTTTGACAAAAAAATTTCTTGCTGTAAAAATATTACCTCAGTAAATACCTCAAATACACAATTAGGGGTGCGTTATGTTTGTTTTTATAATTTGTATTTGTAATATAATTATGTATAATTATTTTAATTGTTCGGTATGATATTTTACCTATGCGTATACCCGTACATCTCAATAGATTGAAATTATAGAATTAAATACAAATTAATGATTTTCCTACTACCACTAACTTTCGCTTTCGCGCTAGAAACATTAAGCAATCATAACCAATAGGCAATGTTTTGTGCGTAGTTCTGAGTGAGGTGTGGGCGTCTTTCATCCCATGGAAGTAAAACTAAATGGGTCAAACATTTCCCGAGCCCTCTTGAGCGTCGCATACACCGCACCCCGACACTGGATACCGCCACGTTGTGCTAGGTCCGGGATGAGCTCCCCGGCTAAATGCTTTCCGTCCCCCGAGTGGGCGACAGAACGGAACAGATGAAAGTGTTCTGTGGGTGTTGGGCGAGGTGGGGGACGCACTAACACTAACGCACCGGCTTTTAGACATGGTCCAACTATTTCTACTAGAGGAAATATTATACTGTCTTCTTGTGGTTTTCATAGGCGATAAACTGAAGTCATGCCAAGTGTTCACCATTTCTTTCTACACTTATATTTGTTTATAGGCGCACTAGGCTGGCTTGTCCAATGATGACGATCCAGTCAAGTGATATCGTGTGGTAAAATACCCAATTCAATTTTATATTGCACTACTTGCAAAAGTGTATTTGAGATCCGCTGTGACTAAAAAAAAACTTGTGGGTTTTTGAAAGAAACCGCACTAACGTAATTTAAAACCTGGAGGTCACATGTTCGATCCCAGGCAACGTATTTTGTCTTCAGATCCTCGCAGATTCTTCGAAAAGGCTGTCAGAAGGATGTGATAAATGTTATATTCCTGGTATTTAATAATACGATTATTTCATATCGCCGACTTTTAGTGATTGTTTGTTTAGTGAATATATTTTTTCTTCTTCTAGGATATTCGCGACAAGAAAATATTTTAAAATATATTTAAAGTTTAAAATATTTACCTTATCTTAAAACTCCTTTTAACTCGTTTTATAAAGTAGATACTTTTTTAAAGGGTATACATTTATCCGTTTTTGATTTCATACTGTGAAAAGTTAGTAGTATTTTATGGGTGTGTACAGTTTGTGAGCTATAGTATTGCCAAGCAGACCAATGCAACGGTTTGCAGCCTATCCCATTATCCCTCTATTTATTGAACGCTATCAGCTGATAGTTAAAAAGAAAGAACACCGCTCTCCATCACATTTATAGGAACATTTCTAAACAAAACAAAAGAAGTGCAAAATAAATTTTATCATGCAGTCAAATTCAAAAACTTTTCTTTTCTAATTATGTAGACCTACTATTCGCTGCCGATTTGTCACATTCAAAAGGCCTGATCATCCGCGAACGTAAATCACTAATTTTTTTTCTCCTATTCAAATAATAAATATGAGTTTGTCTTTTTAAGAAAAAAATCGATGTCGCTTCATTATAGAACGGGACAAAGTATCATATCACATGGAAATGGGCGATAAGAGCTTAATATAAAATTTATATCCAGAATTACATTGGTGATTGTAGTCCGTTGGACGTAAAATAAGAATTGTGTGATACGCCAATTGTGATTGAATTATCAGCGTCAATATTATTTTTATTTATTACAATTTTAAATCAGCACAGCACAATGGCCATGCAAACAAGATTAAAGCTAATAAATCGTATCTATCTGGTGGAAGAATATAAATATCCAGATGTCAATGTACACATTACAACTGGTATCAGCTTTGTCGGAAATATAAAAAGGGACATAATAAATCACATTTGCTTTTATTCAATAAATTATAAATACAAATATGGATCTCATTCTTTTTTCTGTTATAACGATTGATAAGTTAATATTTGCACCAACCATTTTTACTAATACATGACCGGTAATATCTGGATTGCAATAAAATCATTATCATGTATATTGAAATAAATTTTAAAATCCTGATTATTGAAAACACCGTTGCTATATATTTCCAATACAAGCTTACATGATTTAAACCGGTTTTTTAAATTAATTTAATTTAAATTGATTTAGTCAAACTATTCTATTGAAATCGTGAATTGTTTGTTTGGTAGAAAACTAGTATAGAAAAAACAAAAAAAACTTTATATTTTGCTCAATATCAAAGCGTCATACAAATGACTAGTGATAGACCTGGGACAAAAACAGTCAGTGGTGGGATATTACCTGTTTTCACCCCTACCCGACATCATAATAGTTATTGTTGCAAAGTATTTTTTTAATTAACATTTTTATTTCCAAGATCTCACATTATACAACTCCCATAATATATGCATCACTTTCCTGACTGTCCGTCCGTCCGTTTGTGTCACCTCTCACTAATGAAACCGAACATGACGTCCGATTGAGACGTAGTTATTTTGTTATAACAATGATTGTAATGTGTATGGTGACTCAGGAGGTAAGAGGGCAGTGGCAAGCGATAAAGAAAGTTTGAAAATCTGAGACCCGGCGCCTCCACCATTATAATTCTCTTGGTCTCAACCCTGATTGACAGAACTTTTATCTGATTATCGTGCATTCTGATAAGATCTTAAACCGAATCACTTTTTTAACAAGTCTGAAACGTGTCCGTTCACTTTTATTTAAAACGTTAATTCATAATTTTAAGCGTGGTTCTCACAATACCCCAAAAAGTTCGAACAATATAAGTTTACATTTTTTCCCCTCCACCATACATAGAAGTCATTCATGTTTTTAAAGACCAAATTGCAGATACCTTGAATGAAATAGGGAACCTAAGTGGGCGTTGTCTGGTTCTCTCCGGTCAGCGTGGTATAGGCGATTAACCCGTGCTAAATGTTTCGTAAGCGATAGCGCGAGAACCCGACCACGGACCGGAATTATATTCATTCTGTAAGAAACTATAATCTTTCCTCTTTGCGTGGATATACATAACTCTGCTCTATCACAAATATTAATGACATTTGTTTTGAGTTGAAGTGAACTCTACATTTACACTGTTGCCAAACCTTCCAAACTGCTCATGAAAAAGCACGTAAAAACATTTTTGTCCGTAGCATCAGCACAACATTTGGTATCCGACTTGCTTTGTGGCTACTGTGAGGTCACAGGGTTGTACTAGATTATACATTACTAATAAAATATCCTTTAATGTGCCAACAAAATCTTGAATGCGAAGTACATTTAGCAACCATGGACAGGCGCGTGGTATGCGAGGATGCCACAGCTGCACACAACGTGGCTGCGTCTCGCTTAGGTTGCCGCTCAGTCAGAGTACATTTGCGACAGCGCGCAAACATGGGTCCATTTAACTCATAATAGTTTGAATTTAAAGGGAAAGGGCGTCATCGAGCAAAGTAGAATGCCATCATCTTTTCACAGAATTATGCATCTTGTGATGTAATTGGTTTAGATTTCTTTTGCGCGAGTCAAAAGATACGGCGAGTTACATTTTCGTACCATGATAATTCTTATGGGCGCTGAGACCAGAGAGAACCAATTTCCTTCCCGCCTTCAAAACTTAGGTTCCCTATACGCTTGATAGTTGGAATATCTGTACTCACTAGTACTTGTGAGTGAAAACAAAATTAAACACATCACAAGTACTGGCGGTACTAAGCATAAGCTAAATTTTAACCAAACAATATAATATGTTAAACATTTTGTTTTTTCCACTGTAGAAGTCATTTATGTTTGTTACAATATATGTTTAACATTTTGTTTTTTCCACTATAGAAGTCATTTAATGTTTTTAAAGACCAAATTGCAGATATTTCAAATGAAATACGCTTGATAGTGGGAATATTTGTACTCAAGTACTTGTGAGTCGAAACATAACGCACACGCGATTAAACACAAATGTACAGGCATAAACTAAATTTTATATGGTTTGGTTTTTCCGTGCTATATACTATGCGTGATCTACATCGCAAAATATGATTGCCCTATTATCCTAAGTGAGGCGCAAATTGATCGAATTTTTAAGTGCTAAGCGTACCCGGCACCTCCACCAAAATCATTACGCATAGCGAATCGTTTTATTTTTAATATCATTTTAGTTTTTAAGTAAGAAGAGTTCATGTTACAATATTTGGATGGCTCTTATCTTATGTCAACGAAACTGGTAAATATGCATGGGACAAAGTTTATGAATTCAACTTTATGCAATCTCGACATTTGCTGAAAGATTATAATGTTGGTTAAAGGAAACTGAAAGAGACAGAACTTACAACATTGAAAGACTCTTGAATAAGCCAGCCGAGTTTTCTTTAGTAAATAGGAAATAGTCTTTTTATTTAGATCACCTTGTTTTTGTCAACTTCAATGTGTGTAAAATATGAAATCTTATCTTCTTTCGCTATCGTCTTTGTTTGTTTTGATATGTTTTTGATTATATAATTATTTGTTTTTCAAAATAACCTGATGATGGAAATAGTTTTTATTAATTACCTTAACATAGTTTTCATTGTAAAATAAAGAGTTGCTATCCAATAAATTGTTTTAAATTTAATATTCTTCTCGGACTATCTGTTGCTTTACGAACCCTTTTTGGGTTCTTCCGTACTCGTACTAATTACGTTTTAATATTAACACATTATTAGAAGCATGTTTTCAAAGACAATTAATAAGTACTTTGTTAATATATTTCGAAATTGCATGTTTTAATTTTCCTCTAATCATTCTCTCTCCTGGAACACTAATTGGTTCCAGTACTAATGACGAAACGTGCCCCACCCTTGACTTCATAGAGGCTAGCCATCCATGTAGGAGTTGATAGGCCGACGTGTTTAATACAAGCCAAGCGTGGATCGACTCAAGGGACAAAGACAGATCCTTGGTCGAATCTGATATGTATACAGAGATCAAACACTAGAGCGAATCCAGGGAGGTGAACTCAAGTGAAGAATTGCGTGGGGGCTAATTAATATACATGTCAAAGTTATACGTTTGTTAATGAGCGTGGGTCGTTGACAGGATATTAGCAAAGTTGAAGGAGCGAGTTGATTTACTTCAATTTCCTATTAGAAACAACAAGCTCGTTAAAACAAATATGTAAGTAGTAAAGTTTAATGTGTGCTCAGTCAAACGGAAGTGTTTACGTTTTTTTTTAGACGCATCGTGTACGACTGGACGAATTTCAATATCTTTTCAAAAGTACTTAAATTTACCGTAGGAAACCTGCCCAGGGTGCAATGCATGTCCATCTTCAGGTATCTAACTACGTATATTTGAGCTTGAAAAATTATTTAAAAAATGTCCAAGGGCTCATTAAGAGGACTTGATACCTTGCATTCTTTGTAAAAAACTTTTAGTCAGGATTGATGAAGAACTTCCCGAATAAGGATCAGACACATTGTGCATTAGACACCACTGTTGGTTTTCGAAATCCTATTGAAATTAGCACGAAAACGCAAAAAATCGAGCTGAATATTATTAGTTCGAACTCTACAAATTGTGTTGAAAATAAATGTGTACATACTACAAAGGCCTACTCATATCGGTGTTACTTGACACGATTTTTTTCCTGTTATCGTCCAGTTTGTCCACAACATATATGTGAACGAATTAATATCAAAATTAGTTTTGGGAATCGCAGAAAAAATGTACATCCGCAGTGAAAAGCAGGGTTTTGTACGAATAATAATAATAAAGTTATCTAAGTGACGGTGTAGACTGAACCACAGATAATTGAATGAGCGAAGCGAGGACTTCAATTTCACTGACCCCCCAAAAAATTAGCTCGTTTTTTTGTCTGTTTGTTTGTTCGCTCTCTACTGAGAAAACGGCATATGCGATCTTGATGAAAATTTGAGGGTACCTTCGAAATCTCTTAACTTAGAGGTGTATTGTTTTTGGGTACAATCGAAGAAATATTTCTCATGAATATCGTACTTTTACGATTTTTTTCGATTTTTAGTGCGATATTTTCGTGACATTTGGTCCGATTCTGACCAAACGGATTGGGCTTCAACGTTTATATTTTACATGTACATTAAGGTAATGGTTATGTATTGCTTTTTGAAAGAAAAAGTTGAAAAAGTTAGCCAGAATCCATAGAATAAAGGTTTTAATATGAGTTTTTTTAGGTTTATAATAACAATTAACAAGTAACAATAGAAACTTGACAACAATCACCTACAATGCATTAAAAAAGCACTTGCAAAGGAAAAGTGGTCCTTCGCAAACAAAAAACTTAGAAAAAAGCTCATCCATCAACGCGTCGGGACTTAAGCGTTTTCCTAGTATATTACACTTACGTGTCTGTTATCTGTGACAGAACCAAACTGTGTGGATTTGCATGCATGTAATTCAAAAAGTTATAAAGTATATATTATTGCAATTTTATTTTTACCATATACATATAATTTCATAATCTTCTGCAAAACTGTTAAATGTTATATGTTATATCGGTGAAGTTCAAGCTTTAGACGTCATATCATGTTATTCTTTAAATGTACGACCAAACAATTCTGCAATTGTTATTGAATGCACTATAGTCTGTATGTGGGGTGAGGTGCTATCGACTTTGCATAAGTTATGCTTCTCAGCTCCGTGTAGACCTTACTGCACGCCACTGTACCAAGATATTGCCCCCGGGCCAAGACGTTCTCATTAGCACACGGCATGAAAGTCCTACCTGCACCAGGAGTACAGTTTTATGCGAGTCATAATATTAGCACGACGAAGCGAGTCAGCTCGCATAGCCTGGCTCTCACGAGCGGGCACGTTGGCTTTATGAGGCAAATAAACTTGATGATTTATTGTGTATTCGGTTCTAATGAAGCCTAGAGCTCATTGTTTTCAAAGCTAATTCCCGCGTTTACGGACGCACTTCGCATCTGGTCTTCTTGTAGACGTATTTAGCAGTTAATGCAAGGGAAGTGATTTGGGGATTAGTGTTGGGGATTTAGTGTCGCTTAGAGTTAAGAGGCAGTTCAAGCGACCGATTTATACAGTCGGATACACTTTATTGGTCTAAAGTACTGATGTACAAATGTATTTTACTTCTAAATTAACGTAATTTGAATTTTTTAAATTCGAGAAATATAGGCAATGGATCTCGCAATTTTTTATTTTTTAAAAAGTTGTTTGTAATATTAAGCAAAGGGGGAGCCTATAATATTAAAACGGTATATAATTGGCTTTTGCAAATAAAATTCCATGAGCAAAAGTACGCCCAAATAAAATTGGACTTCTCAGATTTAAATGATAATTAACTTTATGGGTATAAAACGTGAAAACCGTGAAGAATGTATAAACATGCATTTGAATTTTGGACAAGGGCAGGTGTAACTAACCGAGTTAAGAGCCGAACCAACAATGAAATACAAATTTGCAGTAATCAGTGTTTCATATAAGGGGAAGCGCTCGCCTTTTTTCTCTGTTCGTCCACGATTTTGGAGAAAGAAATGGATGTTTTCGGAAAATAAATACTGTAAAGTTACTCATCGGACGTATTTACCTCTAACGGGTCAAAGTCGTTGTAGCAGAAGTATAGTATATACCTAAATTTACTAGTCCGCTTGTTTCTAGCATGCAGTAAATGTACAGATATTTATTACATTGCATGGGAACATGTGACTCCGTGATCGTGCAGTAGGAGGCACAGATTGAACCGAGTGAATTCCGCGTCTGTCAGCAGTTGAGATCGAGGTCGAGTATTCCGATTCAATCTACGAGTTTGAGAGCTTTTATCTCAAGATGAAAAGATGAGGGAAGTGATTTGTTCGAAACTTAATTAAGACATCTTCATCAGACGCCCACGAGGGAAAACTAAATCGATAAGTTTTAATTCAAATGTCGTTTTGAGGTTTGTTGGAATAGTTGGCGAAGTTAGTTTGAAATGCATTTCGTCACCAAACTGTCTATTATGCTCGGTGTTAGGGAGCGATATCTCCCATATCTGCATCACTTCTCGGCCCGTCTGTCTGTCTGTCTGTCTGTCTGTCTGTCTGTGCTAGTTTCACGACTCGCTATGCAAACTGAACATCAAACGTAATTAATACATTCTCAAGGACGACAGAGAACGGATTTGTTGAATGAGTCAGGGTCTTATTAAAAGGAAGAATACCCGGCACCTCCACCAAAATAGACACTGAAACTAAAAAGGGAATTTTTCGCTTTCCATTGTGTTTTTGAATACAACTTTTCTCATCATATAAAGTGAACTTAAATTTGTACCAACTTACTTGTTAACAATTCATTATAATAAGAAAGACCCCCAGTGAAAATCAGTATGCAGCGACTGAGTGGGTAGACTTTAAATACGAAGGTGTTTATTTATTTTCGTAATTGATACTTAAATCTTGCAAATTTTTACGTTTAAAAAGTCTTCCGATGGCTGTAGAGAAATTAATTTCGGAAGATTGCGGCCACTAGGTTAGCGCCATTGCGTTCAAGATGCTAAGTTAACTCTGCCGGGAGACTCAAATACCTTGGACCGCCTGCAATAACATTCTCTATAATAATATGTTTTCTTTCTTCGACTACTGTGCTTTAATTGTTGTCCGTATATCCTACAAGTGTGCGAAGCTTGTGCTTTTCGTGCAGAGTCAGTTAGATAGTATTTCTTATATTTGTTTCACGCATTGTTTAAGGAGTATCGAACCATAACTGTTTTCATAAAACCCTTCGAACCTCGCTTTTTGAACATCCAGACACATGGAATGAAGTAGATAGAAGGGCGCCCCTCCCTATAGATGAACCGGCCGCCATATTTTAGCCGAGTCCTCTAGCCTGTCAACAACAGCGGCGGTTTTTACACGCGTGCTTTATCTTGGCATTTGTCGCTGTGCCGTTGAAAAAATGCTTGAAATTACCATTTAAATTATAATAAGTTCTAGAAAATGTGATCTATTAAATCATAATTTTAATAATCGATGCTTAATCGAAGTTAGGAATTCAGTATGTAAAAAGTAAATTCCGTCGCTACATGCAACATGGTGACCTGTCAATCAAAATACCACATGATTATGGAGCGTGATGGTCAAATATAGTTGTTTCTTTGTTGAATGTAAATAAATCGGTTTCGCCATGATACACTTCGTTTCGTTTTAAATTGCCATTTTCAAATCAAATTACAAACATTAAGCTAAAATTAATTGCTATTGCTTTACCATTTGATTGAGTTTGGTAATATAGATCAACCGTTTACATTCAAGGCTGCAATTGCGTCGATGAGGATACATTTAACTTGATTGCAACGCAAATAAAACAAGAACTAAACCATCTGCAATATAGTTACAATTACCGAATGCAATAATTATTAATCAGTGGTAAAGTATCTAACGATGGAAGCTTGACTTGATGGATGGAAGTGAACATATATTATTTAAATTTGTGCAGAAACTAATTTCATAGTCAGTACTCACAACTCGTTAAATAGAACCAAACAAATAGACGAATCAATTTAGATGAACTATTTAACTAGTTTTTTGTGCTCTAAGTGATACAATATTGTGTATGATTTACGTGTGTTTATAATGTTCAATAGAAGTTTTGTAAAAACCAAGGCACGGTTCTGGAATTGTGCAGTTATACTATTTACAATACGTCTGCGACCATCAGCTCGTAACCCGCGTGAAATTTGAAGTTCTCGGTAAAAGTTGTTCATGCGTAATGCGTGAGACTTTAAATGAGATGGTATTCGTTTAAATAAATAAATAAATTGTATTTAGAGTCTACCCACTCAGTTATACAACTGATTTTCAGTGGTGGACACTAAGTCAAAGTAACTAAGCCAACCCTGTAGGCCCCGACGCAATTGACTTAGTCAATTGACAGAAGTCAATTCTGACTGAATTCTGATAATGATCTTTTTAAGGTTTTTCTTAGACAAAAGCTGAGTGCTGGAATTGAACAGTGATAAATAGTCCTTTGCAAATCCTTCCCAACATGCTAAGTTAGTCACATTAAGGACAAGTAATTTTCCGGGGCAGATATCCGACGTGACGTTTTCAAAGATGACTTCAAGAGTAAGTTCCTCTGATGAATCCAAACAACAAATAATTACAACAAGAAATACAAAATGTATTTTCCGAAATAATTTGTTATTCATATGTTGACGTTCCCACCTTGGTAAAACATTCTCATTTTAAGTCAAATTTAAGCTTTGAATTAAAACGATGCAAAATTATTCAAATTTATCCGCAAAAATTGAAATCGTAATCTAGAGTCAATAATCTATCGCTGAAAGAAAGAAATATACATAAAATACACCAATACTTCATTCTCTTATGGTTGATTTTTTTATTTTTCGTTAGCACAATTATTTTAACGCGTCACAGAATTGTTTTCACTTTCGGAAATTACTTTTCCACTGCATATGCGGGATGGATATTTTATCGTTCTTGCTTCGTATGTTTATCATTCCGTAGGTTTTCGGTGTCACCATATCTTCCCAGCATTCTTGTTTCGCTGAAGAAAGGTACCGTTTATTTCTTGAAATATACCCTGAGGAATCCAGGTTTAAACCCCTGAAAGCCAAACAGCTCCCCCGAGGCCACGACGTAAAAAATTACATGGGCAAAAACTGTATTTTGTAATATGAGAAAAATATAAAAGTTATTATACTGGTACTTCTTTATGTAGCTTCTTCTGATGTATTACTTGGATGAAAAAGTTGCGGAACGCATTTTTTCAAGGGAAAATGCGCTCAAATCTGCTTGTTGGTGGTGCCGGTGATTAATATAAATTAAAATACCGGTCGATAACTTAAAGGTGGGTGAACCGTAAACTCAAGATATATTTCATCAGGTACTAGGATGAATTTAGCAGACACAGAAACATTTTGGGCACCATGACCTCCCAAAATGTCAAAAGACATGCTTTCGAGCTAGGTCCCACTGCAAAAATTCCCTAGAAATAAATGGGGACGATTTTATCACCCCGTCCTTGGGGATATTGATCCTAAATATATTGGCCTTATTGATAACTCGCAGCCTTTCTGAAATTTCTCTTTTTTGGTTTTGTCAATTTGGGGATCCTATTGTCCAAAATTCTGATTACCAAGTGGGGTTGTATTTGGAATGCATATACCCCATTGCGCTTTTGAGTTATATTTGGGTATAGTTTCAAGACACGATGTTAAAATTTGGGCATCATTTAGATTGTACTTTGGCTCTGATCTCAGTTGACCAAAAACAAGCGGTTAACCCGATTTGAATTTCCAAAACAACCAAATTTTCTCCAATTTCTGGTCAAAAAAATTAAAAATTCGTGTTAAATCACAGTTACAAATACATTTTTTAAACGGTCATTTAAGTGTAGATTGGCTATAGATCACGTGGTAAATATTTTTGGGTTTTTAGCACATAATTACAACTTTCGGTGGAAAAGGTTGACTGTAGGAGGCGAGATGTTGAAGAGCGAGGTGAATCCTGGAACCAGGTGATGGGAGTGAAGCTGTGGGAGGACAAGAAGAGTTGCGTACATTGGTCGTCGTGAAGCAGATGCAGGATGAAGATGAAGAAGCGCTTAGCCCGGGAACCTCGGCACAAAACAGTTTCGTGCCCTAGATATCGATGTAAAAACACCACTTAACCCGACATAGATGGTTATATATACGTACTTTTAGAATAATTTTATTGGTGTATGATATTACACGCTTCTCGCACAATATAACAAGTTATTTTAATTGTGGCTTTCATTAAGTGGATCCTCTTATCCTTAATTATTTCTATTTCGCCAGTGTTTCTAATTCAATAGAGAAACCTGACACCTAATGACCCCCCCACACCCCACCTTCCATCTCTGTCACTAACGCTATTATCCTTCCTTAGAATCACCATAGAATTCTTCGTTTTGTGAAGTTCCAGTCGGCATTCAAAGCCCTTGAGTGCATCTCATTATGAATCCCGTATCATGCACCCCCTTTCGCATTCATAAACTAAAATCAATGAAAACCTTGACCTTAATCAACAATACGAGTTTAATTAGAACATTCAATTCAAATTCAGAACAAGCTCTCTTCTAACAACTATACGACAACTTTATAATGAGCTTCCTTGTTATCGTTAAACGTGGCTTCCATACCTGCATTGATGCTGTTTTCGACGCTACTCATACATGTTGGGTATGTATATGCTTTGAAGTTAATTGTATAACGACTGCAAAACTCGAACAAGAAAAGGAAATACAAAAGTGAACAGACCGAGAGCAATAATATGGATGCTGTGTTGACTGAGGAGGAAATGAAACTAGATATCTAGAAATACTTACGAGAAACTCTTTGACGATTCTTTTACATCATCATTTTCCAGGCTAATATATTGACTTTGCATTCAATTACTTACGTAACAAGATTGTCAGTAATGGCATGACTATATTTGCGTTAAATTACTTCGCATGCATGCATATATAAGAAATATCTCGATGCTACTGGAAGCAATTCAAATACACATCTATCGAGAAATGTGTTAGGGCAAAAGTCGTCGTTGTTTTAAAATTAACATGAACACACTGTAAACCCACACAAACAAAGTGTGCAATGTTACAGTGTAGTGTATCATTAAGTTTAAACCGCATTATTATCTAGTTTTATGTATAGCCACTTATCAAATGAGTTGACTTTAGGTTTTTAATACTAATTTTCGAATTACTGGTAAATGCCAAAAATGTGTGGCGTTGGTTTGTGTGGCTCTTTTTTGTGCTCGTGGCTATTTGTGGCTCGTTGGTCTTTTTTAGCGTACTGCTCAAATGCAGAAGGTCAGGGTTCATTCTCTAAAGTCAAAGTTTTTTAACTTCTGATTTGGACTTAAGTCCATCATTCTGTCTTAGGAGTTTAAACGGACTTGGCCGTCCTAGCAACGAAGACATAATAAATTTCGATTTTGTTCTAATCGGCCTGTTGATCTGGCGTTGATTCGCGGGTGTTCGCACTGTCATACCATGATTGCTATATTTCATTAAAAATTCGATCTTTGGTTGTTATCGTCACAGTCGTCGATTGCGTCGGCTGCAGGTTGGCTTGGTCGTTTGATTTAAAGTCCCACTAAATCGTATATAACTGAGTGGTGACTCTAAAATTTTTTTTTTTTTTTTTTATTAATAATAATAATAATAATAATAAAATAATAATAATAATAATAATAATAATAATAATAATAATAATAATAATAATAATAATAAACTTATTTCCAACGTCACGTTGAGTGGTGTTCTTCACACCGATATCTAGGGTACGAAACTATTTTTTGCCGTGATTGCCAGGCTCAGCGTTTTTTTCACCATCATCTTCACTGTCATCTTCATCCTGCATCCGCTTCTCTACCAATTTTCCCCACTCTTTCCTGTCCTCCCACAGCTTCAATTCCGTCACCTGGTTCCACGATTCACCTCTCTCTTCAACGTCTCCTTCGATCAATCTTCCCCATCGTTCTCTCGGTCTTCCTACTTTTCTTTTACCTTCCTCTCCTGCTTTGAAGTCTCGTCTTGGGATCCTATCCATTTCCATCCTCTTCATATGACCAAACCATCTTAAACGTTCCCTTCCTAATTTAAATCTCAATTTCTCCAGACCTTATTCCTTTTTTATAACGTCGCTTCTAATCCTGTCCAGTTTTGTAACTCCCTTGATAATTCTTAAAAAATTCATCGCTACTGCTTCCAACTGACTCTCTTCCTTTGATCCAACTGTCCAGGTTACTGCACCGTAAGTAATTTAAAGTAAGTAATTGAAAAAAATAATAACACGAGAGAACATGCACGTTGCACGTTTTAAAGAGTCATTTTAAGATTTATGTAATGACAGGACAAGTACGAGTAGCGGAACATCCAAAACGGGTAACAAAATTCTACTCAACAGATTGTCGATTCACAAAGAAAATTTTACCCACCATTGAAATCTGTTGGTGGAGATCCGAGTACAAATACATTTTTTTCACCAATTTATCGAATATCAATTCTTAAAGGTGTGTAATCGGAGGTCTTGTTTGTTTGTGATCATGAGACGTGACACACACACAGACGGACGGACTAAAAAGTGATACGTGTTGGGAAGCTTCGCTCCCTAATAAGGGATTTTGATACAATTGATATAAGTTATTGACAAATATTACCCTGCCTTCCACCTGTGATGGTGAGAAGAGAAAGAGTACGCACAGAATACCCTGGCTAACCGAAAACAATTCGTGAATCGTGATGCATTTATGGGTGCCAGGTAGAGCAGCAATTGTACACTGTTTTGTTTGGATAAGAAATCACGTAATTTAATCACGTAATCTGTGTCTGGTAAAATATCTGTGAAAAGTAAAACAAAACAAACAAATAAACAAAACCAACAAAACATAAAAAAAACGATTTTTTTAAACCATTCCGTTTCAAAAGAATAATCGACGAGATTTGCTTTAAAAGATAAACAGAACAGCAAATCAGTCGACGAGATTTGCTTTAAAAGATAAACAGAACAGCAAATCAGGGAAGAATCAAACTTCAAGGAAGAAAACACCGAAAGCGAACTAAAGCGAACTTGTGTGCAGTAATCTTTCGTTGGCTGCGATAGAATAAAATTTGGCACTATCAGTAGATCGTTACTAAAAGAGAAGAGAAATGTAACTTATAAATGCACAAGACATATTTGATTTATACCACAGAACAAAAGCTTGAGTATATAAAATTCTATCCCCTTCTTCTAATTGTGTGCGATATATTATTATGCAAATTACGGAAATGACGAAAATAACGGAAATAGCTACATGTCAACTTCTTTTTCTCTCTCAACCCCAGCTTCCCACATTCGCGTATAGTTTGTTATGTTTGTTTGTGAAAAACATCAAAACAAGAGTTTACCCTGGAATGAAAAGTAGGTATAGCTACAAATATAAGTTAGGAACACTGCACCACCTACACATACATAACATTATAAAATATTTTTGGGCACATTATATCATATTATCCTAAATTAAAAACAAGATTATTCTCATTTTCATACTTTTTACCTGTTTTATTTCATGAAGTGCCATACTTTGCTTCAAAACAACTGCGCTTTTAACATTATCATATCGTTACCCTGCGCATCGCATTTCGAGGCTAAAGCTAAATGTTCTGTTTGTGTTTATAAAGAGTGTTTAAACAATAATTTAAGTAAATTAATTACATGTGTATTCAAATTTAATGTGACCATTTTCCTGGAACAAACTGAGCATGAATTCCACAAACTGTGTACTCTTAGCACAATGTTTGAATAACAATCTTGATAAATTATTGTTACGCTAATATTTGGCATGGAAGCTTCGTTTAAAATAAGTAAATGCTTATTGAACCCTACGGTTATAGTATGTAGTGCCCATTCGCTTAACAAGTTAGGTTACTAGGTAGTTTCAACATGCAATGGCTCTGGGGATAGGTTATTATTTTTTCAGTACATCTCACTTTTTACTGAGTCGGCTTGTGTCCCTCAAAGAATCTGTTTTTCCCCCGAAAATTACAAAAATATACCCATTTTTCTCTAAACAAAGCGATGAATATATCTCATTTCAATATTGGTCTTCATTTATTTAGTTGTTTGTCATAATTTGGTATGAAAAGTTTTGTTAATTGGTAGGATATAGCTTGACACAAACGATAGAAATTGTGAGAAATGCACTCCATGTTTTTTTTACATTGCAAACTAGGCCACTTAAAAGTTCACTATTCCGTTTATAGATAGCGCAAAGTATTCTCGGGGGAATTAATATAAGTACGACGGGTATATACGTCACCCCCATCCACAGAGAAAATTGCCATGATTTAGCTCAAGGCAGGTAATTGTGGTAAAAAATTAACTCCGCTAAAAACGAAAAATATGTAATTTATCACCACCAATTCACCGCTTTTGGGAAAAATAAATACAAAGATACCATTTATTTTCATTATAAATACCTGACAGTGAATAAACATAGCTATGTATTTTTTTATAACTTGCAAGTTCTTTACCAACAACTTTTTTAAAAATTTGCTAGAAGGGGAAAAAAAATTTTTTTTTTTACCGCAAATTCGCCTCATTTGGGTAAAACAACGACGCAAATTGCCTTGTAGTTTCACCACAAACACCTGCGCCTGGCTATAGAAGTCCTCTTTACTTTAAAATGCATTACGAACATGTTGTTCACACTCACAGTTTGTGTATCTACTTATCGTAACCTTCGTAAACATAATTAATAATTGCTCTATGGAGAATATAACACAATCTTTACCTTTCTTATGAAATAAATTTACCACTTCGTAAATAAGTTTTCATAACTGACTAATATGATCGAGGTTCAATAAATTTAACCCTTTCGGGTCGGATTTTTTGTTTATTATTTAGAAGGCGGTGGATCTGTTTACTGTAGAAAGTACATAAAAACACTTCAATGAGTGGGCAATATATAAAAATTTTCATAAAAAAAAAAATTTCAAAAAAAAAAAATTCGAAATTTTTTTTTATCAATTTTTCAAAAAAATTCAAGGGGGTGTTTTACAGGGTGCAAAACACCCTTGTCGGCTAACAGCCGACATACGACCGAAAAGGGTTAATAAATTAAATAACGTTGATCGCTGTTATATTTTTAGTTTTAATGAAGACTGATTCAACAGCTGGATTTAAATCGTTATAAATAATAAACAAGTTACACATACAACTATATGACAACCTGGTTAATAAAATATAAACATTTTTTGGACATTTTATTTTATGTGCTCCTTTTTGTAGTTAAAGATAAATTATAACACGTTTAGAGAAGAGTGTTGGCGTTTCACTGTTGATTCTCTTTGAGCGGTTTATTTGCTGAGGACTTTTCTATCGCAAATAATTAATGTAAGCGGTGTAATGGTTTGAGCGTTGGCTGTTTATTACAGTAAATCTAGACTCTTCTTAGTGAACTGCTCAAAGACTTGGTTCTCTATGTAGAGGAGATTAAATTTTTAAGATTTCAAAAAATTTTATCATTTTTTTGTTAAAAGTGTTTTTTTTAATACGTTTATGCAGGATAGTAAAAAACTCATTTCTAAAATTATTTTGAGCAAAACATCGAGCTCGTTCAGTTTACGAGTTTTTAACGCAAGCGTGTAAACAATAAACATGTATCTGGTGTACTTGAATGTTTTCTTGTTGTCATGTTGGCCATAAATAAAATGTAAAACCTACAGTACGAAACGTGGATTTACTGAGAGAAAAGAAGTTGGTTGTAAAAAAAATACATGGTTGTATACGGGCATTGCTAAATAAAATTTGTCTATAGTTTATGTTCTAATGAATAATTGAAACAAAACCAAGGGGCATTTTATCTAGTAGGGAAAAAATTTAATACAATTTTTTTTTTTTTAAAATCTTAAACAAAAAAACCATTTTAACAAAAATAAATAAAAAATAAATACATATAAATGTATTTAACATGTTTATATCGATAAGTACAGAAAAGCACATACTTATAGAAATACACATGGCGGTGCCTTCTTTACTTCACGCAACATAAGATTTGTTCGTTCGTACACACTTTTGTGAAATGAGCCATTTTGGTCCGTTCGTTTGCTTCAGTGTTAAAACTGGCACTCATAACACTAGCCTAAAAGCCAGTGTAAAATGTAGACACTGACTTTTTGAGTGTTAACACTAGGTCCGCGAACGAACAAACCTATTGCTGCTTTTATCGTGGTTCATTGAAGTAATCTTATACTGAAGACTCCATCTTTTATAAGTTATACGAGGTTAAAAAATGTCGGCTTGCTCATAGAGGTTAAACAATTCTATATTTATTTCATATTTAACAATAGGATTTCATTTAATATAACTTTAAGTGCTTTTGTTGCAAAGTTGATTGTTTACAATAGTTTAAAATGCTCATAAAGGTTGAAAAGCTATATTAAAACTAAATCAACAGCAAAAACCTTTACTAACCCTACAATTTACTTCAAATATCCACATTAATAATTTTTTTAAATATTAAAATCCATGTTTTTAAACGCAAATATACTGAAACTTGCTTGTCATTCTTTAATGATTGACCTTCTCCCAGCATGCTTTGCCTTAGAGCAAGTATCTGAGTATTAAATTAACTGTGTTTCAAATACAATTGAAAGCAGTTATTTCATCGTCTGGTTAACTCATAGTGTTATCGGTGAAACGTCAGCAGCCGTGTCGACAGCCACTTTACCATAAGTCTCGCGGGACTGTGAGTATCGAGTAGAAAGTCACGCTTTCTCGTTCTGGCTTTCTAAACGTCAGCACACTGCTTTCGCAGAGAAAAATATAGTTTCACACGGCGCAAGAACTGAGAAATGTGGCTGAAGCGATGTGTGCAATCGATGATTACTTGAATGTGAACAAGCAAGTTAATTTTGTCAGTTTGGTTTGAATTATGCATCCTACTCAATAATCGTTTTGTCACTGTTTATTTATAGCTATTCGGCCCAAAAAAGACAATTTTCCTTATATGATACAAGGTTAATTGTGAAACAATCAGTTTCCTGGCAATCGATTCCTGTTTGGGCATAAATTGCATGTAGAATTCTTCAGGCTAAGGATAAAAACAGTCGTGAACTTCTTTATAACTTTGTGTGTACGGGTGTTTTTCATCGGTTCTTTGTCTCGTATTCTTGTCGAATGTTCACCCATGGAACGACCTGCCGCCCGCCCTCAAAGACTGTCCATTGAGCACTTGTGGGAGAACCTATTACATGTCCCCGTTTTATTTTGGGGGCTTCACAGGTCTTCGCGGCACGGATTTTTTCAGGTTTTTAAAGTGTTTTGCAAAATTTTTGCTAGCGTCGCCGCCGTTTTTTTTTTGAGTGAAAATGACAAGGAAAAACTGGCCTTCGCGAACCCCTTTTCCAGTCGCTTTGAGGGAAAGTTTTTTTTTTTTTGAAATTTCTGTCCAATAATTACGTTTTTAAGGGGTTTCATTACTTTTTTAATGTTACGTGATTAACTTGTTTAATTTTCACTTGAAAAGGTTATATTAAAAACCCTTCTTCTATGCCATAACCTTTATGCCAATGTAAAATAGAACGTTGATCCCCACCCGTTTGGTCAGGGAAACGGCCCCCCTATCACGAAAATATCAATTAAATCCCGAAAAAAAAACGTTTTAAAACACGATTTTTTTGAGAAAAATTTCTTCAAAGTCTAAAAAATTTTAACATTGTAATTTCAGTGTTTAAAACGTTCTTTTAAAGTTTGCATCAAGCGGGGTAGCCGTTTGCCAAATATCACGAAAAAATTTTATTAAAAATCGAAACAAATGTAAAGTCGATGTTCATGAGAAATATTTCTTCGATTTCACCCAAAAAAAAAGTGGCCGTTTCAAAGATTTAAAAGGTACCCCCTAATTTTTATCAAGATCCATATGCCGTTTTGCCCCCGGGATTGGCAAACAAACAGACAAAAAAAACTAAAAAAAAACAAAAAACCCCAGCCTTTTTTTTGAGGTAAAGCAAGGAAAAAAAAGTAAGTGAAATTGAAGTCTTCGCTTCGCTCATCCAACAATAAAATAAACTAGGAAGCTTCGCAAACGCAAAAAAATTCACACGAATATAAAAATTCATGAAATTAAGGTTCTGTGAAAAAAAATTTCAATCGGATAAAGCATGTAGCTGTTATAAGTCGAAGAAATTAAAAAACAAACAAAAACAAATCGTAAAATTACTATTTTTATAAGAAATAATTTTTTGATTGCGCTCAAATTTCACACGAATATATAAATTCATAAAATTATGGTTCTGCGAGAAAAATCATTACAATCGGATAAAGTATGTAGGTGTTATAAGTAAAAGAAATTTAAAAATTCGAAAAAAAAATCGAAAAAAGGTTTTTCTAAGAATTTTTTTTTATTGTGCTCAAATTTCAATGAAAATTTTAATTTATAAAAATTTAAAGGGTCTGTGAAAAAAAAACATTACAATCGATAAAACATAAAATAGCTGTTTATAAGCAAAGCATTTTTAAAAAATCGAAAAAAATCGTAAAATTGCGACTTTCATTAGAAATAATATTTCGATTGCGCTCAAAAATGCGACAGTTCTAAGTTTAGAGATTTCAAAGGCCTCCAAAAAAATTTTATTGCAGGAGTATCAGTTTTCCGGGGAAACGTGGTAATAGACGACAAAAAAAAAAAAAAAAGAAAAAAAAAAATTCCAGATTTTTCTTTTCCCGGGGGTTTGGGGAAAAAGGAATCTTTCGCTTCGCTCATCCAATAAATTAAAAATGGGAAGAACTTTGAACCTTGTACAATCATGATGTCATGGAAAATGACATAATCATGTTTTAATGATTTTAATGTTCACATTCACTTTAAAGTTATATATTATCTTATACCTCTACTATTACCTTATTAAAACTGATTGCCAAGGAGAGATCTAACACAATCTAGAACATTTACGAAAAATATTCAGTTTTGAATTTATTTTGAATTAACTATGAAAACTATTCTTATGCACAAATGTAGGCTAATGCTATCCGATTATAGTATCATTAAGTAAGCTTAACTTTATTTTATTACCTGGAATTGAATTGATACCAATTTTAATTATATAATAATATTAATTTGCAACGATGAATGATGACGACAAGAACGAATCACAATCGTTAAACGTCTTGTTTTCTTGACGCTCGTCCCTTGTTTTCCTACCGATCAGACTCTGCGAACCCCGGACGTATCCACGAGTGTTTTTACTGCAAGCCCGCCAGCAATCTCCCGGACTCCACATCGATATCAGCTCGATAGCAGGTTTCGCATGCTAAAACTAGCAATGCATTAACATGGGATCTAGAATAATAGTGAAGTGTTGAATAGTTTTAGACTATTTATCTACCCTTGTGTTAACGGTTTACTGATTACTTTGCGTGTTTATTATCTTTGGGTGCGGCTTATCCGTGCGTTATATTATGAGCAGACATTTCAACACACATAAAACGAAATTGAAACAATGTTGCGTACTTTTTCCTTTTTTTGTTTCCATTATCAACGTGTAGGTAAACTATAACTTGTTTTTATTTTCATTTGATTTACAACACAAAAAACTCTCGTTTGTTGCTGTTTTAATATTCGCAACCAGCATATAACAGTTCAGCTCAAACTCGATACAATATTGATTTTGTGATTGGTTTAATATGCCTGCGGTTTTACCAAATGCTTAATTCACTGAAAGAGTATAACATTAATAGGAAACGAAAAATAACTTTATTTTCAGTTAGAAAACCTACTTGCTTGCTCATTCTTGCGGCCAACGTTCATCAATAATCAGTGTAACTATTGAGCAAGGTACCCCGCTTGAGACCATCAATGATGATGTGGATGTTCTTGAATAAGTAAAGGTACTACTGCAAGTGGTTTATGTAGGTCAAGAGTTAGTCGTATCGAGAATAAACTGTAATCACTTCCTTGTAGTCGCCGCCTTCCTAGCAAGCCTGCACACGAACCAGCTGCCGCCAAGATGTTTATCCCGGACGGTATTTGTGGAATGGAATCGTTTGTTTGTTGCACTGGGAGTAGGACAAACGAACAGAAGTTTGTTATTTGCAATAAAACATGACAATTCCGAGGGCAATAAAATTGAAGGTGATTTTCCATCTGTGGCATAAGCTAAATTCGTTTAGTGAGTTTATTTTTGGAGAGAAGTTGCGTGGACTGTATTGGTTTAACCTATAAACATTAGCATTATAAAAAATCGAAAAACTGTAATCTGAACACGTGCTTAAATCATTGTTAAAGAATTTTCTTTTTATATATAAATCATTCACAAAATATGATTTTGTCTATCATTAATATATGAGTGGGGACAAAGTAAACGAGACGTTGTAGACAAACTTTAATTAATTTGAAATTGTTTGTTAATGCAACTTTAAAAAAATTGTGTTTTAGATCCCAGTTCTTCAGATTGTCGTTTTGATCTTCTCCTTTCTTTTCCAAACTGTTCTCTCATAAAAAAATATTCTACTTTGTGAGGGATAAAAATGAATAATATTTGCAAGAACCACAAACAATTTGTTTTTAAATATCACCATGAATTTAGCTTATCGATATTAATGTGTTTCATTAATGTCATTCATGGATAGATTCATGGTATACGATCAAGCACCAATGCATTGCTGCCAATGGTTGAACATTTGGACCGGTGAATTTTGGAAACGGTCGACCTGAAACGAACCATTTCGTTATATTAACATATATTATACTTAGCTATCTCCCACATAATATAGACATATATTTAATGATACCCATTTATATATATGGCTTCTTCGTGGAAGCCATTGAGATACCCGTTTTTCTCATCGGTATAATATTCAAGATAACTTGTAATATGGCGCATTCAATGCAACTGAATTCATCCAAGTGTCTGGTAAAGATCTACTTTTCGTTGAATTTCCATCTCTTTATTCATGCAACTAATTTAACATTTCTCATCATTGCCATGCAGCGGAATCAGGTTACACTGAAAGTTTTCTCGTAGTAAACGCATTAGTCGCGAGTTCAACCTAAATCTCTCTTATTCTTGCCACAAAAAAGAGGTTTTACACGTTGGCCGTCCGGTCTTATCTCCTTCTGAACCGATTCAGCTTTTGTTCGGGTTAAGCTAAGCCATAAAAGATTCTGCAGCCAACAATAGGGTATCTTGAAGCGGGATTGTGATAAATGATGTGAACGCTGAATTTTGCACTCGTAGATGTCTGGAAATGTGGGCCTAAAAGCTGGGGAGGTGTTTGAACTTGATTATTATTGAACCAGATTTGATTTTTGCGAGAGATCCCGATGTAGATGTTTATACGGAGGAATTGGGTCTGTCGTGATGTACGGATATGAAGTTTTAACGTGGAATTTCTACAAGAAAATAATATTATCCAAATAGGCATATGTGTAAGTGTAACATAATTCAAGACATAGTGTTAGCTTCAAGTTTAAAGTTAATTTAAGGTGTATTTAAAGCACAAATTGCGTTAGAATGGTGAAAAAAATATAATTTAGTAGGAAATCTGTTCAGGGGAAACTTCCATCAGGGTAAAAAATAGGTTAATAATTAATTCATTTTTGAGATTTTATCCAATCATTAAATATATCCGTTATAAGGTACAAATATGTTTTTATTTATCCAAGCGAATAACATAAAAAGATCAATAAAAGACACAGTTGAAAATTAAACAAACAAACGTTAAAGAACAATTACATCGTATATATTTTTTTGTTACTTTTCCACAACCGTACATTAGGCTATGAAAACACAAATTATGTCTGAACATTTTCATTTAGAAATCGTATTTTAATTTAACTAGACAAAATTAGTTTTGACTTTCAATGTTGCGTCAGTGCCAGCAAAACTTGTAAGTAAGTAAGTAAGTAAGTAAGTAAGTAAGTAAGTAATTTTTTATTCATTTGACTAATACAGAGTAGAAGTATAACACTATCACCTATTCTCTAGAGAGAGAGAGATAGGTGGAGTGAAATGAATAAGGTTATAATAAAATTAAGGTTAACAAATGTTTTTGTAATTACATAAATAAGTAATAATACAATATGAAACAGGAAAAAAATGCAATTACATTTCAATGATGCACACAATAATAATAACTACATTGTAAATATTTATATTAATGACAATCAACAAGGTAATTTATTGGGAGAGCCGTCAGATAGAAACTCATGAAGTGAGTAATAACTGTTTTTAAGCAGAAAGGACTTAAGATTAGATTTGAAAGAATTGTCAGATGGGCATAAGCGAATTTTATTCGGAAGGTTATTATAAATAATTGATGCTAAGTAGTATGGACCTTTAGAGAAAAGGGAAAGATTATGAGAGGAAATGTGAACTAAATTGCTGGAACGTGTAAAATGATTATGAACAGTTGTGTTTTGCTGGAAGATGTGGGTATTAAGGCGAACAAAAAGAGATGCTGACTGAATCAGGACACATGCTAGTGTTGGGATTTCTAATTGTCGAAAGAGTTCCCCGACAAGATCGCTTTCTAGAAGCTCCCGCTATTATCCTGATTGCTCTTTTCTGGAGGATGAAGACTCTTTTTGCATGAGGCGATGCACCCCAGAAAAGTGTACCATACGAAAGGTGGGAGTGGATAAATGCAAAGTATGTAATAATCAAAATATGAGGTTGGACTATAGTTTTAAGTTTCCTGAGTATATAACACCCCACTAAGAACTTTAGATGAAACAATGTTTGTTTGACCCGACCAATCCAAAGTCTCTGTTAGGATTAATCCTAAAAGTTTAAATGAAGAAGAGCGAATAATGTGGTTACTCCCAATTTGGATTAGAGGGCTTGACAGGGGTATATTTTGGGGAGTATGAAAAAACATGTATACAGTTTTGGGAAGAGATAATGAAAGAATATTTAGTTGGCAGTACTGAGGCATTTGCACAGACTTTTGATTTAATATCATTGTGAAGCTAGCTATATTGTGTTTGGGGGCAGTTAGCAGATGACTGAAGTCATCTGCATACTGTAGAAGAAGTCCACCGGTTAGGTGTAGCTGCAGGTCATTGACATGAAGGAGGAAAGCTAAGGGACCTAATATCGAGCCTTGAGGGACTCCTTTAACTAATTTTTGAGGATCTGAGAGAACTGTTTTTGTTAAATTATTGTCAACAGTGCGGATAGCGACTACTTGTGAGCGTCCAGATAGGTATGATGAAAGCCAACTTTGAGCAATACCTCTGATCCCATAGTACTCCATTTTTGACAGAAACGTCCTGTGATCAATTGAATCAAAGGCCTTGCTAAGATCATAAAATATGCTAACTGCCTGTTCTCCTTTATCAAGGGCGGAATAAACGTTTAAGGTTGTTGATCTATGTTTAAGGAAACCATGTTGACTTGGTGAAAGAACGTTGTGATGATTGAGATGTGCCATAAGGCGGTCATGCATGATGTATTCATAAACTTTAGAAAAAGACGATAAGATTGAGATGGGGCGGTAGTTGTTTTTGTCAGATTTTTTCCCTTTTTTCTTATAGATTGGTATTACCTTTGCTATTTTAAGATCAGAGGGAAAGATACCTGATGAAATAGACTCATTAATAATGTAAGATAGGGGAAGAGATAAAAAGTGGGAGCATTTTGCCAAGAGTGATCCTGGAATTTCATCCAGCCCAGCTGAGTGTCTGGTGCTTAGTTTTTTTCAATATAGTTGCCACTTCACTGGGAGTGGTTGGCTTTAGAAAAATGGTTTGAACTGGGCTAGGGAACCTTTTGGGTGATATTGTGAGGAGGGTTTAGAATTCCCTGTTGCAATTGCTGGTGGCACATTAATGGTGGTGAAAAAGGTATTTAAAATATTGCCTAATGAAGTTGGGTTAGATACTAGTTTTCCTTCATGCATTATGGTGATACTTTCTTTGGATATGGGCGAAGAAGTCTGAGATTTGATTACAGACCAGGCCATTTTAGAGATGTTAGAGGAGTCGGCTATTTTGCGGCTATAAAATTGAAGTTTTGATTGTCTAATGTTTTTGGCATGAGACTTTTTGAGGGCCAAGTATTGCTCTTTACTAACTGATCTATTTTGGGAGTGTTTCAATGATGAGTGAAGATTTCTTAGTGTTTTTCCCTCACAGCGAAGTGCCTGAGTAATCCATGGGTTACCTACTGGTTTCCGAATTTGAATTGTTTCCAGAGGAAAAGCTTCATTGAAGTGAACCAAGAAAGTTGGACAAAAAAATGAGTATAAAACATCAGCATCTGCTGTAAATGATAAAGATGACCATTGTTCACCACCTAGCCGTGAGATAAAGTGAGCAATATTTTCATCATTGAAAAAACGTTTTTGAGTCAGAATCTTTGAGTGATAATGGGAGAGGGATAGGTCAAGAAAAAGAGCATGATGGTCGGAAAGCCCTGGATCACGCACTGTGGCAGTGATAAGAGATTCGTCGATGGAGGTAAAAATATTATCAATCAAGGATTTACTGGAAAGTGTGACTCTTGTAGGAGATGTGATGGTAGCATACATTTGAAAGAAATTTAGTAAATCAATTAGTTCAGTATATATATATAAGTTTTCATAAACTTGGTTTCAACATCATGGATATAACGTTTAACGGGTTGTGGAGGAAACTTTGTCTCGACTGGCCGGAGCAAGTGACGGAGGAAACTTTGTCTCGACTGGCCGGAGCAAGTGACGACTCTGGTGGAAGGGAGAGCGAACTGGCCTCTTCTCTCAACGCGTTTGTTGTTTTTTGTCTGTCGCATATTCTAGCTAGACAACCGGGTAAACGAATTCTAGCGATAGTGTTGGCAAGTGACAGAAGTGACAGCTAAATGATAAAGTTTAAAATGTGTTTAAAAAACACAAAGCAAGTGGTTTTAAGAGTAAACATAACATGATTGTTGTCGTTGAGATTTAAATGGTCGAGAGTAAAAACTAGTGTGTGATAGAAATGAGCTGTACAGATAGTTACAAGGTAACCACTTTCATTTGTAACTATAAACATGACATTCATTCGTCACAATGCTAAACGCGTCTAACTACTCTAGCATTTTGTTAAAAAAAAGTCTATAATTTAGTAAGTAAATGACTAATCTTAAGTAAATAATCTGAAATAACCTACAATACGTAATCTATATAATCGGTTTATCTAAAACTGCATTTTAAAAATGTGTTTCACCAAATTAAATCCTTAGATAAATTTGTGCGCTTTTTACTGATACCATTGATATATGATTGAGCTGCCTTCTCAGCAGAATACTGTTTTATTAGCAGATTGCTCACTTGTATGTATACGCGGAGAAGCTGAAATAGGTGGACATATTTCCAGGGTGCGCCAGCTGGCTCAAACGTGTATCGGGCTGCCGACAATTTGCATGCACCAGAGCACTTGCTGGTTAGAATTGTGCACAGGAAAATGCATTTTGTCCATATTTTACGCGTTGTTGTACTATATTCAAATAAATACAAAGCTATATATCAACAACTAAATGCCATAGGAATAGATATGTATGTATTATAATTTTTAAAGCAAATAATGTTTTTCTTGGTCAGCTATACTTACAAACGTTACCTAGGCTTATAGCAATAATTCATTATGAAATATTTAAAACTCCTTAAATGTTTACGACCCCCAAACACTTAAATTTATACTCTATTCTCTACCATGGTTCAAGACTATAGACAATAAATCGTACCTATTGCATGAAGATAATACAAACATAGTTTGATAAGTAATATCGAGCAATATAATTAACGTTTTTACACAAGAATAGATTGGCATTTGTGTATTGTCCAATGTTAAATAATATTTTGACATAACTATTATGATCTCGACAAATAAGTTATTCAGGTTACACACATCATACATTGATCACTTTATGACGTTGCATAGATCGTAAATCACATTTGACGGGTAAAACAAAGTAATTGTGCATACGGATAATGTTCCATAATTAATTACTTATTTACAATCTACGGTGAAAATAACAAGAGTAGTTTTTCGTTGACTAGACAGAAAAGTTTGACATTTAAAAACAAATTAGAAACCCATAAGTGTCCGAATGGTTACACTATAAAATCAAATCGTTTATTTTATTTCTTTCTTTCTAGAATCGCGAGCAAGCGGTAAAACCGCCATTATCAGTAATTGTTTGACTTTCAGTGGCAAAGTTCCCCTTTATACATAGTTTGTATGTCCGTCCATCCGTACGTCCGTCTGTGCGTGTGTCACATCTCACGATAAACACGGGACATGGCCTCCTATTGACACACATTTTCTTAACATTGTCCTTCAACGAAGAAAATAAAAAAGGTTTTTGATGACACTGAAGATTTTTGAGGAGGTGATACTAAACTTAAAATTGGTATATTTTAACCGGCACCACCACCAAAATAGGTAATCGATATATGAAATTTGATTTGGAAACTCCCGTCCCTGCCGTGTTGTTATTTTATTTGTTTGTATTTTCAAGTATTGCGATCAAGCGTTAAAAGCCACCACTTCCGTCATTGTTTTAATATAACATAATGGCGTGCGCGAATACGATGTTGATAATATCATGGCTTAACCCTTTGTACTCGTACGTCAGCTGTCAGCAGTTACACCCCAATAAACTTTGTTTCAGAAGAATAGAAGATTAAACAATGGTTTGAAAATTTTAATATATTTGACAAACTTTTTTATATATTTTATACTTTGTACAAGTCAAGCATAAGTCTAGTATATACGTTTTTTTATGTTTTTTTTTAGTTTCTATGTTCTATGTTTTATAAGTGCTTGTTTATTATCACAATTTGTTGTATAGTGGCTGGCAGACACCTTGTGCTTGGGGCATACTGCCCTTTTCTGCCAACCTTCCTACTAAGCCGATTAGTGGAAAATAAATAATAAATAAAATAATAAATAAAATGTACTTACTACTGAGTTAACTTAAGGTTACCACCTTCTCAAATATGAACAAAAGAATTCAAGTCGAAAGAATTAACTGACTGTTGTATTAATTTTCATTCATTATTTCCTCGTTGATGGAGTGGGCGTCGACAGGGTTGGTTTGGAGTCGCTTTAATTGAAGCCCTCCCCCCCCCTCCCCCCCCCTCCCCCCACCAACCCAGTGATGAAATTCAGTTTTTGTAACTGAGTGGGTTGACAATAGTAAATACAATATAAAAAGTAAATAACTGTTCATATTCAAATACGTCATGGCAGGGCTTTGGACGGAAATGGAGTTCGCGGTTCCTACCCCCACCCTCCCTTCTCTCCGCCGAAACCGGAATGGCAACATCACTTGAAAAGTTTCCCATTCAAATACTCCACCCCCACAAAGGAAACAAAAATACGTGTTGTACCAACATAACAGAAGACTTAGAACTTTACAGCGCTTGTTTTCTATGCGAAACTTCCGGAACAATTTCGAGCGACGAAAGAATATCTTCCGTGTGACCACGCGCTGAAGATCGATGCTCGAATGCGACAAGTGAATCGAGGAGGGAAGTTATTGATAGGAAGCATAAAATAACCGTGCAAACTTTTTATACATGTTTATCACGGCACTCGTTCTATCCGTCAACAACGTCGTTAGCGCCGAGTTAGCAGAACAGCGCTCAGTCGTCGGATTTATGCCGCGATTATGATGCCGTGATTGACGTAAATTATACCCTGACGTTTGTAAACACCATCTGAGAAGTCGTTAAGTGCCAGAAGCGTTTTCGTAAGGGATGTAAGACATAGATTAGGATTGTTCAAGAAGCTTTTATGAAGGATTCAAGTTGAGGGGTTTTGTTTTGATTTTTATGTCAGATGAGAATGTATGGCTCTTGGTTAGTGTGAGAAACATGGCGTGCTAAGCTTCATGGAAGTATAACTCCACTTAGGAAAGAGTTATGCTTGACGCGAGAAACTTTCTGCACACTTGTTAAAAATTCCAACTATAATATGGGTTATGTTTTTTAGTAATTATATTCAGCAAAATTCATAAATTATCATGTCAGGGAAGCTACGTGCTCCAATTTGGCTGTGGAAGGAGATAGGGTTATTTGACAAATTCGATTTTTATATAATCACTGTTTTCGTAAACTTCTTGTTCAAATTAAAATGCATTTGATAAAAATGTATTTACAAATTATTAATAAACATCATCGACTATTTTGAAGTTGAAATTTACTTGGCCTAAGACATTGCTAGTGATGTATAACAGTCAACATGATTTTGTTTTTATTAATTTAGTAACTAGGAAAACGCTAAAGTCCCGCCGCGTTGATGGATGAGCTTTTTTAAAGTTTTAAGTTTGCTTGGGATATCTTTACTTTTGCAAGTGCTTTGTTTTGCTGCCTACGCATTGTAGGTGAATGTTGTCAAGTTTCTTTTGTTTCTTGTCAATTGGTATTATTTACCGTAAAAAACTTATATTAAAACCTTTGTTTCTGTGGATTCTGACTAACTTTTCAAAATTTTTCTTTCAAAAGGTACTACATCACCATAACCTTAATGTCCATGTGAAATCTGAACGTTGTAGTCCCACCCGTTTGGTCAGAATCAGTCCAAATGTGACGAAAATATCGCACTAAAAATCGAAAAAAAACTTACATATTTAATTAACTTACT